>JASJET010000314.1:600000-1149440 GCA_034092305.1 Diaprepes abbreviatus
GGTTGCCTACGCTCTGTAAAGAGCGTGGCACTTTCAAGAAAAGAAGAAGATAGCTTGAGACAGGAAATATAATAGAAAAACAATATATTGAAAGGAAAAAGTGCCTAGAATTTTATAAACATTAGAAAAAATAAAAAGAAAGAAATGTTAAGAGAACAAAGAACGGAGGAGAAAAACGGAACATTCCAGAAAAAAAAAGTTACAGAAGCAAGATGACCAGGAGGAATAACAGCAGGAATTATTAAATAGGAAAATCAAACAATAAACGGATCCAATATCTAACACCAATATATGCAAAAGGAGGCTCACAAAACTGTGATAACTGTCGAGGAAGCTACATTTGCGGCAATATTTAGCCGTCTAGATAGGAAATCTTTAAAGAGGTAATTTAAGAAGAGTGCAACAATAAAGAAGCAGGACAACGTGTTGGTAAACATTTTCGTTTTAAAACATATTTTTGTTCTATTATGTTATTTATAGAATATCCAGCAAATACAAAGGATGCCAATTTTGACGAAACGTTTGTCAGATTACAAAAGAAAACAAAAATCTCGAGATGTTTGAGTGTAAAGATTAAAATGGGACACTATATAAAATAAAATAGGAAATTCTCTGCCATGCGAACATAAAGACCGTTGATAAATATGACTCCCATGTTACAAAGTGCGGAGATCTTCAAGATAATGGAAAAACTTCGGGTCCGAAAAATGACGACAGCGCTGTTTCATCCTAGTATGGAACTCATCAGGCCATTGCATTTGGTACAAACCATCATCTCGCATCCGTGTCCTAAAAATAGAGTTCACAGTTGAAAAATAGGAAAGAAAACACCGTGGCGACATCTCGATGGCTCACTCAATAACACAAGAGCAACATTATTGGTTCGTGTTGCACATTATTGGTTCGTGGTGCTCTTATGTTATTGAGTGAACTATCGAGATGTCGCTACGGTGTTTTATTTACTATTTTTCAACTGTGAAATTTGTTTATAGGACACAGATGCGAGGTGATGGATTGTACCGAATGCAATGGCCAATATATATATATATATATATATATATATATATATATATATATATATATATATATATATATATATATATATAATAAAGATGCGACACAAAAAGCAAGGTTTTTATTGTATCGTGTCAAAAAGTGAACCATGTGTTAACAATATGTACTTTATGTTGTGTTCTTCGATAAGAACTTATATAAATTATAAAAAAATCATTCTGAAGAAGGTTAAGTGTGACCGAAACGGTATATATATATATATATATATGCATAACAAATAAAACATATGCAGTTTTATTAATAAAACGGATTTTATACCCAAGACAACCAAAAACTTAAAAACATACAAATAGAAAAATCCAAAAAAAAAAAAGTGTGTGTATATATATATATATATATATATATATATATATATATATATATATATAGCATCCGCCATCTTGGATTTGAACATTTTTAATTGTTACTTCGGATATGTGATCAGGCACACCAAAAAACCTCGAGTAACGAACGATATGGTAATAAATGAATGCAAGCTAATACGAGTCCGCCATATTTGATCCGCCATTTTTGATTTGAAATTTTTTGCTTTCTATCTTCGGATTTGTGATCAGCGACCCTAAAAACCCCCGAATAACGAACAATAAGGTAATAAAAAAATATGCAAAAATGGGTCCGCCATATTTGATCCACCATCTTAGATTTGAGAATTTTCAATTTCTCACTTCAGAAAACCCCCAAGAAACGGAAATTGTGGTAATAAAAAAATGTGTAATGATTTCTCATGTTTTTTGCCAATATGGCGGCCTATACGACTGCCATTTTTGATATGATCCATATATGACACCTTAGCTAGTTAACCAATGGAAAAAAAAACGCAAAATAGACAAATCGCGAGTATACAAACAGCACCTAATGTACCATACTGCCTATACTTAGTATTAGCATTATATAATATGTAAATATAGAACGTACTTACTAAAATCAATCGAGTTTTTTTTGCTTACCTCAAAAGACTGACTTTTGTCCAGAATAAAATACCCTGCAGCGTTTACTTGTACCGGGTGGACGCTCAGTTGGAGTAACCACAGCTGAATCTAGAAATAAAGTTTCTTAAAACTTATTTTTCGCTTACATTTTATCCTGGAATAAATAGAACTTTTGAGGTTAAACCGCATATGTGGAAGCTGAAAGAAAAGGAGCGAGCAATAGAGCACAGCTTATTATTTTCTGGGATTATTAAGGCGTGGTTCACCGAAAAGTTTTTCTAGAAGACCAAACAGTTAATGAGGTCACCATTAGGCGTCATTTGCGTGAGGTTATTCGCAAAAAAACGGTGAAATATGGCACTACAACAATGAATTCACATTTCATTCGTTATTTGTGAGTTTTTAGCCAACAACTCGATCAGTATCATTCGAGGAGCACCGTATTTTTCTGTGATTGATCTGTGATTTCTTAAAAATATAAAATGAAATTCACAGCATGATCTTAAGCCTATATTACACAGGGCGTTCGCGGGAGTGTTTGAAGAATGCTTTAAAGGAGACAAAATAAATAATCTTTTCCTCAAAAGTTCTGTTAATTTCCTGATGGAAGATATATTCCTTCAAATAAGATCAAATATTTTGAAAAAAATTAAAGCAAATTTATATTAACAACTATATAGGGTGCTTCTCCTGGAACTTTATCTATCGATTGTTGGAAAACTATAATTAGGAAAAATCTGAAAATTTAACAGTGTACTAACGTGCATAAGAGACAGGCGGCTAAAATATTTTCAAGATGGCGGCATTTCAAATTGTACCGAAAGTAGATGTCAACTTGCTTATTTTAAATAAAACACCCTATATATTATTGCATTTTTGATTTCTACGTCAAATTCTAGATATATTTTATGTATAATGTTCTATACTTAAGTCGCACCGTTTTGGACATATTTCAATTTTTATGTCAAAAATGACGTTTGCGGACTAAAACTTAACTATAAATTTTTCCTTTAAGAAAGTCTTTATTATTTAATTTGGGTTAATTTTCTTGTAGACGAAGATCGACTTTAGTAGTCTTTTTATGATATTTTGAAAATTATTAATACAGAGTGGTCAAAAAAGAAGAATAAAAGTTATATTTAAAAAATCGTTAAAAGTCAATTTTTTCAAATAGAAAGCACCCATTTTTATAATTTTATCATATTAAGCATTAAAAATAAGGGTAACTTTGTATCTTCTTCTGTTGGTGCCTATCCTCTGTGGATGTTGGCAATCACATTGGCCCATATGACCTTATTGACAGCTGTTCTAAATAAATGTACCGTCGTCATTCCTGTCCATTGTCTGATATTCCTCAGCCATGATGTTCGTCGGCGACCCTGAGTTCTTTTACCCTCTATCTTACCTTGCAAAATTAACTGAATTAGTTGGTATTTCTCATTGCGCTTTACATGCCCTAAGTATGATATCTTTCTGATTTTCACATTGCGCATAATTTCTGGGTCTTTTTTCATACGTTGCATCACGGTGTTATTTGTGACATGATGGATGTATGATATTCTGAGCATGCGGCGGTAACACCACATTTCGAAGGCTTCCAGTCGCTTAGATGTTGTTTCTGTCAAAGTCCAGGCTTCCACTCCATATAGAAGAGTTGAAAATACATAACATCTCAAGACTCGTGTTCTTATATCAATGTTCAGGTGCATATTGCACAAGATCTTTCTGGGTCTTTTTTCATACGTTGCATCACGGTGTTATTTGTGACATGATGGATGTATGATATTCTGAGCATGCGGCGGTAACACCACATTTCGAGGGCTTCCAGTCGTTTAGATGTTGTTTCTGTCAAAGTCCAGGCTTCCACTCCATATAGAAGAGTTGAAAATACATAACATCTCAAGACTCGTGTTCTTATATCAATGTTCAGGTGCATATTGCACAAGATCTTTCTGAGGCGGTTGAAGAGAGCTCTCGCCTTCTCTATGCGGCATCTAATCTCTTGTGAGTGGTCCCATTCTCTGTTCAGACTGCATCCTAGATACGTAACTTTGTCAACACTTTCCAAAGTTCATTATTTGCTCTAAATTGGTGGTGTATTTCGTCATTTTTGTTTATTATAAGGATTTTTGTCTTTTTACAGTTTAATTTCATGCCGTATCCTTCACAGGCTTCCACTACGCGGTCTATTAGTGTTTGCAGATCCTCTGCATTATCGGCCAACAGAACTGTGTCGTCTGCATATCTTAAGTTGTTAATGCTTTCACCATTAATTCTTATGCCCTCTCTCATTCCACTGATAGCTTCCCTGAACAGCATTTCCGAGTACGTATTGAATAACGTCGGCGATAAAATACAGCCCTGACGAACTCCCCGTTTTATTGTAAATTCTTGTGATGTTTCGTTGCCTACACGTACAGTCGCCCTATGCTGTGAGTAAAGGTTTCTAATAAGGCGTAAATCCTTGTCATCGATACCAGATTCATTTAATATTTGAAGCAGTTTGTGATGTTGCACTTTGTCGAATGCTTTCTCGAAATCGATAAAACATGCATAGACATTGCAGTTTACGTCCCGAGCTCTTTGTATCAAAATTTGAATAGAAAATAGAGCTTCTCGTGTTCCAAGTCCATTTCTAAAGCCAAACTGAACATTGCTAACGTTTTCTTCAAGTTTTCTATATATTCGAGAGTGAATGATACTGAGAAGGATTTTCAGCGCATAGCTCATTAAGCTTATAATTCTGTAATCAGAGCATCTGGTAGCATTTTTCTTAGGAAGAGGAATGAAGGTGGAAACTAGCCAATCTCCAGGCAATTCGCCAGTTTCGTTAATTTTAATAAGTAGACTTGTTAGGAGTTTAAGTTGGTAACTTTGTATAAGGTTGTCTATTCGAAAAATTTGTAGTTTTCAAAATATTAGCAATTCAACATTTTTCTATTGTAAAAATGCTATACGGCTTTTAAGTTTTGTTATTAGTTGGCCATGACGGCGAGGCGTGGTGAAAATAAAACAGTCGAACCCTACAGAATTGTCACTATTTCTTGCCATTTGACATTCATTAGTAATAATCATACCGGGGCGATTAAATTACACGCACGAAGATTATTTAAACTTATTTATTATTTATGGAGAATGTGGTTGAGTTATTTCAAGAACATGCGATACATTCGCGATTTGATATCCGCAGAAACAGAAACCGACACCACCAACTCCTAAAAGGATTATAGAAAACTTTAAGAACTTTGGATCCATAAAAGCAAAAAGAAACAGAAATAAACCAGTTATTAATAATGAAAATACTGAAACTACAATTTTAGGATATTTCGTCGCATATCCGACAATATCTACAAGGCAAGTAGCATTAGAGTCTGGATTATCTCAAACATCAGTTTTAAGGATTTTATGGAAATACAATTTTCATCCCTATGTATATTCCATAGTACAACATTTAAAAGGCACTGATTTTCCACGAAGAGTAAAGTTCTGTCAATTTATTTTACTTCGTTCATAAGAAAATTCTGGTTTTTTGGATAATATTATTTGGTCGTACGAAGCCAGATTCACAAAAAATGGATTGTTTAATCGACGCAATTCCCACCATTGGAGAGACTCAAACGTACATCTATTTAGAGAATTAAATTTTCAAGAGTCTTGGCAGTTTAACGTGTATTGTGCTATAAGAAATAAAAAGAAAAGATATGAAAAATTTATAGCTAAGTTTTGGTCTACAAACTTAATTTTTGACATAAAAATTTAAATATGTCCGAAACCGTGAAACTTAAGTATAGAACATTATACATGAAATATGTCTAGAATCTTACGTAGAAATCAAAAATATAATAATATATAGGGTGTTCCATTTAAAATAAACAAGTTGACATCTACTTCCGGTATAACCGGAAGTGCCGCCATCTTGAAAATATTTTAGCTGGCTATCCCCCATGCACGTTAGTACACTGCCAAATTTTCAGGTTCTTTCTAATTATAATTTTCCCACAATTGATCGATAAATTTCCCGGAGAATTACCGTGTATGTTCACAGAATTGATCAATAAACTGAATCGTGTAAATCAATACTTACCTCTTCCTTGCTTTTTTCACTCAGCGCTGACGTGGGAATTCCCTGGAAAAGCCTTGCCACCTTAGCTCCCTGGAATAAAAGAAAAACTATTAGTTTAATTTGAAAATCACTTTGTAATATAAAACTGTATGTTCCGTTTAGTATTTGCTTGCTCTATAAACCTTTCCTCTCTCTTCGAATCCCGTATAGCTCTCGACTTACCTTTTTGGTAATCCTATTCGCGACTCCGATCAAGACGACATAATAGAAAACGTCAATACAAGTCAAAGCGATCAAGTTCACATCATTGGTAGCGCAAGTATATGCACTTATGTTGATGGTAACTGCGATTATAAGAAAAATATGACCTATTGCTATGAAACTACCGTAGCACTTACTCAAAGCATACGTAGTTTCAGACAGTAGATTGTGAAGTAAGCGTAAAATTTCCAATTTTTCAGCCATGTCGTCATCAAACTTCTTCGTTTCACTGACGTAATTGGTAGAGTAACCGCGTTGGATAATTAAATGATTGATTTGGTTAAACCCAATAGAAATCTTCATGGCAAAATAGGTGAAATAAAGAGGAGGTACCAAATGAGTTATACTTGTTAACCCAAAGGATACGGCAGCCCAAGCTTCCGGCGTGCTATATATCTTTTGAACTAGCAGAAAAGATTGTAGAAAGTAGGAAGATGTAAGAAATGCATGAACTATCAATGGTATTATCACGCCAATCCATAAATGAAAAGTTTCCGTGTGACATCGCTCAGTCAACAATTGATTGCTGTAACGGTCAAAAGAATCAAGAAGTTTGATTATTTTGGGAGCATACTTGGCGTGCCAGTAAAGGCAAAAGAAGCAGGAAAAAATTGATCTGATGATCATAAATATGATCAAGGCTTCAAGCAATCGATGGAAAATCGTTTCTATGGAGTACTGGAAACCGTAGTTTTGGTATTGAATGTAGAACGTGAAAAAATAACAAAGTACGGAGTAAAAAGTGATGAAGCTGTTGCACTTGTACCGAATTTTGGACGCATCTTTATTCAGAACGTTCTGGACCGGAAAATGACCACTTATTTTCCCGATGAAAGCTAACCAACGGAAATGGGAGTGAAAAGTCATTTTGAGAGCGTGACACTTTGTACGAGTTACAAAATCGGACTGATAAATTATGTTTATCGAATTATTTGGTAAAAATGCTTTCGTGTTATGTTTAAAAGATTTTCTTTGTATGTGTGTAAAATGTTTAATGTATTTGTAAGTGTTGATAACGTTAACATAATTTGACACTTCGTTTTTGCGATATGCCGGCTTCAAATAAGCCATTGATTATTTATTTATGTTACTTTCGGTCAGACTGCTCTTTTATGAAATCTTTTCTGATTTCTGAACAAAATTAAGACAGTATAGCAACTTCTTTGCGTTGTTTGGGTTTGCTTAACAACTGCTATAATAAGGACAAAGTACTGAAACGAAAATGCTCGATGACGTCACGACTTGAAGGCGCTGGCTTAGATTTCCTTCAATCTTGTAACAAGACGGTCTTATTGTTGAAGTGATATTATCAAATCAGCCTAAATTTCTAAGAATGAAGAACTTAGAAGTAAGTTTTCTTTTTGGAATGTGCTTATTACTGAACTAAAGTAGTCAATACCAGTGGCAGCTCGTGGGTATTGGGATAAACTCTACTCAGTCAAAAAATTCTACGTTATATAAGCCTTGCCACCTTAGCTCCCGGAAATAAAAGGAAAACTATCAGTTTAATTTGAAAATCACTTTGTAATATAAAACTGTATGTTCCGTTTAGTATTTGCTTGCTCGATAAACCTTTTTCCCTCTCTTTTAATCCCGTATAGCTCTCGACTTACCTTTTTTGTAATCTTATTCGCGACTCCGATCAAGACGACATAATAGAAAACGTCAATACAAGTCAAAGCAATCAAGTTGACATCATTGGTAGCGCAAGTGTACGCACTTATGTTGATGGTAACTGCGATTATAAGAAAAATATGACCTATTGCTATGAAACTACCGTAGCACTTACTCAAAGCATACGTAGTTTCAGACAGTAAATTGTGAAGTAAGCGTAAAATTTCCAATTTTTCAGCCATGTCGTCATCAAACTTCTTCGTTTCACTGACGTAATTGGTAGAGTAACCACGTTGAATAATTAAATGATTGATTTGATTAAACCCGATAGAAATCTTCATGGCAAAATAGGTGAAATAGAGAGGAGGTACCAAGTGAGTTATACTCGTTAACCCAAAGGATACGGCAGCCCAAGCTTCCGGCGTGGTATATAGCTTTTGAACTAGCAGAAAAGATTGTAGAAAGTAGGACGACGCAAGGAAAGCATGAACTATCAATGGTATTAGCACGCCAATCCATAAATGAAAAGTTTCCGTGTGACACCGCTCAGTCAACAATTGATTGCTGTAACGATCAAAAGAATCAAGAAGTTTGATTATTTTGGGAGCATACTTGGCGTGCCAGTAAAGGCAAAAGAAGGAAGAAAAAATTGATCTGATGAACATAAATATGATCAAGGCTTGAAGCAGTCGATGGAAAATCGTTTCTATAGAATACTCGAACCCGTAGTTTTGGTATTGGATATAGAACGTGAAAAAATAGCAAAGTACGGAGTAGAAAGTGATGAAGCTGATGCACTTGTACCGCATTTTGGACGCATCTTTATTCAGAACGTTCTGCACCGGAAAAAGACCACTTATTTTCCCGATGAAAGCTAACCAACGGAAATGGGAGTGAAAAGTCATTTTGGAAGCGTGACACTTTGTGCGAGTTACAAAATCGGACTGATAAATTATGTTTATCGAATTATTTGGTAAAAATGCTTTCGTGTTATGTTTAAAAGATTTTCTTTGTATGTGTGTAAAATGTTTAATGTGTTTGTAAGTGTTGATAACGTTAACATAATTTGACACTTCGTTTTTGCGATATGCCGGCTTCAAATAATCCGTTGATTATTTATTTGTGTTAATTTCGGTAAAACTGCTCTTTTATGAAATCTTTTCTGATTTGTGAACAAAATTAAGACAGTATAGCAACGTCTTTGCGTTGTTTGGGTTTGCTTAACAACTGCTATAATAAGGACAAAGTACTGAAACGAAAATGCTCGATGACGTCACGACTTGAAGGCGTTGGCTTAAATTTCCTTCAATCTTGTAACAAGACGGTCTTATTGTTGAAGTGATATTATCAAATCAGCCTAAATTTCTAAGAATGAAGAACTTGGAAGTAAGTTTTCTTTTTGGAATGTGCTTATTACTGAACTAAAGTAGTCAATACCAGTGGCAGCTCGTGGGTATTGGGATAAACTCTACTCAGTCAAAAAATTCTACGTTATATAAGCCTTGCCACCTTAGCTCCCGGAAATGAAAGGAAAACTATCAGATTAATTTGAAAATCACTTTGTAATATAAAACTGTATGTTCCGTTTAGTATTTGCTTGCTCGATAAACCTTTTTCCCTCTCTTTTAATCCTGTATAGCTCTCGACTTACCTTTTTTGTAATCTTATTCGCGACTCCGATCAAGACGACATAATAGAAAACGTCAATACAAGTCAAAGCAATCAAGTTCACATCATTGGTAGCGCAAGTGTACGCACTTATGTTGATGGTAACCGCGATTATAAGAAAAATATGACCTATTGCTATGAAACTACCGTAGCACTTACTTAAAGCATACGTAGTTTCAGACAGTAGATTGTGAAGTAAGCGTAAGATTTCCAATTTTTCAGCCATGTCGTCATCAAACTTCTTCGTTTCACTGACGTAATTGGTAGAGTAACCGCGTTGGATAATTAAATGATTGATTTGGTTAAACCCGATAGAAATCTTCATGGCAAAATAGGTGAAATAAAGAGGAGGTAACAAGTGAGTTATACTTGTAAACCCAAAGGATACGGCAGCCCAAGCTTCCGGCGTGCTATATATCTTTTGAACTAGCAGAAAAGATTGTAGAAAGTAAGAAGATGCAAGGAATGTATGAACTATCAATGGTATTATCACGCCAATCCATAAATGAAAAGTTTCCGTGTGGCATCGCTCAGTCAACAATTGATTGCTGTAACGGTCAAAAGAATCAAGAAGTTTGATTATTTTGGGAGCATACTTGGCGTGCCAGTAAAGGCAAAAGAAGGAAGAAAAAATTGATCTAATGAACATAAATATGATCAAGGCTTGAAGCAGTCGATGGAAAATCGTTTCTATAGAATACTGGAAACCGTAGTTTTGGTACTGAATGTAGAACGTGAAAAAATACCAAAGTACGGAATAGAAACTGATAAAGCTGATGCATTTGTACTGTATTTTGGACGCATCTTTATTCAGAACGTTCTGGACCGGAAAATGACCACTTATTTTCCCGATGAAAGCTAACCAACGGAAATGGGAGTGAAAAGTCATTTTGGAAGCGTGACACTTTGTGCGAGTTACAAAATCGGACTGATAAATTATGTTTATCGAATTATTTGGTAAAAATGCTTTCGTGTTATGTTTAAAAGATTTTCTTTGTATGTGTGTAAAATGTTTAATGTGTTTGTAAGTGTTGATAACGTTAACATAATTTGACACTTCGTTTTTGCGGTATGCCGGCTTCAAATAATCCGTTGATTATTTATTTGTGTTAATTTCGGTAAAACTGCTCTTTGATGAAATCTTTTCTGATTTGTGAACAAAATTAAGACAGTATGACAACTTCTTTACGTTGTTTGGGTTCGCTCAACAACTGCTATAATAAGAACAAAGTACTGAAATGAAAATGCTCGATGACGTCACGACTTGAAGGCGTTGGCTTAGATTTCCTTCAGTCTTGTAACAAGACGGTCTTATTGTTGAAGTGATATTATGAAATCAGCTTATATGTTTTGATAACAAAAATAGTATAAAAAAGTATAATTATTGATCAGAATGATCAAAAGGAGGTGAGAGTTCAGTTTTGGCAAAGGCAAGGTGAAAAAATGAATTTGGAAAAGGAAATATTTGTATAAGGAATTGATAGATACTTTATTTACAATAATACTTGTTAGAAAAAGCGTCGAATTCAGAAATAAAGACTTCCTTGCCTGCAAAAATTTGTTTATAGATTTTTTTCGACTTCGGTAATTCATGATGGAGATTTCTATTTTTTTTTTTCGAAGTGGTTCGACGTTTGACAGTATTGATTGGTAAATGTTGTCAAGATATTGGTCAGTATTCGGATAATTTTGAAGAGCTTGAATTAAGCTAGTTAGCCGCTGCTTTGACTAGTTAACAAAGATCTACAAAAAATGGGGTCAATATTGTTGTTGAGTAGCTGGGAGTCGTTTCTGAAGTAATTTGCTGTGTAGAACGTCAGGATTTTAAGACATTTGAGGTTGTGTACTCGAAATTTTATTTGTCTACTTTTAAGGTTATGTGCAGAATGTACAAGATTTTGTTGTTTTTTTTTCTAGTTGCATCGTTTACTACTACTCTTTTCCTTCAAAATAAGCTGTTGAGAGGTCACCTACCATAGTTTTTTTGCCATTTTGAGTACAGGTTAGTAGGTTTTGAGAGATCGATATCAGTTTTTGCTGGATCCTAGCAACCAATCGCATTTATCGTACTAAATTAAATTGAAACCACGATTTTGATGACTGTCGAACGATTTTGTGGTGTTGTTTTCCTACACTTTTCACAATAGAATGTAGTTTCAATATTTAACGAGCTAACATTATCACCAGCCAAATAACTATATCACTACATTGTCAAATTTCCTCTTCTTTGGTCATTTTTTTTACAAGTATTGAAACCTTTAGAAACAACACTACAAAACAAGCCTAACTTCAAAAATACAAAACCCGAAAATCGACATCAGTTAATTACATTTCAACGCAAGCGTAAAAAAGTACCACCCTCTTTGATAACAACTTGTAGTCGTTAGTTGAACAATTGATGGTACCCCTCCCCCTGGCAAATTTCACACGAAAACAGGCTAGTTGCAAATTTTGCCGATCTTTTTCGATGTTGCGGCATATTGGTAAAGGAGACTGCTTTCCTTTAGCACCTAAAAATTTACTGTGTTTCGGAATACCCTAAGTACATCGTAGCGCGATTTAAAATACCATCTAACGAATTCATCACAGCGTAAGTTAGGGAGTGGCTTTATGTCATACCTATTAGTACAGAAGCTCGGGAGTTTTCGTGGGCGATAAGAGTAAAACAATTAAACTGTTAATAACAAATTATGGCCCATTTTGGTTGCTGAGCATGTTTGAAAAGCAGATACATAAGAATTAACCATAAAACTCCATGTACCTTTATCAACTACTTCTGTTCTGTATCGCCGTACAAAAAGTAGCTTATTATAGGCTAGTAGAATAGAGGTGACGACATTAGATTTTATTATAGTTCAGGTCAGTTTCCTCAAAAATGTATGAAGGGGCTTAGCATCTCTTACCTCCTCTGAGGAACCGTCACTACCGTTTAGTAGCCTATAAAACAAGGTTCATTATTATTAAAAACCCAAAAATCGCTAACGGAATATACTTCTTTGAGAAACGATATAAGAAAGTGATTTAATCTTACCTTTTTCTTGATAATATGGCAAACCGTTAGCAGCGCTACAAAATAAAATACGTCGACGCACGCCAACATAATCAAATTGATATCTCTAGTAGCACAAAAATAAGCTGCAATATTCACTACCACGGCTTGTATTAGAAAAAGTTCGTTCACTGCTACGAAAGCTCCATAACATTTACTCAAAATTTGCGTCGCTTCAGACAAATGATTGTGAAGTAGACGCATTTGTGACACGGTGTCGCCCATGAAAGCATCAAAATTGTCAACGGGGGAGAAATAATTGCAATAATACCCCTTTACGAGTAAGGTCTGATTAATTTGCTGAAACCCCATACAGATTTTTACTGCGAAATACATAAAATAAAGGGGAGGAATTATGTGCCAGACGCTTAAAACACCAAAACATGTTGCCGACCACATTCTGGAATGGTATTCGTCGAATAGTAACAGATGGATGAGCTCAAAAGAATGCTTAAAATAGAGAACACCAAGTAGTAAGTGGATAGTCATGGGTAAGAGTACCCCAGCAGATATATTAAAGGTTTTGGTGTGATGTACATGGGATACCAACTTATTTTGCTGCTTTTCGAAGGCTTCTAGAAGTTTAATCAGCTTGGGGGCGTATTTTGCGTGTCGGTAAAGGCAAAAGAGAAAGGAATACATTGATCGAGCTAGCATGGTGTAGATTAAGGCTTGGACCAAATGTTGATATTGGGTTTCAACGTTGAACTGGAAACCCATATGTAAATATTGTCCAGTTAAGAGACTCTGATAGAGAAGGATGGAATAAACTGTAGCAAAACTAAAGGCTTTGTATTGAAGCTTAAAACCATCGCGAGTGAGAACATTTTGAACTGGGAAAGTTCCGGTTATTTTACCGAATAGAGCTAACCAACGGAAATCGTTGTAAAAGCCCATGTTGTTCGCGCCGATACTGTTTCGACTGAAGATTGTACTTTGACTGTATATGAACAAATACTTATCAATGGAATTTTGATATTGTTTCCAGAAATATGTTTTACTAAAATGTTTTTGGTGTATAAATTTCCAGATATGTCTGTTCTGAGATAATGATATTACATGAACAAATAAAAAAGTATGACGAACATCATTTTGTAATTAATATTTTAAGGGGGGATAGGATAATGCTAGTAAGAAAAAATAATAGAGAGAGCATATACTGGGGCAAACAATTCTAAACATTTTTGGTATTTTAGAAATTTGACAGGTCATCGATAACTTATGGTATCTATACTCCAAATTATGACAAATCATTTACTTTTCAACATGATAATGCCCGCCCCTACGTTGTCAAAGATGTTCGAATATGCTCGTATTTTGAAGGAATCCATATCACTGTTAAGGATTGGCTAGCCAACAGCACTTAAATCTCATAGAATACCTGAGGAAGAGTCATGCTGTGGAGACAAATAAAAAATAATCCATAGCAACTGGCAAATACTTAATGGGAGCAGATACACCAAGAAAGAAACTGGCATTTTTTAACAGTATGCTATAGAGATGAAACGGATATCTGGTAACTATCCGTTATCCGGCCAATACTGGATCACTTGCAAGTTATTGTATTTTCTCTAATATGAGAAAGAATTGTAGGATGTTATCTGATTTGTGTTATAAGAACTATATTGCGAGCATAGAGGATTCAATTAATAGAGACTGTAAAAATTTTTGGAAATATGTAAGTACTAGGAACAGGAACTTTGAGGTGCCGCAGGTTGTATCGTATCGCTCTGAATTTACTGAGGATGGTTTCCGGGTGGCCAAGTATTTTTCTGAGTTTTTTGCCTCTGTATACTGTGATAAAGAATGTGATAGTTATAATATGGAAAATATTAAGTGTGTTGAAATTGAAAGTTGTGATATTAATGCTGTGGATGTTTATAATGCGATAAATAATTTTGATAACAATCTCTCTGTTGGGCCAGATCAGGTTTCAGTGTTATTTTTGAAGAATTGTTGTTGTGTTCTTGCGCATATTTTGGGACTCTTATTTAATCTTTCTGTTTCCAGTGGTAAATACCCAGATATTTGGAAACTGTCATATATCACACCAATTTTCAAGAATGGAGATAAATCTTTAGTGACTAACTATCGTGCTATTAGTAAAATATCATTGATTGTCAAAATTTTTGAATCAATAATTGACTCCAAGATTAAGCCTTGTTTCCGGAATGTTATAGTTGAATTCCAGCATGGTTTTGTAGAGGAGCGTTCGACGGTATCTAACTTGCTTATCTATGAACAATATCTGGTAGGGGCTTTGGAGGGAGTGTGTCAGGTGGATTCAATATACACAGATTTCTCAAAGGCATTCGATCGTGTTAACCACAGTCTGCTGGTAAATAAATTACAACAGTATGGTATTTCTGGAAGTTTGTTAAGTTGGTTCCAAAGTTATCTGTCAAATCGAAGACAAACAGTAAAGATTAAGGGTTACACTTCTGAGGAGGTTTTGGTCACATCAGGTGTGCCACAGGGTTCCCATCTAGCTCCACTCCTCTTTAATTTGTATATTAATGACATAGGTAATTTTGTTACTGATTTTAAGTTTTTATTATATGCTGATGATCTCAAAATTTATAGAGTGATTAATAAGTTAAGTGACTGCGAGGAATTGCAAGAGGATCTAAGGAGATTGAATGAATGGTGCAGAATGAATGGTATGGAGCTGAATACGGATAAGTGTAAAGTAATGAAGTTCTACAGGAAGAAAAATTTTATACAATATGACTACATGATCGGTAACAGTCTTTTGGAGCATATGAATTTCATAAAGGATCTTGGAGTATTTTTTGATAAAGATTTGAATTTTAATTATCACGTTAATTACGTAACTAACAAAGCTTTGAAACTGTTAGGCTTCATTAAGAGATCACCGATTGATTTTTCTAATGTCGAGTGTTTTAGAGTGTTGTATTGCGCATATATAAGGTCAATTCTCGAATATGCTTGTCCCATTTGGTCCCCATATTACCAAACTTATATTGATCAAATTGAAAAAGTTCAGAGAAAATTTCTGAGGTTTGTGGGCTATAGGTTGGGTATTTTGAGTGAGGATATTGTTTATGACGAGATATTGCAACTCCTAAGACTTCCCTCTTTACAGAATAGAAGAAGCTTTATTGATGTTTGTACATTGTTTAAGGTAATAAATTGCCATATTGATTGTTCTGAATTACTGAATGCAATCTCTTTGCATGTTCCGCCAAGAGTTCTGCGTGGGGGTGATCTATTTCATGTTCCATTCCATAGAACAAATTACGGTGTTTCGTCTGCTGTCACTAGATGTTGCATAAATGCTAACAAAGTGGCTAGGGAGACCGACATTGATTTCTTTTTTGATGGGTTGTGGTCTTTTAAAGGAAAGGTTAAAGAATATCTGTTTTAGCATTCTCATCGGTATTTTAAAATTGTGTTAGGGCTTGAGTGGTTATATATAGTTTTACTTTTAATTTTCATTTTTATTATACTGATTAACGTTGGTGGTGTACACATTGATTTGTATTATTTTAAGTAATTTTACTGTTTTTCATGTAATTTTAATTATTTGTAAAATGGCTGGTCCGTTAATATACATTATTATTATTATTATTATTATAATTACTCACTATCCGGCCAAATACCGAATATTAAAAGAAATTCAATAATCATACCACGATAGCTTATAAACACCATTTAGTTATAATTAAAGAATCAAAATTTGATTACTGACATTAATCGCTTGTTAAAAATATTCTTATTATTAATTAGTGCTAGAAATTAACAAGTTAAAGTCGAAATTAATCATCACAACTTACCACTTATCTAAAATATCTTAATTAGAACTTCCTAGTGCGCAAGTACAGTATAGGGGTGTACTCGCTTTACATGCTTGACCGAATTTATTTTACGGTATTCCCCGTCCTTTTACCCCCTCCAACTTCCTTGATGTGGGGTTAATTTTTTAGGCATTTAACCTATTTTTGTAGTTTTCCATTTCCCCCCCTAACTTCCTTAGTAGCGTGCTAATCGGAATGTCGGCTGATGGATAAATAAATCGGACAATACAGTAAAAGTATGAATTTCTGGTTGCCTAAATCTTGATGTTATTTTTAATTTGTTAATAATATATAATCATACTTACTGATCAATAGTTGTTGAGATCAATTAAAAACTTGTCATTTAAAAAAACACTTAAAAAATACTCAAAGGAGTTTTCATGAGCAAAAAAACACAGCAAAATTAAATAAAAAAAAATTATGCGTGTCAAGCATCAAGAAAATCGCTCCCCCACTGCCAGAAACAACAACCAAATAAACTTGTATGATCGAAAGTTAACATTAAATAAAATTATATAAATTAAAAGGGTCTAGCCGATTAAGAGGATCGAAACTGCCTCCTCTATAATAAAAAAATAAAAAAAAAACACCCGCTTGTTCTACATCAAAAAGTACTGACATAAAAAAAAATTTAACCACTTTTGTCGTCACATAACCTCAAAAAAAAATTAAAACATCTTTTTTTCCTTTTTTGACGATATCTTCCGTTCCAGTCATTGTGGAAACTTCTTTTTTTTTCATTTTAGCGCGAAATTAAAATTTTTATGAGTGTTCGAAAAGTTTTTTCAGATATTTAAAAGTGGTCAAATCGCAAAAAATGACATTTATTAGCATTTTTTCACATTTTTATCGAGTTTTGAAGCATGGAATTTTCTTATAAATTCTCAGTTGTCTTAAAAGTATATATATATATATATATATATATATATATATATATATATATATATATATATATATATATATATATATATATATATATATATATATATATATATATATATATATATATACCAATAGTTTCGTGTATTCAATCCCCATTTTAGAAATTAGCCAAATTTTAAATTATCTAATATCACGTGTAGAAATGAATATTACACACTGTTAAAGTTCCCGTAAATTATAAACTTATTTCACTTGACATCGTATCCTTGTACACTATATATATATATATATATATATATATATATATATATATATATATATATATATATATATATATATACTTACCGAACTAGTAAGTAAAATTATAAAAGAAAAGTGGAGTTTACTAAAAGACCACACATGTCTAAATCAAGATATTTTTATCGAATCAATTACCTTAACACTAACAAATAACTATTTTCAATACAAGGATACTTATTATCAACAACTAGACGGTTGTGCAATGGGTTCACCAATATCATGGACTGTTGCACAACTAGTCATGGAATATTTAGAAGAGTCAGTATTAAAAAACACGAGTCTACCAAACAGACAATATACTCGATTGTTTTAATAACTTTAATACCAAACTACAATTTACATCAGAAATTGAAACACAATACATTTTTTGGACTTAACATTGTTAAGAAATAAAAACGACGAAAGTATCAGTACAAAATGGTATACTAAGGACACATGGTCTGGACGCTATCTTAATTACAATTCACACTACCCTACTTCTCAGAGATTAAGTGTAATAATAGGACTAACTGATAGAGCACTGGCATTAACCTCACCAAAATATAGACCAGAATCACTTAAAAAAGTAAGAAATATCCTTAAAGAAAACAATTTCTTAGAATCACGAGTAAATAAAATCATCAAACAACGTATTTTCAAATTTTATAATAAACTACAACAAAATAAAAACCTAAAAACGAAAAATACAATGAAGTACATTGCAATGTCATATACACAAAATTTATCTGAAAAAATTTCATATATCTTTAGAAAACATGACATCAGTGTGTGCCATAAAGTCCAAAATTTGTTATCTTCACTATTTACTCCTCTTAAAAGTAAAGTTCCTGGGAACAAAAAAATCTAACCTTGTGTATTCCATACCATGCCTAAATTGTCCTAAAAAATACATTGGCATGACAACTCAGTATTTAGAAAACAGACTTAATTGGCATAAATACACGAAAAATGCATCGAATGCTCTACACAAACACGAATCAAATTTAAAACATGATTTTGATTATAAAAACACCAAAATTTTAACCCAAGACCAAAACTATCACAAATTACTTGTCAAAGAAATGATACATATAAAGAAGGAACAACATACTGTCAATGATAAACAAGATGTAATATATATATATATATATATATATATATATATATATATATATATATATATATATATATATATATATATAGTTGGTTATTTTCTTGGGAATATGCTTCATTTTTATATTGAAACTACATATATAAAGTAGTCATACTTATTGTATATATATATATATATATATATATATATATATATATATATATATATATATATATATTTCAATACGTTTCGATTCTTTCGAATCTTTTTCAACTGAGGGTTTCGGCGGATTCTACAAAAATGTACATTTTTAATATTATTATATATGGAATAAGAGGTTAAAAACTTATCATTAAGAACCGAGATTTTTGTTTTAAACAAAAATTAATTACGTCACAAACCAATTGTAATCACTCACTCTTTTGTATATTCACTTTTCAAAACTGTTTTTAAAAGTCCAGTTAGAAGAATGGACACTACATTTTTAACCCTATAACTGCATTGACTTGACTGAATGTGGAACCCAGATGGTGTATGTTTTAGGTACTTTAAGTGGCGTAAAAAGTTTGGGTCTTTTAATTGAAGTGATATCTTTCTGAAAAAATATCGTGAAGCAATTTCAAAATCTACATGGTCTGGTCGCTACCTCAACTACAATTCCCAACACCACATGGCCCAAAAAAAAATCAGTAATAATTGGAATAGCCGATAGAGCCATCATCCTTAGTAGTCCCGACTTTAGAAACAACTGCATCAAAAAAGCAAAAGAGGTCCTTATGACAAAATCTTTCCCAAATAAACTAATTAATAAAATTTTTAAAGAAAGGCTAGAAAAATACAAACATGGAAACACTAAAACAGAAAATTTAGAACACAATAAAACCAAAAAACAATATCTTTCCTTGTCATACATACCAAAATTTTCCGAAAAATTTCAAACTTTTTTAAAAAAACATAATATAACTACTAGTCATAAGGGCCATAATTTACTTAAAAGCAATTTCAGCAAATTAAAAAGTGACATTCCAAAAAACAGAAAATCAAATGTTGTCTACCAAATACCCTGCAAGGATTGTCCATCGAATTATATCGGCCAAACTAGTCAGTATCTGCAAAATCGTCTAAATGGACATAAATATGACAAAAAAAATATTACAGCCCTAAAAAAACACGAAATGAAACCCAAGCACACCTTTGATTATGAAAATACAAAAATCTTGAAAACTGAAACTAACAAAGGAAAACGTGAATTTTACGAAATGATTGCAATAAAAAAAATCCGAGCCGTAAACGATAAAACAGACATCAATAATCTAAATCAAATTTATTTCAACATATTAAAATAAACCAACATAAGGGAATTTCTAAAATAAATAAAACAATAAATAAGAATAATTCTCCGCTTTCAGTTCTTCTAAATTGAATCACGATATTTTTTCAGAAAGATATCACTTCACTTAAAAGACCCAAACTTTTTACGCCACTTAAAGTACCTAAAACATACACCATCTGGGTTCCACATTCAGTCAAATCAAGCCAGTTATAGGGTTAAAAATGTAGTGTCCACTCTCCTAGTTGGACTTTTAAAAATACTTTTGAAAAGTTAATATACAAAAGAGTGAGTGATTATAATTGGTTTGTAATGTAATTAATTATTGTTTAAAACAAAAATCTCTGTTCTTAATGGTAAGTTTTTAACCTCTTATTCCATATATATATATATATATATATATATATATATATATATATATATATATATACATAGTTTTAAGACAACTGAAGATTTATAAGAAAATTCCATGCTTCAATATTCGATAAAAATGCGAAAAAATGCTAATAAATGCCGTTTTTTGAGATTTTGGCTATGTTTACCACTTTTAAAAATTTGAAAAAAATTCGTGGACATAGTTGGGCGTCCAAGAAACAACATATATTTTTTTTCTGCTCTGCTATTGTCCTAGTTTTTATTTTCTAAACTTAAAAATTTTCGAACACCCATAAAAATTTAAATTTCGAGCTAAACATTTTTGTGAAAAATACCTTGTTGTAGGCAGTAAAAAAACCTACAAAATGAAAAAAAAAGAAGTTTCTACGATGATTAGAACCAAAGATATCGTCAAAAAACGAAAAAAGACGTTTTAATTTTTTTGAGGTTATGTGACAATAAAAGAGGCTAAAAATTTTTTTGTATGGGTACTTTTTGATGTAGAACAACCGGGCAGTTTCGACCCTCTTAAGACCCTTTTCCCGGAACGTCTTATCAAGCATTATCCGCTTAAATTTATTTTTTTTCGATCTACATTAAAAACAAAATGACATATACTTGCCCTTTTTTTGATGATGTTCGCCGCTGAAGTCATCAATAAAAAATAAAATAAGTCTACCCATGTTAACGAAATCAAATTCCAGTGGCTCGTTGTATAAACAAAGGTAGCAATATTAATAACTACAGCAATTATAACAAAGAGACTGTTCGCTGCCAGAAAAGTTCCATAGCAACGGCTCAACACAAAAGTAGCTTCGGAAAGAAGATTGTGAAGCAAACGAAGCTCTGACAAAGTTTGTCCCATGGATTCGTCGAACTGAACTTCGGATTTTGAAACGTAAGTAGTGTAAAATCCTTTTTCGATGATCGTTCGATTGATTAGGTGAAATCCGATTGAAATTTTAACGCAGAAGTATATGAAGTACACTGGTAGTAAGATATGCCAAATAGCGGTGTAAGAAAAGAAAAATCCAGCCCAGCGTTTGTCTTCTCCATGGCTGTAAATCTGTTGTATCAGTTCGGATGATTCTTTCATATAAAAAACTATCAATAGTAAGTTGATGAATATTGGAAGTATCAAACCGACTATGAGGAGGAATGTTTTAGAGCGATTTGGGTGGACCAAACGCTTGTTCCTTTCTTTCTCGAAGGATTCCAGGAGCTTGATTAATTTCGGAGCGCGTTTGGCATGGTGATGGAAACAATAAAGGAAGGAAAATGTTGAGCGAAGGAACATAAAAATAATTAGAGCTTTCAGAAGCCGATGATATTCCGTGGAGACGGAAAATTCGAACCCATAAGCGATATATTGGAAATAAAATATGCCGAAATAAATTGATAGGGAGTAGAGTGATGCCCAACTAAAAGCTTGGTACCGTAACTTGTACACGTCTTTGTTGAACACGTTTTGAGCTGGGAAATGTCCGATTACCTTCCCCGCTAACACGAACCACCGAAAATGTTCGTAAAAAGGCATTTTTTATGGTTACAATTATAAAATTACATGTAATCACTTAAAAGAATTGTAACTGAATGAATTTATTCTCTGGAAAGTCATCGATAAATAATCGACGATTTAACAAACAAGTGAATTGACGTGATTTTTCCATGTGGTTGTTTAAAAGTTTTTTCGTGTAGTGAAGTGATATTAACACATTTATAAGTGTCATAAAATATTGTTGGGTTCGTTTTATCTTTGTTGATTAACAATATTAAATAATTATGTTGTTTTACAAAACGTTTTATTTTGTTCATTATCTTTTATATACGGGGTGAGTCAACGATTGGTTTAATAAAATTTACCAATATTTACTGTATTATGTGGTTAAGCTACGTACATATTTTAAAAATTTTTGTGACATCAATCTTCTTCTTCTTCGGATGCATATCCATTAATGGAATCACATGCTCCATTGCTTCTCTATCTCGGGCGGTGTGGATCAGTGTTTGTACATCACGTAACCCTGTCGATTGTCTTATGTTCCAAAGCCAAGACATTTTCTTCCTCCCCATTCCCCTTCTGCCCTCAATTTTACCCTCAATCATCAACTGTAATAACCCATATTTTTCATTTCGCATGATATGTCCCAGACTACTTCGAATAGTTCACGCTCTCTTCCTACACGCCCCATAACTTCCTCATTTGTCTTCTTCTCCATCCATGAGATTTTAAGAATTCTGCGATACAGCCACATCTCGAAGGCTTCCAGTTTATTGATATTACTCGTTTTTAGGGTCCAACCCTCCACGCCATAAAGAAGCACTGACCATACGTAGCATTTCATAAACCTCACCTTCAAATCAATATGGAATTCTGTGCAGATAAGCACATTTTTAAGTTTCAGGAAAGCCTGTCGGGCTTGCTCAACACGGCTTTTTATTTCTCTGTCCGATGTCCAATCCTCCCAAAGCCACGTTCCCAGGTATTTAAACTTGTCCACTCTTTCAATGGGCGCTGCATCAAATGTTATTCCGGAGTTTGTAAATGCATCCAAGTTTCTGGAGATGATCATAAACTTTGTTTTCCTAGTATTGATGTTCAGACCCATGTGTTGTCCAACCACATTTACTATTTGTTGTAGATCATCTATATTTTCGGCTATCAGGACCGTGTCATCGGCATAACGAATGTTGTTGATCCATACACCATTCATTCTAATGCCCTTTTTACATCTTATAAGGCCTCTCGGAAAATTGTCTCCGAATATAGATTAAATAGGAGCGGAGATAGTACGCACCCCTGTCTCACTCCCCTCTCAATTTGTACAGGGTGAGTCAACGATTGGATGAAGTAGGTTTGTGCCTTTTCGGTGAAATTAACAAAGAAACTATATTTATTGTTTGATACAGTTTATTTTTACGCAGATTTTAAAAATATTTAGGACTCTACAGGGTGAGCCAAAAAACTAGGACAGCATAAAGTTGTATTTTTTTAAATAGAACACCCTATATACGAATCATATTTTTGATTTAGCTTATACTTTTAAATCTTTTTTATTAAGGGTTCACTATAACAAAACTTTATAGTTTCTGAGATAATTAAGTTTAAAGAAAAAAAGTCACATTTTCAAGCATCAATTCCATCCTAAATAACGTTTTCAATTTTGTGACAAATATATTCAAATTTGGAATTTAGCAAGGCCAAGGACAAGTTAACATAATTTTTATCTAATATTTGCAATAAGAGCTACAGGGTGTTGAACACATCGGCTCAAATTTGAACAAGTTTAAATGAATAAATATCTTTTTTTTTAAATGGTACACCCTGTATATTTTCATGTTATTTAATAGAGTAATAAAAACCCTAAAAGTTTTGTTCAATATATCCTATACCTATTTATAATAGTTTTTGAGATATTTCAGTTTTTCTTATTTTCCATACTTTTTTACAGAAATAGTCTTGATTATCATAGTAGCCATGTAAAAAAATAAAAAGAAACTACAGAAACCAACAGAATGTGGTTAAATATGATGAAATACATTATTCGTTATATTACAACGGCAATAGTTTAATTAAACGTAATGTGAAAAAATTAACACAACAATAACGACAAGGCAAATACATATTTACTTTTATACTAAATTGAAACAAAAAAATTACCTATTAAATACTGAGATTAATTATTTCTTTTTAATAAGTGTTCGAATAAACGACCCTCTTGTGCAATGCACAAATTTAGTCTTTTTTGCAGATTTTCTCGGACCCTGGACAAAATTAGTGGCGTTATTGTTCTACAGGTATCCCTAATCCTGTTTCGCATATCTTCCACTGTTGTTGGTGGATTAACATACACCTTATTTTTAATATAACCCCATAGGAAGAAATCTAATGGGGTGATGTCGCAAGACCTTGGTGGCCACTCAATGAAACCCCCACGTCCAATCCATTTTTGCGGATATCGTTGGTCCAAAAACGCACGAACTTCACGATGGTAATGCGGAGGCGCACCATCGTGCTGGAACCACATACTGTCGAGCTCATCCCTATCGAGACCTTGAAGCAGTTGGGGTAGTTCTTCTTGTAGAAAGTTCAGGTAACTATGGCCATTTAGTGGTTCATTAAAAAAGTGGGGTCCAATAATTCGATTATGATAAATACCACACCAAACATTTAATTACCAGTGGTTTTGATGTTGCACCTCTCTAATCCAAAATGGGTTTTCTGTGGCATAATAATGCGTGTTGCGTCTATTTACGGCACCGTTACTTCTAAAAGTAGATTCATCACTAAACATTACCTTGCTTAATAAATTTGGATTTAATTGAATCTCCGCATTTATTGTACGACAAAAGTTTACACGACTTTCATAATCCTGTCCATGCAATTCTTGGTGTAATTCCATGTGATATGGATGATACCTATATTTCTTGGTAGTACGATTAGCGGTGGATTGTGATGTTTCACATAATGCTGCTGACCAATATAAGGATTTTCCTGAACATTTAACAATACTTGTAGTTCTTTTTCTTCATTAGTTACTGGTTTGTTGACCACTTTACGTTTTGGATAACCAACAGTACCAGAAGAATCAAATCTTTGCATTAAGTTTTGAAAAGTATGGGTATTAGGCTGGCGTCGATCAGGATACTTCATTTTGTAAATTCTTTGAGCAAGAAGGAAATTTTTTTGAGCCTCTCCTATTGTATAAATCATATCTATTAACTCATTCTTTGGAAAATTCATTTTACAATATAAGATGAATGCAAAAAAAAAACAAACTACACTACATAAAAACTAAAAGAAGCGATGCGATTATAAATTTGACACACAGGAAAATGTTCTTTTACATTGTTTTTGCCATGGCTACTATGATAATGAAGACTATTTCTGTAAAAAAGTATGGAAAATAAGAAAAACTGAAATATCTCAAAAACTATTATAAATAGGTATAGGATATATTGAACAAAACTTTTAGGGTTTTTATTACTCTATTAAATAACATGAAAATATACAGGGTGTACCATTTAAAAAAAAAAGATATTTATTCATTTAAACTTGTTCAAATTTGAGCCGATGTGTTCAACACCCTGTAGCTTTTATTGCAAATATTAGGTAAAAATTATATTAACTTGTCCTTGGCCTTGCTAAATTCCAAATTTGAATATATTTGTCACAAAATTAAAAACGTTATTTAGGATTGATTGAAAATGTGACTTTTTTTCTTTAAACTTAATTATCTCAGAAACTATAAAGTTTTGTTATAGTGAACCCTTAATAAAAAAGATTTAAAATTATAAGCTAAATCGAAAATACGATTCGTATATAGGATGTTCTATTTAAAAAAAATACAACTTTATGCTGTCATAGTTTTTTGGCTCACCCTGTAGATTCCTAAATATTTTTAAAATCTGCGTAAAAATAAACTGTATCAAACAATAAATATAGTTTCTTCGTTAATTTCACCGAAAAGGCACAAACCTACTTCATCCAATCGTTGACTCACCCTGTACAGTACATCAATCACGTTTTGTAAATGTCAATTCAATAAAATTCCAACTATGCATCGATATACATTGAGAGAGCGCTCCGAAATAGTGCCCCTTAGATTGAAAATAATCTCTCAATTGTATTAACTCAGCGTACATATCCATGAAACTCATTTCACACTTTCTGGCGTCGTCAACAAACAGAATTGTCGCTTTTGAGGTACTAATAATGCTCACACAATTCACGAAACACCATTGCACGATGAGAAAGTGATTGTTTGAGTCGGTGTTTGCTGAAAAACATGGTTGAGCCACTCGTTTCAGAGCTGGTGATCGATATCGGTGGTTGTTAGTACACTTTGTGTTATCGTAAATGCGTAAAAATGATCTGAAAGATTTCTGATTTCAACAAACTTTAGCGTAGTTATATCTCTTAGGCTAGATTCTCACTGTCGAGCCCCTCTCGATATACTCTCGGTCCGGGAAAATATTCTTACAGAAAAAACAATAGTTGGTATTAGGGTCGTTGCAGCTAGGGAGAAAACTATAAAATTATTAATATTTTAATATGAACTATATTTTCTTTTCTCTACGAGGACAGGGTGGATAGGGTGTACAGGTAGACTAAGTAGTTAGCTACCTACCCCATCCTACCGTCCCAACCCATCCTACCCACCCTACCCACCTACCCACCTACCCACCCTACCTATCCTACCTTTACACCCTATTCATCCTGTCCTCGTATAGAAAAGAAAAAAAAAAAACAGTTTATAATGAAATATTAATAATTTTAAAGTTTTCTCTACGGCTGCAACGACCCCACTACCTACTAACAATGGACCTCGAGAGCGGCACTTTAGTGAAAATCCAGCCTTAATAATGTGCCTTTTTTTCCTAAATACAATTATCTAAAAAACTACAAAGTTTTTTATGAAACCTTTAATAAAGAAGTGTCAAAATTATTTGTAAAATCAAAACAATGATTCGTATACTGGGTGTTCTATTTAGAAAAATACAATTTTATGCTTTCCTCGCTCTAGTTAAGTAGAGGAATGATTTTCTGTTATGTACAATTTGTTTTAAGATAGCAGTAGTTATAGTTTTCTTATCTATAGTAATAGTGAGTATAATTTTATATGTAAAAATGATAGGACGAAACAGAAGTAAAAATAATCAAATCAATTTCTATACTTTTGTCGTATTTATTTACTTACTTACTTACTTACTTACTCCGTGGCGTTACAACCCCGTGTGGGTTTTAGCCGACTTGACAATATGCCTCCATTCGTTTCTGTCCCTTGATAGCTCCATCCAGTTCTCTACATCCATAGCTTTAAGGTCTCCTGCTATATTATCCACCGGAACCAGGGTCGTCCAAGTGGTCTTTTTCCAGTTGGGGTTTCTTCCCACACCAGTCTCACTATTCTTTCGTTAGAGTGTCTTATGAGGTGGCCCGTCCACTGGAGTCTTCTAGACTTTATTTCTTTTACTATGTTGGCGTCTGCGTATAACTCTTCTAACTCTTTGTTTGTTCTTATTCTATATTGTCCCGTTGCCCCATCCAGTAACGGGCCAAAGATTTTCCTTAGAATTTTTCTCTCCCAAACTCGCAGTCGCTCTTCGTTTGCCTTTGTTATTGTCCAAGTTTCGCTGCCGTACATTACTACTGGTCTTATAACTGTTTTATATAGATTTATCTTTGTTCGTCTTGTTAGTTGTTTCGATTTTATCAGGTCTCGAAGGGCGTAGCTACATCTGTTCCCAGCTTGGATCCTATTGTTTATTTCTTGTGATCCGTTATTGTTCCAAGATACTTAAATTCTCTGACGCGCTCAAAGTTGTAGTCATCGATGGTGATGTTCTGTCCAATTCTGTCTCTGTTTCGAATATTGCGGCTCGTGTACATATATTTAGTTTTGTTTTCATTTATTTGTAGCCCCATCTTCTCTGCTTCCTTCTCGAACCTGATAAAAGTTTCCTTCATTTTTATTCTTGTGTTTTCTATTAGATCTACATCGTCTGCAAATGCCAGCAGTAAGTTTGGTCCTTCTCGATGGAATATGGAAGTCGGTGTATCAATTTTTGCATTTCTGATTATGTGTTCTAAAGCTACGTTGAAGATTTGCGGTGAGAATGCATCTCCCTGCTTCAGTCCATTGTTAATCTCAAATTTCTCCGAGTACTGTTGCCCAACTCTCACCTTACATCGTAGTCCTTCCATACTCATCCGTATCAAGTTGACTAGTTTTTTAGGAAAGCCAAGTTCTTGCATCGCTGTCCACAGTCTCATCCGGCATACTCTATCGAAAGCCTGTTTAAAGTCTATGAACATCTGATGAAGCTCTCGATCGAACTCCCAGCATTTTTCCATTATTTGTTTTATAGTGAATATTTGGTCAACAGTAGATCGGCCGGGTCTGAATCCGCATTGATACTCTCCAATGATTTCTTCTGTGTACGATTTGGTTCTTTCTAACAGAATGTTTGCAAGGATTTTGTAGGTAGTATTAAGGAGCGTTATTCCTCGGTATTTGTTACATTGCTTTTTGTTACCTTTTTTGTGAATTGGTACGATAACACCTTCTTTTCATTCGTCTGGCATTGTTTCTTCCTGCCAAATACCTTGAATTAGCTTGTATATAGATCTGTATAGTGCTTCCCCTCCTTGCTTCAGACACTCTGCGGGTATACCATCGCTGCCTGGGGCTTTATTATTTTTAAGTTTTTTAATTGCTTGGATTACTTCTTCATATATCGGGCAATGGTCTTCTATTTCAGCTGTATGTACCTCTATATTTGATGTATTCGTGCTAGCTCCACCGTTTAGCAGTTGGCAGAAGTATTTCTTCCAGGTTTTTAAGATTTCCTTGTCATTAGTAATAAGCTCTTCGCTGTCTTTTTCAAGGAAGTTTCCTGTTCTTGCTTGGTACCCTGCTTTTATACTAGAGACTTCTCTAAAGAATTGTCTTGCTTTGTTGTTCTTCCGATTTTTTTCTTGTCGTATTTGGTTAAGAAAAAATAATGTGTAGCGATATTCTTTCTAATTTTGTTGGTTTAGTTCACTGTAATGGCGGATCGCGAGACCAGCAAGGTCACAAAACGTGGTTTGGTAGCAACGCTAAAATACCTAAACTCTCATTACATCGTATAAAATACAGTAGAATTTGAAAATTAATAAATTACTTACCTTCTTTCGAATTTTTTCAGCTAAATCAATGGCAAGTACAACGATCAAAACATTTATCACCGTCAAACCAAGCAAGTTGAGATCATGATGTGCAGCGTAAAAGTAACAACTAATATTCACTACTACAACTATAATCGTAAACAATTTTTCTGTGGCAAGAAAACTACCGAAACACTTACTCATTTCCACTGTTGCTTC
This sequence comes from Diaprepes abbreviatus, assembly GCA_034092305.1. Classification (NCBI taxonomy): domain Eukaryota; kingdom Metazoa; phylum Arthropoda; class Insecta; order Coleoptera; family Curculionidae; genus Diaprepes; species Diaprepes abbreviatus. Next base: position 629,308 of record JASJET010000314.1, read on the forward strand.
TCCTAACATATTATGGAGAATTCTCATTTGAGCCACTTGTGAACCCACGTCGGAATCGAACTCTAATTGGCAGAAAAGATCGTGGTAATTGGCACCAAAATTTTTTAAAATCAAGGTGTTGTTGATTTGCTCGAAACCTCTAACTATGGCAGCGGAAAAATATATGTAATAAAGAAATGGCATAATCTGCCATGGAGTCAGGAGACTTATGGAAATACGATTAATCAAACTAAAATTTTCACGAGAAATATCGGGATTAATTTCTTCTAGAAGCCTTATTGTTAAAAACATGTAAATATTGGTAGTTATAAAAAAAAATGCCATTGGGCAAACTATTCTTATGATGACGTTCTGATAATGTTTACGACCAGGGCAAAATAAAACCTCTTTTTTCTTCTGATCGAAAGTATGAAGTAGTTGGATTAGTCGGGGTATTTTTTTAGCATGGTAAAATAACGTATAAGAGAAAGATAGAGTTGATCTTACTACCATCAAGATCATTAAAGCCTTAAGAAATTTTTGGGCTAAGGTCTTCGTTTTGTAATCTGGGGGAGTCAGGATAATTGAAAGGCAAAGTAGACCATATTGGAGACAGAAGGAATAGATAAAAGTAAAACTGGTGCGTTTGTACTTAAGTTTGAAAGGATCCGAGCTCATGGCGTTTGTTAATGGAAAATGAAAATTGATTTGTCCGAGGACGGCCATAGGGCGGAAATAATAGTAGAACTCCGGCATTTTCGTTATTATTCCGCAACACTTTTTTAAGTACTGGTTTTAATCAGTACAACATTAAGGTTAAAATGTCTATTATCTGCTGTTATCAATAATGGAGTTTGCTTGTAAGTTATCACGGTAATTTCGAAGCACTTGTTGTGCTCTTCAAAGTAATTTAATGTAGGCGTCCATTGGAATATTTCGCTATGAGGTGCATGAAGTTTTATGGTTGATTTTTATGTATATTGAGTTGCTGCATCCTAATCTTCAACATGATTTATCATCACAGGATCATAGAATTTGTTATTAACAATTTAGCCGTAAAATTTTTACTAAATGAGATAATTTAATAATAAAGATGATAAATTGGAAACCGAGATGTTGCACGATTAAAAAAGTCATGTGTACACAGCATCCGAACAAAATCGTGTGTAACTCGAAAAGCATTGTTGCCACTGTGAAGATTGTATCCCCAAAACATGGTTTTTGTATTCATCAACTTCCTCTTTTGGCGTTGATCACACCAAATCAGGACTGTATGACTAAAGTGACCGGAATTTTTTGAACAGAAAACGGAAAAAAATGGACTGAGCAAGAAAGTATTGTGAGAATATTTACCATTTTAATACAATAAATGCAAATTAATAATTGGTTATTGTTTATTGTGTACAGCGTAAATAATACACAAATAAGAAACAAACACTTTTCCCTGGATTCCCTGGAAGCCATTAGTCAAATATTTAGGTGTAAATATAGACCACAAAATTATCTTAAATTGGCAATTTAGAACTGTTAAACAAAAATGTATACAAAGACCCAAATATCTTAGGAGTCTAATATACAAAGAAAAAGGCATAACAAGTAAAACAATTCATATATACAAAGCAATATACAGACTTTAATTGGAATACATGACCACTAGATACAGTAATTGCAGGAAGCCAGCACTGATAAACCTTGAAACGGTGGAAACCGCAGCTCTATGTAGTATGACTAAAATCCATCATCTTAGCAGTTCACTACATAAACCATCCAAACAATTATTGTATGAATTCACTAAACATCCAGCCTCTTACTGCAAGACTTCCTGTTCTGACAACTAAGTTTAAAAGAAAAGTTGAAACTTGATCGGTGATAGAGGAACTGTGTAAGACCAGGGACTGAAACCATAGGCCAGCCAGAAGACCTCCATTAATGATACTGGCAGATCTCATATTCAACTTGTAAAATACTTTTTTTATTATTTTGTAAAGGTTTGTAGGGGCTTGAAGATCAAATGTACTATAGACGAGGTTTTAATTCTGAAGGACTTCGTTCGTTGGCCTATAGGATTCAAATTTGTATGTCCTAATAAATTATAACCATAATAATATTTATTTATTATAGTATAGGAAGTAAAATGTTGCATTTAACATTATTTCAATATCAAATTTAATGTTACTTATTTAAATAAAAGTTTCAAATACCTTACAAATTGTATTTCTTAAATTTTTTATAAGTTATGTTGATGAAAACAATTATGTTAGACTAATCTGTTTAAAAGTAAGATACTCGGCTGTTATGGACATATAGACATAAGTGTTTATGTTAAATCCATAATCATACCTAGCCGTATGAAAACATTTTTAAACAGCACGCATATACTATTGTGATATGAACAGAATTTAGTGTAATAATTTTGTATGTCTATAATCTCAAACTTACTTGAAATTTACGAGACATTCAACTTTCTAAGGATATTTTAATCCAAAATTTAAAAAATACTGAAAATAACGGGATACCACCTAATTAACATTTCAACTGTTTTTTCAGAAAATAAAACATTTTGAAGAAACGGATATAAAACTGGACTGCTCATGGATAATACCTCCCTTATACTAAAAATGACCCCACCATGCTCTGTGCCATTACGTGCAAATAATTGGTTTGGCAACAATGAATTCCCTAAGTTTTTATTATATTGGTGAAAGTGTATTTTTGACATTGACTGAATACTTTTCATTTCGACAATAATTTATTTTTGATTTTGCTGTCTTATGCATTTTCTCACATTTTATGTAACGTTTTACTAAAAACAGGAACGTGAATTTCAAGGTTTTTTTGGTATTTTAAAAAATGTGATTCTTCATCGTGCAAATACCTCATCTGGTAAATTGGAATTTATTTAATTGGTAAGTTATAAAGCATTCAATAATAATTATTAAAAATTTTACCTTAGAATCAAATTGTAAATCTAAGGGTAACAAGTTTAACCGTATGGATATAATGTATGATAATTTTTAAATGCTATCAATATTTTAGTTTTCTAAGAGAAAAGAATCTTCAAATTCAAGGGCTGAAGCAAATTGGTCATGATCACAATTCTTTTATTCACCAGATGAGTAACTCTGTTCAGAGCATTTTTCTGGAAATAGTTTTATACAAGAAGATGAGCAAAAAGTTTGTACTGTGCTTTTTACAAATAAACTGTCTGAAAAAAGCTATGAAGCACTGTTTGATGTAAACATCTTGAAGCAACTAAACTTGGACTTAATAACATACACTGGCTCTACAATATAAAGTATTGAATTAGGTGTGCATTAACCAGCAATAATATCGTTTTATCATAAAGTTAATGTTCCACTGACATTTAAAGCTGAACATCGAAACTGGTATGGTGTTAAAATTTAAAATGATTATACGTTTAAAAACCAATATGCCATATTAAAATAGAAATAAATGATTGCATGTAATATGAAATTTTTCAATATTATTAAGCATGTTTGGAAATTACATAAATTTTACTTTTATGTATTTGTTTTGTCTAAAAATAAAATATTAACCTTTTGTTTGAATGTGTTATTAATTAATAAAACAAAAATTCTTGATTTTAGCTCAGATAGGAAATTTTTGTCATGAAAATCCTTTGTCAAAGTAGTGAGAAGCTGGGATTGATTACCATTTCAAAAATTCAACTCTAGGAAAGGTCAATTCCAGATCCTTAAACAGTTAAGTAAATAGAAAGTTTGACTTAGTGTAAAAATTTAAAGTTGCTAGTAAATCTTTATGTATATATCTAGATTTAAAATGATTGTATTCAGATAAGAATTCTCTTGTATTTACAAGCTTTTTTATATTTAAAGTGTCTTAATAAATATTATTTTGTTTACAATTAAATATAAACTGCTTCAATACTATCCCCTTTAGAGTTTAATTTTTTTTTTATTAAAATGGTTTAGTACATAATGTTACTTTACTTCCTTTAAATTAAAGCTCCGTTATTATGAAGGAAATGTCAACATTATTATGAATGTTGTTAACCCTATATAAATACCTAACATATCAGTTCCCTAAAAGCATCGAGGAGAAAATAATTTTAACAAAGACCTAATCGAAACTATTTTTAAATGATGAAACTCTCTTACATTGCAATAGATTATGTGGACATTTCGATACCTTACATTAAACAATATACTATATTAATTCATTATATAAAATTTTTAATAATAAAAGCCTTAATACTTTTTTTCGTTAACTTATTATACTCCACTTCCAAATAAGGATGTTTCTAAAACAGATATTTAAAAAAAAAGTAGTCTCGATTTGTTTTTGGCGCATATTTCACATTTTAGCTATTTTGCTAAATAACAGTTTTATTGTAAAAAATAAAATATGTAAACAGTCACAGAAAAAGCATTTTCATTTATTTATAAGAACTGACATTTCATGCTTGTTATCTAAAAATTATAAAATTGTTATATATTTACGCTGTTCCAAAGAAGTTAAAAAAATTTGCTTTATTGGATTTGCTTTAAACAGAAAAATTATAATTTTGAGGAAACTAAAAGAAGAAATTCAAGTTAAATATTGTTTTACAGAAACAATTATCCTGGTCTTTTTTATTGAATATACTCAATTAACCTGTCAAGTAAAACAAGGAAGAGCGATTTATTGTTTTAGATATAGTATAGAAAGAGATAGTTATTGTCTAAACTTGGTAGTTAGAATAATAGAATTGACATTCATACAGGGCACATTCACGCCAATATAAGAAACTAGCAGGGAATTCAATGTTGCCATACACATCATTGCACCGAATGGCGACCAATAAGGGGGGGGGGTCAAAAATTATTTTCATGAGCAGTTCAGTTTTATATGTCAAATTTGTGGGTCGAAGTGATCATGATTACTTCAAGTGACAGAACTGAAAGTGATAATGACTCAAAAGAATAGCACTTTTGTCGTATCTAGCGGTATTCTTTTGACACTTTATCTCACGGTAATAAAAGGTCACGAGACCAGCAAAGTCACGAAACTTAGTTTCGGTGACAACGCCTTTTGCCACATCTGTAAGATGAAATAATTTATGGTTTTACTAGCAACCAAAAAACCCAAAATCTCACTACATAGTATAAAAGAAAGTACCCGGTCGAATGTCATTATAATTTAGAAATTAGTAAACTACTCACCTTTTTTCGAATTTTTTCAGCTAAATCAATGGCAAGTAGAACGATCAAAACATTTATCACCGTCAAACCAAGCAAGTGAAGATCATGGTGTGCCGCGTAGAAGTAACAACTAATATCCACTACTACAACTACGATCGTAAAAATTTTTTCTCTGGCAAGGAAACCACCGAAACACTTGCTCAGTTCTACCGTTGCTTCTCCTAACATATTATGGAGAATTCTCATTTGAGCCAGTTGTAAACCCATGTCGGAGTCAAACTCTGGTTGGTGAAAGAGATCGTGATAATCGGCACCAAAATTTTTTAAAATCAAAGTGTTGTTGATGTGATCGAAACCTTTGACTATGGCAACGGAAAAATAGATGTAATAAAGGAATGGCATTATCTGCCAGGGAGTCAAGAGACTTATAGGAATACGATTGATTCTACTAAAATTTTCACTAGCAATATCGGGATTAATTTCTTCTAGAAGCCTCCAAGTTAGGAAACTGTAAGTAGCGGAGGTTATAAAAAAAACTATCATCGGACATATTATTCTTATGATTACGCTTTGTAAGTGTGTATGGCCACAATAAAGTAAAACCCCTTTTTTCTTTTGATCGAAAGTATGAAGTAGTTGGATTAGTCGGGGTACTCTTCTGCCATGGCAGAACAACGTATAGGAAAAAGATAGAGACGATCTTACTATCATCAAGATTATTAAAGCCTTGAGAAATTTTTGGGCTAAGGTTTTCGTTCTGTAATCTGGAGGAGTTAGGGTTATTGAAAGGCAAAGCAGACCATATTGGAGAAAGAATGAATAGATAAAAGTAAAACTAGCGCGTTTGTATTTCAGTTTGAAAGGATCCGAACTCATAGCGTTTGTTATTGGAAAATGAGAATTGATTTGTCCCAGGACGGCCAGAGGGCGAAAGTAATAGTAAAACTCTGGCATTTTCACTGTTATTACCGCAACACTTTTTAGATACTGTGTTTAATCAGTGAAACATTAAAGTTAAAATGTCGATTATCTGCTGTTATCAGTAATGGAGTTTGCTTGTAAGTTATAACGGTAATTTCGAAGCACTTGTTGAGCTCTTCAACACAATTTAGTGTAGGCGCCCGTGGAAATACTTGACAATGAAGTCCATGAAGTAGCGCACCAACACATGCAAAAATAATTATAATGTTCTTTATGCTATATACGTATATATATATATATATATATATATATATATATAATTGTGTAATAACAAGATAAAATATATAAAAATTAGTGTGAAAGGTTGGACATAAATGCATATAAGGTAAGAATTATAAATATATTTGACTCTGGAAGACATGAATCTTATAAACTAATAAATAAGTGATATTTTGAATAAGGAGTAAAGTGTTATTGTCCAGAAATAGTGACTGAAAAAGGAATTTTAAAAAAATATAGTGAAATCCACAAAAATGAAAATCTTAATCACCCATTTTATAAACAGTGCTGCTAAATATAATATTAGTGAAAATAAGCGGCAAATAATAACTATTTGGTGAAATATAGACACTATTCATCAATAGTTATTTATAACACATTATTTTCTACGTATGACAACAACAATATTTGTTAAAACTTTGTTAAAAATAATAGTATAAAAAAATCTAGATTATAAGTTTATTTTAATAAGAAACTAGGATAAAAGAGTACTTAATTATAGGCAAAACTTTGTTAAATAATATTATAATATTAATAAAACAAGAATTATCAATTTCAGCAAGTTACAATTAAAATTTAAATGTATATGTAAAATTTTTTTAGATGTAATCAAATTTTATTTATCAATTTTATGTGGTAAATAATAACCAAAAGTAAAGTTTAGATATATCAAAATGTCAGAAAAAGTCCAAAATGTACATCAATCATAATTTTTTGTCATCAAATAGAATATTTATTTCATAATATCAATAAAATAACAAAATTTTATCATAAATTGACAATTAGGAACCCATTTTGATTTTGTGTTTCAAAGCTTAAAATTTCATCTAGTTGCCAGTTCACGTCAGACGGCCGACCAATCAGAAAAGAATTAAAACAAAAATTTATATCACGGGACCACTTACTATAAAAGCTAAAATTCTTTTTTTTAAGGGAGTACAGGTCCATCATTTGTACAGTAAACATCATTAGTCTCGTTCTTAAAAAGTAACATAACCTCAATATTTTCACTTGTTATTTTGAAAAGTAAAAGGAGCAGTTATTAATCGATTATAGTGTAAAAATCGCTAGTCTTTTTTATTAACGGGACCATAACCTAAAAGTGTTTCATTTGTTATTTCATAAATAAATTTAAAGGAAGAGAGTGCAGATTAATCTGTTGTAAAGAAAACATTGCTGGTCTCATTCATTTAGATTTTTTCAAAAAAGTAAAAGAAATAAACATAGAGCTTGGATATAAAAATATCTGGAGAATGAAAGTCATTTTTAAAGGAAGGAAAAGAAGTTTAATAAATTAGTAAATAAATCATGTCAATAAGCAAGCAGCTGTGAAAAATATTTAAATAATTGGCAAAGAAGGAAGGATTTGTAAATTTTTATTTATTGAAAAAAAGGAAGGAATAAATATAAAACGTGGATATAAAAAAATTTTCTGGAGATTTAAGAGGTATATATTTATTGTGTAAGATATACAAATTTTTGACTTGCCTGAAAATAAATTGATAAAATAGATTTATACTAACTATTATGACTAGTTATAGTTAATAATCAAAATAAATTGTTTAATTTGCACTGTATCAAGATGATGAGAGAGAGAAAATTCATATTTATGACATTTTAAGGTTATCCCCAGAGCAAGTGATTATATCTTTCTTTTTGAACTGCTGGAACATCACATGTTATGAAAATGCGCATGAGCAACAACAAAATTATCACCAAAATTATATTCAAATTTCTTGTACGTATCACACAGAGTGGTATTTTATTTTAAAAATTATCTCCAAAGAATTTTCGGAAAAAATTTGTTGACAATTTTTGTTATAATTTTCGGAATAATTCTTGTGTGTGTAAAACAGCTTGTAAACAAAACTAAGTTTATCAAATTCGATTCAGCCAAAACAAACTCAGTAGACTTTGCCCCTCCTATCCTGGCCTGACTTTACACCTTACAGCAAAAAGTATTAAACCAAAAAGATGTAAAATTATAATATAATTATCGTGTAATTTTTTTTTTGAGAGCTTCTTCTTCTTTCTCAGCCCATTGACGTCCACTCCTGGACATAAGCCTTTCCGATGGTCCTCCACTGGGATCTGTCTCTCGCCTTCTGGAGCCAGTCTTTTCCAGCAAACTGTTTTATATCATCTACCCATCTGCGTTGTGGCCTGCCACGATTTCGGTTCATTTCTGGCGGTCGCCATTGCAATAATTTACTCGTCCACCTATCGGGCTGTTGTCTAGCTATGTGCCCCGCCCATTGCCACTTTAGTCGTGATATGCGTTCAACGAGATTCCTAACATTTGTCTCTCCATGGAGCGTTGAGTGACTCGGAGCCTATTTGCGTTTTGTTTGGTTAGTGTTATCGTTTCCATGCTGTAAGTAGCAACAGGCAAGACACACGTGTTATACACTTTCCGTTTAAAGTTGATTGGTGTGTTTCTATCTCTTAATACGTACTGCAACTTTCCAAAGACAGCCCATGCCAGCCTTATTCTCCTTGTTATTTCCGCCGATTGATTTTCTTTGCCCAGTTTCATGACGTGGCCTAAATAGATGTACTCTTGGACATTCTCTATGATTCCATTCTCTATTTGTACATTTGCGTACTTAGTTTTCCCCAAGTTCATCTTAAGTCCCACTTTTCTCACCTCTTCATTGAAATCTTGAAGCATGATCAAGGGATATTTCCCAGAAAAATGTATTTTTTAATGATCATAGCAATTATAATAATATATAAAGATGTGTTTAAACTATTAATACAACGATCAACTAAAGCTATAATGAATTATGTGCTCTAGGTGAGCGCCTGTAAGTAGACTATCTCTTATAAACGGCGGCTTATACGTTATAAACCAATGAACAAGAGCCCTTCTGAGCATCAATGTACTCTTATCCTACAACCTATTTTTGATGACCTCCACGCAACTCGTCCGCGAACGAACGACTGCCACAACTGAATTCACTAAACCAGCGATTTGTAGATGCTTCATTTCCATAAAAATAATTAAGTTTATCGAAACACTTTTGTTGAGATAAACCACGTTGAAAGTTGTGAAAAATAATCGCACTAAAATGTTCATGATTTAATTTCATTTCTTGACCGAACAGAGTCCTTATGTCAAAACGTTATGAGTACGTATGTATAATCTCAAACTTTACAATGGATATGACATATGACACCACGAACTTGACATATAAAACTGGACTGATCATGCATAATACTTCCCTTATAATAAAAATGACGCCACCATGCTCCGTGCCATTACGTGCAAATAACTGCTTTGGCAACAATGAATTCCCTAAGTTTTTATTATATTGGTGAAAGTGTATTTTTGACATTGACTGAATACTTTTCATTTTTCAAAGAATTTATTTTTGATTTTGCTGTTTTATGCATTTTATCACATTTTATGTAACGTTTTACTGAAAATCTCAAACAGGAACGTGAACTTTAAGGTTTTTTTTTGGTATTTTAAAAAATCGATTTTTCATCGTAAGACGTGGAAATACCTCATCTGGTAAATTGGAGTTTATTTAATTGGTAAGTTATAAATCATTCAATAATAATTATATAAAATTTTACCTTAGAATCAAATTGTAAATCTAATCTTATGGATATGATCTATGATAATTTTTAATACTATCAATATTTTAGTTAGTTTTCTAACTAAGAAAAGAAACTTCAAATTCAAGTGCTGAAGCAAATTGGTCATGATCATAATTCTTTTATACACCAAATGAGTAACTCTATTCTGAGCATTTCTTTGGAAAAAATTTTATACAAGAAGATGAGCAAAAAGTTTGTAGTGTGCTTCTTACAAATAAACTGCCTGAAAAAAGCTATGAAGCACTGTTTGATGTAAACATCTTAAAGCAACTAAACTTGGACTTAATAACATACACTGGATCTACAAAAAAAAGTCCTGAATTAGGTGTGCATTAACCAACAACAATATCGTTTTACAATAAAGTTAATGTTCCACTGACATATAAAGCTGAACATCGAAACTGGTATGGTGTTAAAATTTAAAATGATTATACGTTTAAAAACCAATATGCCATATTAAAATAGAAATAAATGATTGCATAAATATGAAATTTTTCAATATTAAGCATGTTTGGAAATTACATAAATTTAACTTCTATGTATTTGTTTTGTCTAAAAATAAAATAATAACCTTTTGTTTGAATATGTTATTAATTAATAAAACAAGAATTTTTAATTTTAGCTCAGATAGGAAATTTGTGTCGTGAAAATCCTTTGTCAAAGTAGTGAGAAGCTGCGATTGATTACTATTTCAAAAATTCAACTCTAAGAAAGATCAAATCCAGATCCTCAAACAGTTAAGTAAATGGAAAGTTTGACCTAGTGTAAAAATTAAAAGTTGCTAGTAAATCTTTATGTATATATTTAGATTAAAAATGATTATATTAATATAAGAATTCTCTTGTATTTACAAGCTTTTTTGTATTTAAAGTGTCTTAATAAATATTGTTTTGTTTACAATTAAATATAAACTGCTTTAACACTATCTCCTTTAGAGTTAATGGCTTAGTACATAATGTTACTTTACTTCTTTTAAATTAAAGCTCCATTATTATGATGGAAATCCCAACATTATTATGAATGTTGTTAACTCTATATAACTACCTAACATATCGGTTCCCTAAAAGCATCGAGGAGAAAATAATTTTAACAAAGATCTAATCGAAGCTATTTTTAAATGATGAAACTCTCTTACTTTGCAATACATTATGTGGACATTTCGATACCTTACATTAAACAATATACTATATTAATTCATGATATATAATTTTTAAAAATAAATGCCTTAATACTTTTTTTTGTTCACTTCTTATACTCCACATCCGAATAAGGATGTAGATTATACTAGTTATTTACAAAAATACCCACTGATTTCCACAATCGTTTCTAAAACAGATATTTAAAAAAAATAGTCTCGATTTGTTTTTGGCGCATATTTCACATTTTAGCTATTTTGCTAAATAACAGTTTTATTGTAAACAATAAAATATGTAAACAGTCAGAAAAAGCATTTTCATTTATTTATAAGAACTGACATTTCATGCTTGTTATCTAGAAATAATAAAATTGTTACATATTTACGCTGTTCCAAAGAAGTTAAAAAATTAGCTTTATTGGAGTTGCTTTGAACAGAAAAACTATAATTTTGAGGAAATTAAATGTAGAAATTCAAGTTAAATATTGTTTTACAGAAACAATTATCCTGAGCCCCAATTCTGTAATTCTTTTAGGACAGTGTCGTACTTTTGTGTTAATACAGACTGAACAAAGATAGAAAATCCTTATTATGACATTCTCTTTCCCTTTACTCTTATAGAATCGCAACGCTGGTCTTTTTATTGAATATACTCAATTAACCTGTCAAGTAAAACAAGGAAGAGCGATTTATTGTTTTAGATATAATATAGAAAGAGACAGTTATTGTCTAAACCTGTTAGATAGAATAGAAATGACATTCATTGACGACACATTCACGCCAATGTAAGAAACTAGCAGAGAATTCAATGTTGCCATGCAAATCATTGCACCTAATGGCGACCAATAAGGGGGGGGTCAAAAATTATTTTTATGAGCAGTCCAGTTTTATATGTCATGTTCGTGTATGGCATCTAGCAACGCCATTGTTGCCAGTTCTCGGGATGTAAACTGCTACCTCGTTTGTAAAGAAAACATGGCTAAATTCCCTAAAAATACCTTAAAATAACTATTTCAATACTGTCAAAAATAATAAGAACAAAAATTTATTAAGATTGTCCAAATTAACAAAATTTCTCTAGATAAGTTTTAAAGAAAGTACACCGGCCGAGCCTGAATAGAATTTGAAAATTAGTAGATTACTCACCTTTTTTCGAATTTTTTCAGCAAAATCACTTGCAACTACAACAATCAAACCATTTATCACCGTCAAACCAAGCAGGTGAAGATCGTGATGTGCAGCATAAAAGTAACAACTGATATTCACTACTACAACTACAATCGTAAAAATTTTTTCTATGGCAAGGAAACTACCAAAACACTTGCTCAGTTCCACAGTTGCTTCTCCTAACATATTATGAAGAATTCTAATTTGAGTCAGTTGTGAACCTATGTCAGAGTCGAACTCTGGTTGGTGGAAGAGATCGTGATAATCGGCACCAATATTTTTTAAAATCAAGGTCCTGTTAATTTGCGTGAAACCTCTGACTATAACGACGGAAAAATAGATGTAATAGAGGAAAGGCATCATTTGCCAGGGGGTCAGAAGGCTTATCAAAATACGATTAGTTATACTAAAATTTCCACTAGCCAAGTCGGGATTAATCTCTTTTAGAAGCCTCCAAGTTAAAAAACTGTAAGTGTGTGTAACTATAAAAAAAGCTATCATCGGGCAAATTATTCCCATGATTACGTTCTGATAATGTTTACGGGCACAATAAAGTAACACCTCTCTTTTTTTTTGATCGAAAGTATGGAGTAGTTGAATTAGTCTAGGTATTCTTTTAGCATGGTAAAATATCGTATAGGAAAAGGATATAGTCGACCTCATAATCATCAGGGTTATTAAAGTCTTGAGAAATTTTTGGGCTAAAGTTTTCGTTTTATAATCCGAGGGAGCCAGGATTATTAAAAGACCAAGCAGACCATATTGGACAAAGAGTGAATAGATAAAAGTAAAACTTGCGCGTTTGTACTTCAGTTTGAAAGGATCCGAACTACTAGCGTTTGTTATTGGAAAATGGGAGCTCATTTGCCCGAGGACGGCCAAAGGGCGAAAGTAATAATAGAACTCCGGCATTTTAGTATTATTACCGCAACACTTTTTTAAGTACTGGTTTTAATTAGTGAAACATTAAGATTAAAATGTCGATTATCTGCTTTTATCAGTAATGGAGTTTGCTTGTAAGTTAACAGAGTAATTTCGAAGCACTTATGATGCACTTGAACGAAATTTAGTATAGGCTTCCATGGGAATACGTAGCCATAAGATCCATGAAGTTTTATGGTTGATTCTTATATATCTTGAGTTGCTGAATCCGGATCTTCAACACGATCAATGAATTTGTTAATAACAATTTAATTGTTGTCGTAAAATTGTCAATAAATAATATATCGATAGCGGACCAGTGCCATTTGTTTTTAAATTTAGTGACGAAGATGGCGATATTTTTAAAATTGAAAAAAATTGAGCAATAGTTGAGATGTTGAGTATAATTCGCATTCACGTGTCTGCCTCGCCGCTTCATGTGACATGATGCTACTACATAAGTGAAAATTAGCCTATTTCATTGAACTTATATTTGAAAACAAAATGTGTACTAGTTAAATTGATTAATTAATTAATTGCATGATATATCAGGCCAAGGTTGAAAAGCCTTTACGTTGCAGCCTTCAGACTTATCGTATTGCCTGCTATATCCATTCTAGGCGAAGAGATTGGTTGCCTTGATCAGTTTTAACAGCCTGCTCACTTGGTTATCTTCTGGGTATAAACTTCAGATTTGAATTTTACTGTCCAAAAACAGACGTTATGTAAAAAATCGTACAAATATTCGATGTCTCCAGTATTTGGAAAACCCACCATTGGCGATAGCTCTGGCTCTGTAAAAAATCCAATCTTTTAATGCAATTTTTTTAGGAGTATCTTTATGCAAAAGTGGATCTGGAAATTTTTTTTTCTTAACGGTCTTAAGGAGGATAAAACAACTTTTCCAAATACATAGATCGTGAAATATATATGTATATATATATATATATATATATATATATATATATATATATATATATATATATTATCAAACTATTTTCAGGCAAGGTTAAAATTTCTACTTCTTACACGCTACATAAATATCTTTCAATCTTCAGAATTTTTTTATCCACGTTCTAGGTTCCTTCCTATTTCAAAACTCAAAATTCTTTTCTCCTTTTGCCAACTTTCGGAACTTTTCTTCTTATATATATCTTCTTCTTCTTCTCTAGGTAGAACCAAGTTTTGTTATCTACACAATGCCTCATCGATCCTCGTTTGAGGTCGAGATCCAGCTGTCTCTCCATCTCCAGGTGGCCGTTTGGTGTTTAGTTTCTCTCTCATCACGGTTTTTGCTAGTCTGTCATCGTCCATTCGTTCCACGTGATCTCTCCACTACCTACAACGGTTTCGAACCCACTTCATAACATCCCCCACTCCGCTGTCCTCGCATATTTTTGCGTTTCTTCTTCTTTCTTCTCTTAAACTTGTTCCCGTGATCATTCTCAGCGTTTTCATTTCTGTGGTTCTCATAATTTGTTTTGTCTTTGTTGTTTCATTTCTTGTTTCTGCGCCGTAGGTCAGTATCGGTCTTACACAGACCTTGTAAATTCTTGCTTTGCTCTCAACCGTCATATGTTTATTGTTGCAGATTATGTCTCATATATATATATATATATATATATATATATATATATATATATATATATATATATATATATATATATATATCACTAATTTATTAAATATTTTTCAGAGCTGCTTGCTTATATTGTATATATGATATTATTTATTTATAAATTTAACAAACTTCTTTTCCATTTTTAAAAATTGTTTTTAATGAATAAGACTTGCGATGTTTACTCTACAACGAATTAATGTAAACTTTTCTTCTTTAAAAAAAAATGAACATTTTGAGATTATGTTACTTTTAATAAATAAGACTAGTAATGTTTACTCTACAACGAATTAAGGCGCACCCTCCTTTTTTAATAAATAAGACTAGCGATGTTTACTCTACAACGGATTTATGTGCACCTCCGTTAAAAATAATGAATTTTCGCTTTTATAGTTAGCGATGACTCGTACATACAATATTTGATGCTTAAAAATTGTATGAAAAATTTCCTGTGCTTGCACGTCAAAAACTGAAGAAAATATAGAAAAGGAGATATATTGTTGTGCCTTTCAGTGTATATTTTTGAATTATCCGCCACGCGCTTTCGGTCTTACTTAAACCATCCTCAGGCCTCACTCGCTAGAAAAAAGAGAATATCGTCAGTAAATAAGCGTTCTTAGTACTCACCAACCACTCTCACTCGTCAAAGAGCACACCTCAACCTTGTCATTTGAAGAACGCCAGCACTGCCTTTACACAGTACAAATCAAGCACACAATTAAAACGTATGTCCCAAAATAAAATTAAAACGGTTAGAACAGTGTGAACATTAATACTATTATAAACAATCATCTTTAACATTAACTACTTAGAAGATAAAAGTAAGGTTATGCCACACACAGTCATAGCATAATAAAGCAAAAAAAATTGTCTACCCCTGTATACTACTACTTCTACTACCCTTCCTTCCTGCCCTTTTTCTCATTACCAATGAATAGTGATATGAAACGTAATAAACAAGAAATTAAAGAACTCATACAGAGAATTTCTACACAATCTCACACTTACTTGTATATATTTTGATTTTTAGACAATTTTTATTGCTTTATTATGCTATGAATGTGTGTGGCATAACCTCACTTTTATCTTTTAAGTTGTTAATGTAAAAGTTGATAGTTTATAATAGTATTAATGTTTACATATTCTCTTGTTTCATAATTCAAAAATATACACTGAAGTACACAACAACATCTCTCCTTTTCTTGATTTTTTCGGTGTGTACAATTTGTTAATAACTTATTCAAGAAAATATGAATATTTTTAAATTCCTCAAAAATACCTTAAATTCATTATTTCAATATTGCCAAAAATCTTAAGAGCAAAAAAACTCGAACAAGTCTAAATAGGATTTAAAAATAGGTAAAGTACTCACCTTTTTTCGAATTTTTTCAGCAAAATCAATTGCAAGAACAACGATAAAAACATCTATCACCGTCACACCAAGCAAGTGAAGATCGTGATGTGCCACGTAAAAGTAACAACTAATATTCACCACTACAACTATAATCGTAAAAAATTTTTCTCTGGCAAGGAAACTACCAAAAGACTTGCTGAGTTCTTCCGTTGCTTCTCCTAACATGTTATGGAGAAGTCTCATTTGAGCCAGTTGTGGACCCATGTCAGAGTCAAACTCTGATTGGTGGAAGAGATCGTGATAATTGGCACAAACATTTTTTAAAATCAAGGTCCTGTTGATTTGCTTGAAACCTCTGAGAATGGCAGCGGAAAAATAGATGTAAAACAGGGACGGCATAATCTGCCAGGGAATCAGCATACTTGTGGAAATTCGATTAATTATATTAAATTTTTCACGAGTGATATCTGGATTAATTTCTTCTAGAAGCCTCCAAGCTAGGAAACTGTAGATGTTTGTAATTATCAAATAAACTATCATCGGGCAAATTATTCCAATGATTACACTCTGGTAATGTTTACGGTCACAATAAAGTAACACCTCTCTTTTTTTTTGATCGAAAGTATGAAGTAGTTGGATTAGTCTAGGTACTCTTTGAGCATGGTAAAATAACGTATAGGAAAAGGACATAGTCGATCTTAGTGTCATCAAGATCATTAAAGTTTTGAGAAATTTTTGGGCTAAGGTTTTCGTTTTATAATCCGAAGGAGTTAGGATTATTGAAAGGCAAAGTATACCATATTGAACGCAGAACGAATAGATAAAAGTAAAACTGGTGCGTCTGTAGTCTAGCTTGAAAGGATCCGAAGTTACAGTGTTTATTAATGGAAAATGGCCGGTAATTTGCCCGATAACGGCCATAGGGCGAAAGTAATAATAGAACTCCGGCATTTTAGCTATTGTTACCGCAACACTTTTGTAAATACTGGTTTTAGTCAGCGAAACATTATGGTTAAAATGTCGATTATCTGCTGTTATCAGTAATGGAGTTTGCTTGTAAGTTAACACGGTGATTTCGAAGTACTTATCGTTCTATATACTCTTGGACGTGATTAATGGATATTTTATCCTCCTCAAGCTTCAGTATTTTTGCGGAATTATGTTCCACCCATATATTGATCTTATATACAATCTATTGGATTAAAGCCCCAGCCAAACAAATTTTGGAATACGACAACAAAAAATTATTTGATAATAACTCAAGAGATTGAATCTACAGAAAAAGAAAAGTAATGTAAATTGAGAAACGAAATAAAATAACTAATTAAAGAACGAGTAACACTTCTGCCAAGTAGAATAAAGAACAAAAAGAAGATATTAGAAATAATCGAACTTATAAGAAAAAAATAAGACACGATAACAGAAAATATAAAAATTATAAGATAATAAAAACGCTAAAAGGACGGAAAAACAAAACAACGAATAACCACAAAGTTAATAGATGACAATGGAGAAGAAATCACACAATTAGGAAGCATAAAAAGTATATTTTCAACATTAGCTAAGAATTTTTAAGATCAAAATCTTGTGCATGAGGCTCAATAATGAATTTGCCGCTTAGTGCCTTGATGTCTGTATGTCCATATAAGAGAGATCTTTAATCGATTTTTTCAGATTTTTAAAGATATTTAATTTTTTATTATTATTATTATTTTTAAATTTATTTTCATAAGAAATGTGTTGATATTGAAACCATTGTTGAGAAGTTAAATGAAAAATTATTTTCTTAATTTGTTAAAAATCTCTATTAAAGATTTTTCAATCATGATTATGTTCTTGAAAGTTGTTGTTATTTCTAGGTTATATTTCTGAGTTATAAGCATAGAAACTGTCAAATGAAATTTTGGGGAAACGTCTGCAAATTTCTACAAGAAACCAAACGAACGAACGGATGTATACTGAGTCACAGGTTCCCATCCATGAAACATATATATATATATATATATATATATATATATATATATATATATATATATATATATATTGTTGTGGAACTTAACATCCTACCACCGCTTTCCGGCAAAACTGGACTTAAATAGAGCTCCGAGTTTGTGGAAAGTACAAGGATGTCTGGGAAAGATACCAGTGGATCCCATTGATGAGTCCACCACCGGTATCGGGACGAAACATCCATACATTTACTACAGTGGTCGCTAGCTACATGTCCTTACCACCAGGGGCATTGTTAATTGCAAGAATATATATATATATATATATATATATATATATATATATATATATATATATATATATTGTGTGTTTATATAAAAATTAAGATTAAGACGCTCAGAGGCCAATCCGGGAATCAAGCATCCGGTATAGAATAGCTAACGCCCTCAGCACGTAACGATCGAAACCTTCGAACTTTAAGGGAAAGAAATTGACGTTTACCGGGTTCCATCGGGTAATATGGGTACAAACGGGAAACAGAGGGGTGTCGAGGGGGTGTAAGATCCGAAGACACTCTTTTAAGGAATAGTAAATTTCAGTACCAATCTGAAAGTCGAATTAGGGTGATCGGTAGCGTTCTATAAGTCCAGTGCCGTAGTGTATATTCGGCGGGAATGAAAGTTTTCTTTGTTTGATTTATTTTTTATTTAATTCGGGAAGTTAAGGGAGTATCATGTGTTATTTTAGTCGGGCGTTTCGCGATTTTCATACGGTTTGATTAAGTAATATAAATAGCTGTTTTTCGCGTTTTATTTTTTTTTTGTTTAATATTTTATTAAGCTATTTATACGTGTTTTTTCAAAATTGGATTTTACGTTTTTGGTTAAAAAAACGGCCGAGAAGAGCAATTATGTTAGTTTTTTTCGTAATTGTTATTAGTTTTAAGGTTTTCATTGTAAATAGTTCGTTTTTATTCTATTTATTCTGTTAATAGACTAAGTTGTTTTGAGAAACTTGTTTTGTTCAATTTAATTAAAACCTTCACGCGAATTAACTTGCGGGCGCGCTGTTGCTAGACCTACAAAACAAGATATGTCTTCTGACCAACTAATTAACAGCCTTTCCTGAGTCCTGAAGTTCTGAGTAATGGTTTTGGTAAGCTTAAATAATCGTAGTTGTTTGGTACTAAAGCTGCAAGAGAGAAGATGCACAACCAGACTTCCAGAGTGCCTTTATTACTGTGAAATTTACTTTTAGGTTATCAAAATAGTACTAATTAATATGGGGCAAAAAATGATTATAGATAAAATGATTAACGCTGCCACAATATATCATTTGCAGGAGTCTATGATCAAATTCTGTCACATTGTACCTTAATTAGGAAAGCGGAAAATTGAGGATGAGTTTTCAACTTTGACATCGAATTTCTCGGAAAATAAAAAACTCACAGATTCCGGGTTTGACATACTTTTTTAGAATGATAATACCTTCCGGTTCCCAATCTCCATTGTTTTCGGTCTTCCCAATCCCCTGGAAATAAGTGTCTTTCGGACATGGCTCGGTTAATGCCCTTAATCCAGGTAACTTTTGGTCTTCCTCTTTTTATTTTTTCATTTGGTGTCCATTTTAGGATTTGCTTTGGTAGACGTTCGTCCGTCATTCTCTCCACATGTCCATAGCATACCAGCTGACGTTGTTCGATTTCATCGAGAATAGTTTTCTTTACGCCCATAATCTCTCTAATTCTCGCGTTGGTTATCCGTTCGACCCTTGACCTTCCGGCAGATCTTCGCCAAAAGTCTAATTCAAGAGCCAGCAGTTTACGTTCTGAAGTTTTATTTATCTGCAATGTTTCACATCCATACAATACAACGTTTTTAATTATTGCATTGTATAAAAGATGTTTTCTTTCCTTGGAGATGTTTGTTGACCATAATAGTGAGTTTAGGCATCCGATAGCTTTTTTCCTTTTAGTTATTCGCTCCAATATTTCTTCTTCAGTTCGTCCACTTTTATTGATCTTTGTTCCAAGGTAGGTATAATCAGAACAAGATTTTACTATGATATTATCATCCACTTCCAAATCTGTTTCTTCTCCACCGATATACATATATTTAATTATTAATTATTTTCTGTAATATTAATCTAAATAATGTGAAATACTCACCTGTTTTTTAATTCTTTCAGCTAAGTCGATCGTACATGCAACAATTAGTCCATTAATCACGGTCAAAAGAAGCAAATGTAAATCGTGATGTGCCGCGTAAAAATAACAGCTAAGGTTGACAACCACCGATACAATCAAAAATATTTTTTCCATTGCAATGAAATACCCATAACATTTGCTCAATTCCACCGTGATCTCTGAGAGCAAGTTATGTAAAAGTCTTAGTTGAGCCAGTTTGGTTCCCATTTCACCATCAAATTCCCTTTTTCTAAAAAGATCATTGTAATCGGCACAGTACGTTTTCAAAATTAGAGTTTTGTTTATCTGCTGAAAGCCATCGAGAATAATGGTGGAGAAATAGATACAGTAAAGAGAAGGCATCGCATTCAGAGGAGCTAAAAGACCTATAAATATTTCATCGATTCTACGACTATTTGTAGAGGCCACATCGGTGTTGATTTCTTTTATAATTTTTATAGTTAAAAAGAAGTAAGTTCCTCTGATCACAAACGAAATGACGCCTGGAATGATTGTTTTCACGAAGATGTTTTGATAGTGGGTTCGTTTTTGTTCAAATAAAACCTGTTTCTTCAAATCGAACTTGTGTAAGAGTTGAATCAGTCGAGGCATTCTTTTGGCGTGGTGGAACAGTGAAAAGGAATATGACACAATTGAACGCACTATCATGAGAATAATAAGAGCATTTAGAAACTTTTCAGCTACAGTATCTTTCTTGTATTGTACTGGAGAAGCAAGCACCGTAATAATAATTCCGAACTGCACACAAAACGAATATACAAAACTCCAACTTAAACGTTTATATTTAAGTTTGAAAGGATCGGAACTTAGAGCGTTCTCGATGGGAAAATTGCCACAAAATTTTCCCACAAGCGCCAGCGGGCGGAAGTAATAGTAAAACTCCGACATATTTGTTACGAGTACGTACTAATTACCGAGATTATTTCAGCAATACTAAAGAGAATTCAGCGAAAAGCGGTTTATTTTTTTTTTTGTGAAAAACATGTTATCAGTTTTGATTATTATAAATGGAGTTTACTTTTATGTTAACAGCAAAAACGCTAATGTATTTTTAAGGTTTTATTGGATGAGTAATACAAATTTGGAAAGTCTTTTATATAATGAATTCCATGCGGTTGATTAGCGGCTTTATATCAAACACTAAGTGCTACAGCTTTAAAATAAAAAGTTTGTTAACTGTGGTTTAATAAACTTCGATTTTTTAATCGGTGGCCCCCAATTTTTAGACTTCCTGCAAAATTATGAACATTTTTCAACTCCATGTCCTATAGCTTAATGTTAACTGATTTCGATTTATCAATGATTGAACTCGAAGTGAAGTTCATTGTCATTTTATTAAATGCTGAAAATGCCTTCCACTGGTTAATTGACGGTAACCCATGAACTTGAAATATAAAACTGGACTGCTCGTGTTCCATATCTCCCTTATAAAAAAAATGACCCCACCGTTCTCGGTGCCATTAGGTGCAAATAATTGCTTTGGCAACAATGAATTCCCTAAGTTTTTATGATATTGGTAAAAATGTATTTTTGACATTGACTGAATACTTTTCATTTTGCCAAAATTTTATTTTTGATTTTGCTGTGTTATGGATTTTATCACATTTTATGTAACGTTTTCCTGAAAATTTCAAACAGGAATGTGAACTTGGAGGTTTTTTTTGTATTTTAAAAAATGTGATTCTTCATCGTAAGACGTGCAAATACCTCATCTGGTAAATTGGAGTTTATTTAATTGGTAAGTTATAAAGCATTCAATAATAATTATATAAAATTTTACCTTAGAATCAAATTGTAAATCTAAGGGTAACAAGTTTAATCTTATGGATATGATATATGATAATTATTAAATGCTATCAATATTTTAGTTTTCTAAGAGAAAAGAATCTTCAAATTCAAGGGCTGAAGCAAATTGGTCATGATCATAATTCTTTTATACATCAGATAAGTAACTCTGTTCAGAGCATTTTTCTGGAAATTGTTTTATACAAGAAGATGAGCAAAAAGTTTGTGCTGTGCTCTTTACAAATAAACTGCCTGAAAAAAACTACGATACACTGTTTGATGTAAACATCTTGAAGCAACTAAACTTGGACTTAATAACATACACTGGCTCTACAAAAAAAGTCCTAAACTAGGTGTGCATTAACCAACAATAATATCGTTTTACCATAAAGTTAATGTTCCACTGACATATAAAGCTGAATATCGAAATTGGTATGGTGTTAAAATTTAAAATGATTATACGTTTAAAAACCAATATGCCATATTAAAATAGAAATAAATAATTGCATATAATATGATTTTTTTTAGTATTATTAAGGATGTTTGGAAATTACATAAATTCTACTTTTATGTATTTGTTTTGTCTAAAAATAAAATAATATCCTTTTGTTTGAATATGTTATTAATTAATAAAACAAAAATTCTTGATTTTAGCTCAGATAGGAAATTTGTGTCATGAAAATCCTTTGTCAAAGTAGTGAGAAGCTGCGATTAATTACCATTTCAAAAATTCAACTCTAGGAAAGGTCAATTCCAGATCCTTAAACAGTTAAGTAAATTGAAAGTTTGACCTAGTGTAAAAATTAAAAGTTGCTAGTAAATCTTTATGTATATATTTAGATTAAAAATGATTGTATTAATGTAAGAATTCTCTTGTATTTACACGCTTCTTTATATTTAAAGTGTCTTAATAAATATTGTTTTGTTTACAATTAAATATAAATTGCTTTAACACTATCCCCTTCAGAGTTTAATTTTTTTTTTATAAAAATGGTTTAGTACATAATGTTACTTTACTTCATTTAAATTAAAGCTCCGTTTTTATGAAGCAAATGTCAACATTATTATGAATGTTGTTAACCCTATATAAATACCTAACATATCAGTTCCCTAAAAGCATCGAGGAGAAAATAATTTTAACAAAGAGCTAATCGAAGCTATTTTTAAATGATGAAACTATCTTACTTTGCAATAAATTATGTGGACATTTCGATACCTTACATTAAACAATATACTATATTAATTCATGATATAAAATTTTTAAAAATAAATGCCTTAATACTTTTTTTCGTTAACTTATACTCTACGTCCGAATAAGGATGTTTCTAAAACAGATATTTCAAAAAAAAAAAAAAATTAGTCTCGATTTGTTTTTGGCGCATATTTCACATTTTAGCTATTTTTCTAAATAACAGTTGTATTGTAAAAAATAAAATATGTAAACAGTCATAGAAAAAGCATTTTCATTTATTTATAAGAACTGACATTTCATGCTCGTTATCTAAAAATAATAAAATTGTTACATATTTACGCTGTTCCAAAGAAGTTAAAAAAATTTGCTTTATTGCAGTTGCTTTAAACAGAAAAATTATAATTTTGAGGAAACTGAAAGTAGAAATTCAAGTTAAATATTGTTTTACAGAAACAATTATCCTGGGCTGCGATTCTATAAGAATAAAGGGAAAGAGAATGTCATAATAAGGATCTTCTATCTTTGTTCAGTCTATATTAACACATAAGTATATCACTGTCCTAAAAGAGAAAAGGAAAGAAAATGTCAAAAAATATGCTTACAGAATCGGAGCTCTGGTCTTTTTTATTGAATATAATTGATTAACCTGTCAAGTAAAATAAGGAAGGGCGATTTATTGTTTTAGATATAGTATAGAAAGAGATAGTTATTGTCTAAACCTGTTAGTTGGAATAATAGAATTGACATTCATACACGACACATTCACCCCAATGTAAGAAACTAGCAGGGAATTCAATGTTGCCATATAAATCATTGCACCAAATGGCGACCAATAAGGGGGGGGGTCAAAAATTATTTTCATGAGTAGTCCAGTTTTATATCTCAAGTTTGTGCGGTAACCTAAGCACATTATAAACTCATTCTAAACATTTCTGAATACTTTTGTAGTAATTAACAGTATTTCTAGAATAATCCGATTCCTTAAGTCTTTTGTGTCGGCGTTTCCCAAGCGGTAGTTCGCGAATTAAGAAATTTTAAAATAAAAATCGATAATGGGCAACAGTTTGTAAGGGTGAGTCCACACGGTAAGAAAAATTTGAGCCTAGGCGTATTACGCGCTTTTGTATTAAAAATGTCTCGTCCACACTGGTCTTTTCGTTACGCGGTCATAAGGGGTATAGTTTTTTATCTTAACTTAACTTTTATCAGGATTTTTGTTTATATTTTATCTAAAAATTAAAATAAAACAAAATAAAACATTGATTGCGGCAGTATTTAAATCTAGAAAAAAAAATTTACAAAATGTAAGGAGAATATTCATATATTCTTTATTAAAAAAATAGGAAAGTCGTCGCTACTGGGTCCGGTCTGTATTTGAGAAAAACATTGGGAAAAGGCTTGGACATACTAATAATTTAATTCAAGAAATGTGTGAAAATGTTCCTGATTTTTTAAAAATATTTTCCTGTTACTATTGGTGAATTTGAAGAGCTCTTCGCTGTTGTTGGGCCAATAAATAGAAAACACGATATGGAAATGTGTACAGCTATACCTTTATGACTAGGTTGGAAATAACATTTTGATATATAGCTGCTGAAATCAGCATGTGAAAGCAACAGTGCGAATTCCGAGTCGGTAAACAGTGTTTCTGAAATTATTCAGGTTAATTGTGCGGTAATATGGGACTCTTTGAAAGAAGTTTTATTTCCAAAGTTTACCACTTCTACCTGGTAAAGAATTGCCAAGGAGTTCAAACACGAGAATTTCAATATAACAGTGTAATTTTTAACAATCGTTTTAATAATTACAATTGTTTGTAATTTTTAGAAGAATACATTACATATGATATTAACTGGATTTCTGTTATTAAATTTCCATTAATGTTAATTTTTTACGTTTTAATTGTTTATAATAGGTTTATATAAATTTTGCGAAGGGTAGGGTTACCAGACGACAGGAATTTTCCTGACATGTCTGAAATTTTAGCCCCCTGTTAGAGAAACAGGAAAAAAACTGCAATTGTCAGTATTTTTTTTTTGAAATTTAGGTCTTAACAAGTTGACGATTCCTATACAAATTGTAAATTTGTCAAAAAAGGAAAATAAAGATATTATTATTATTATGATTTAAAAGCCAAACGGATTCGCACTCCCTCCAGGGAATATTGACTCATACCAGGTACATTGTATCAAGCTAACTTTCATGTACCACCGAGACCTGTCAGATCCTGTCCCATTTTTTCATTACCTAGCCCTGAAACAAATTTTCTTATAAAAACGCCTCTATTTCAAGCCATGAGTATCTTCAACAACACTTGCAGTGACATCGATGTTTACAGGCTACCCCCTCAGAGATTAACACAGGCTTTAAAGTTAAAGTTTTTAATAAAAATGTAAAATGTTTGCTTCTTGTGAATTGTTGTGGAAATTAATCAATAATTTAATTTTTTCTTATAATTTTGTTTAATGTCTTAGCAAAGTTGTATGTCATATTGTCTTATAAATGGATGTTATCTGTTAGACAATAAAGATTATTATTATTATAAGATTTACAAGCCAAACGGCTTCGCACTCCCGCCAGGGAACATTGACTCATACCAGGTACACAAAGATACCAAAAGTATGAAGCTCTGTGGGAACCCTTTCCATGTTATCGGGTCCTAGGTGACGTGGTCTGCTGTATTTCCCATGAACTTTCGGACGGTTCGCGCGGTTGCTAGGAGAGTTGCTTTCTGCATCGGTTTATACAGATAATCACTAAGACCCAGTCCCTTGATGTTCTGTAGGAGGTTCTTTGGTATTACTCCAGTTGTTGAGAGTATTATGGGAATCGTTTGAATGCTGTTCATTGCCCATTGTCTTCGGATTTGAACCTCCAGATCTCTGTGTTTGGCGATCTTCTCGTTGTATTTTGGTCTTAGGTTGTTGTTGTTAGGTACAGCAATGTCGATTAGTGTAGTTCGCTTAGAAATTTTATCTATTAGTATAATGTCTGGTCTATTGTGAGCTACTGTCTGATCCGTCAGAACCGTTCGGTCCCAATATAACTTGAACTGGTTGTTCTCAAAAATAGGCTCTGGATTGTACTTGTAATAAGGCACTTTTCCTACCTGTAATAGGTTTAACTTTTCTGCTAACTCTTGGTGGAGTGTCTTAGCAGCTGAGTCGTGTCTTTCCTTATACTCGGTTGCGGCAAACGCTTGGCATCCTCCAGTTATGTGCTGGATTGTCTCCGATGTTCGACAGCCATATCTGCATTGGTCATTTTCTATTGAGGGATCTTTAATGATGAACTTCCGATAGTTCTTCGTCGGAACAACCTGGTCTTGGATAGCTAACAAGAAGCCCTCCGTTTCCGGAAACATCTGTCCTGAAATCAACCAGTAGTTCGAAGCTGAGTTGTCGACATTGTCCTGATTGACCTCATTTGGATGCCGTCCATGAATTGTCTTCTGCAGCCAGGTTTGTAACTTCTCTAAGTCTGTTTGGTGGTGAGAAGTAATATCGTGTTCCCTCAACTGTAGCGGCGTTGAATCGTCTGCCTCACATATTGCTCGATGTAGTATGGATGAGTCTGCTAACTTGTGGAAATATGAACGTAAGTTTATTATTTGTTGGTCGAGCTGCTTACCAATATCCACCAATCCTTTTCCTCCTTGGTGTCTTGGAAGCATTGTACGTTCAATGGTACTCCGAGGGTGGTGTTTTTGTGCTTTTGTTAGGAGTGTTCTTATTTTTCTTTGCAGGTTTTGGATGTCCGTCCTGCTCCATTTTACAATTCCGAAAGAATAGCTCAGCGCAGAGCAAGCCTTAAACAAATGTCTACTGTTTAAGTTAGTTCGTAATAACCGTCTTACCCTACTGACAAATCGGTTCTCAAATCGGCTTTCATAGTGCCATGGTCAATTCTTTTAGCCTGTTTCATACCTAAATATTTGTATGTTTGGTCTGCTACCATTGCAGCTATAGTTTCACCGTTCTGCATTTCAAAAGCCCCCGGTCGTATCTTCTCTTTAACGATGTTCAAAATACGGCACTTGTCAAGTCCAAATTGCATTCCGATATCCCCGGAGAACTCCTCTACAATTTGAAGCTTTTGTTCCAGCTGGTTTCTGGTAGCAGTCATCAGTTTAAGATCATCCATGAATAGAAGATGAATCACTCTTACTACCTCTTCGTTGTTATTTCTAATACTGAAGCCGTATCTAGTGGAGTTCAAACGGCGTGATAGTGGGTTCATTGCAAGGCAGAACCACTTATTATTATTATTATTAGGCTATTAAAGTAAGGGTATTTCAAAGGCACGTAGGAATGGCGTTCAATAAAATTTATAATGTATTTTTTTTACTTGTTAGTACACTGTTTTAAGTCGATTTAGTTTTTTTTTGTAAAAGTAAATCTTTGCCATAAACTAACTTAAAGTTAGTTTTTATAGTAAACTAGCGACCCGCCCCGGCTTCGCATGGGTGCAATGCTGATACTAAATACACTACAGAAAAACTGTGACTATTTATTTTATTTTTACAACAATTATTACATCGGCCTCCGACGCGCTATTTATAGGCACGCTGCCGCCGCCCCGGTCGGCCAGTACCGCCGCAAGCGCTACTTCCCGCAATTTTAAATCTGTAATATCTTCGAAAATATTCATTTAAATCTTGTGCTGTAAAGGACCATATAGATCTATATTAAATCAACAATGTATTTAAGCTATTTAATTGGATAAGGATTGGTTAAAATCGCTTCAAAATTTGCCATTATTTGTCGTAAAAAGTAAATGACAAAAAAATGTTATTGTGGGATATCCATGAGAGATAGACATATACCATCGCGGAGTTTTCTGTAGACCTTTTCAATGTGTACAAATAATTAGTACATTATTTTGATAAATCTCGTAGGGTTCAGCCTGCGTTTGCAATGTAAGCGAAAAAAAATATGATAATTAACGACATCACATTAGAAACCTCAAAAATAACAGTATTTCTCCACTATTTAATGGATGTTATTATACATATAAACCTTCCTCTTGAATCACTCTATCTATTGAAAAAAACCGCATCAAAATCCGGTGCGTAGTTTTAAAGATTTAAGCATACAAAGGGACATAGGGACAGAGAAAGCGACTTTGTTTTATACTATGTAGTGATGAAAGGGAGAGCTATTAAAAAAAATGATCTATTTCAAACCCCAGAAAAATAAAGCTAAAAACAAGAGCCGACATTTAATTAAGCATATCACAACAGAAATTTATAAAACACAATTTTACTTACCCTTTTTTGAACCCTCTCCGAGAACTCGACCGCCGTCAGAGCTATAATCACATTAATGGCCGTCAAAGATAATAAATTCCAACTATGATGATTTTCAAATATATAACAGCTCGTGTTCACCACAAAAGCGAAGATTACAAATATTTTTTCCATCGCCAAAAAACTCCCGTAACATTTACTTAGTTCTACTGTTGCTTCCGAAAGCATATTGTGAAGCACACGAATTTTTACGAGACTATCATCCATGTCACCATCAAATTTGGGAAATTCATCGGTATTGTAGTAATCTCCAACGTACCGTTTAGTCTTTAGGGTTCTGTTGATTTCTTTGAAGCCCGACCAGATTTTCATGCTGAACACCAAGTAATACAGGCAAGGCATTATGTGCCAAGTGGATAAAATTCCGAAAAAATCACAAGCATCGAAGATTCTGTCGGCTTTAATCCAACGGGGGAATACTTCCCGTGCTATTGTTCTAGCAATCCCGCAATAATACCCGCTTATACCGAAGAAAATAATGAAAGGGATAACAATTTTGGTAAGAATACTTACGCAAGTACCATACTGGTTTAAAATTAAAACATCCCGTTTTCTATCATCGAAGCTGTCGAGTAATTGAATCAATCTGGGCATTCGTCTCGCGTGTATACACAAATTTAGGGTGAAACATATGACTGACCGGAACACCATAAATATAGCTAGAACCTTTAGAAAAATGCGGATTAGATTTTGAGATCCGTCGAAGTGAAAATCGGAATATAAACCCAAAAATAGATACAAGGTATACTGAGATAAAAGGGTGTAAGCGAAACTCAAACTAAATTTTTTATAGCGGAGCTTCATCGGATCGGAACAAAGGGCATTTTCGATGGGAAAACTGCCTAAAATTTTGCCCGCAATGGCCAGAGGACGAAAATAATAGTAGAACTCATGCATGATGAAGCACAACTGAGATTTGGTTTTGTCAGAATGACGCTGTGTTTGGGTAAAATATTATCGCATGTTGTTTTCCCAACAAATGACTTTTTCGTGTTAACTAAAGTGTTTTTAGAGAAGTAATCTTTTTGATGTGATTGTTGTTGATGTGTTAAAAAATCGATGAGGGGCAAGACAGAGAAAAGAGAAACCATTGCATTGCATTCATAAATTCGGATTTTCAAAACCTGTCATATTTAAATTATGTTGTTAAAACTTTATTAGGGTTTAAATCAGGATTCCCACACAGCACTAGACGTCTTATAGACGTCATTTTTATATCCAGATTATGTCTGAACGTCTTAAGACATAAATAAGGCGTCTTATAGACGTTGTTTTAAAGACGTCTATATACAACGTCTTTAAGATATCTTTTAAAAGTCTACATACTACATTTTATATGAAAATAAATACAGTTGTGTATAATTTAATTGATAAAAACTAAAAAGCATTTCCTTCCCTATGGATTTTGTCGCAGTTGGGTAATAAGTTTGCAACGCCGCACAAAGCTCAGCTGAACACAAGTTGAGGTTAATAGAACTTTTGCGTGATCTTTTTTTATCAATACTTTGGTGCTTTTTGTCACAGACTGTTTGATGTACCGATAACAATGACACACATAAATATATATATATATATATATATATATATATATATATATATATATATATATATATATATATATATATATATACAGGGTGTCCAAGATAAGGATCCTAAGCATGGGGATCTCGGAAACAGTTGGAGATACGAGGTCGGTTAAATTAGAGAAAACTTGCGCAATTTAGTGCTAAATTAAACGCAGTTAAAAAAATTTAAAAATTTCAAACACTTCCGGAGATTTCCGGAAAAAAACGAAATTTGGCAAAATCGTTTTTAATTTTTGCAGGCTTTATTTAAAGAGATATCAGAAAATAAAAGGTAGATTCTCATTGCCACTTTTTATTTTTTATAATATGGTCTAAACAAAATTTAAATCCGACGTTTCGTTTCTGAGATACCATCATGAACTTTCATTTTTTATATGGAACAAAAAAAAGTATCCCATGTATTTGATAGCATTTTTTATTACAAATTCAACGATGTATCACCCTTGCATATCGAATACGTAGTTCAAGTACTTTCCATAAGAGCTCCATGAGAGCGAGAGAGAAAGGTATATCAGTTTTATAAAAGCCAATGAACTACACACTTGATATGCAACTGTGATACACCGTTGAATTTGTAATAAAAAATGCTATCAAATACATGGGATACTTTTTTTTGTTCCATATAAAAAATGAAAGTTCATGATGGTATCTCCGAAACGAAACGTCGGATTTAAATTTTGTTTAGACCAAATTATAAAAAATAAAAAGTGGCAAGAAGAATCTACCTTTTATTTTTTGATATCTCTCTAAATAAAGCCTACAAAAATTAAAAACGATTTTGCCAAAATTCGTTTTTTTCCGGAAATCTCCGGAAGTATATTGAATTTTTAAAATTTTTAAATTGCGTTTAATTTAGCACTAAATTGCGCAACTTTTCTCTAATTTAACCGACCTCGTATCTCCAACTGTTTCCGAGATCCCCATGGTTAGGATCCTTATCTTGGACACCCTGTATATAAATATGATGCCAGCGAAACTATAACTTTAAAAAACCCGCCTTTTGTTTCTGTCAACTGTCATTTTTCAGTTTTGTATTTGTGTTTCGTCATGTCGTTATTCATTTTTAATGTTGTTTGGGTGCCGACTGTGAAAATTTAGCTTTTGAAAGAATTTTATTAAAATAATTGATTTATCTATGTGCCTCTGAAAATCTTTTTTATTCGTGTCTATGTAATACTTAAGGTAAGATCGAGAATCATACCCTGGTAACACAATCTGCTCGTGAGATAATGCTGCAGAAATGACATACTATCTTAACAGCATATTTACAGCAGAAATTCGTAAGATACTGCAATCTGTGAATAATTCCAAACGATCTACAGTAGAATTACATACGTTTTTTCCGATTTGTTTTCTAAAAAAGTAGAGCAGATTCATAAGTAAGACATTTGCCAAATATCAGTAAGATGCTGTACATCAAAGACAGGGTATTTCAAGCCGTATGATGAGTGCATCAGTTTTGTGTAATTAGTTCGGAAGATTCTGCTCGTATAATTTAGCGTTTTTTGTGCATAAAATTAATTAAGATTTGTGACAGGCATTTTTAAGTCTCTGCAGGTCAGATGCGGAGTATTAATTCATGTTAGATATATATGGCCGAAATAAGTCAGATTTGGGTAAGTTTCTGCTTTAGGTAAATCTCATTTCAAGAGCAGATTAGATGATCAGATTTACAGTAGAAACAAGACACGTTCTGCTGTACAGAAACGATCCATTACTGCCTTTATATTCGTTCTGCAGAAATAAATCCGGCCTGATTAGCTTCCGAGTATTCTGCGAACGGAGCTGTTGGAGTATAGAACGAAGCGCATGCTCGCGGCCGCGCACTTTCCTCGTTGATCTTATTCTTTCTTTCATTGTTAACATCTAACCTTTTTTGTTCTGGGGTTCACATAGGTAGCGTCGGAAACTATTTCACAAAATAGTAGATGGATCTTTTGTGAACTATTTTTCGTGTTTTGTAGCAAGAACTTCGTGCTCTGCATCGATAACAAAATTTACAACAGTGAATTATTTACAGTATATAGTATTTCTGGGTTTACACGGACTACCTGTAACAGGTAATATTATTTTTATTATTTAACAATATAAATATATAAGTTGTTTTTTCCTGTCATATATTAGGTGTCATTAATACAGCGAACTGAAGTCTCTTCTGCATGCAGAGGTGTACCAGCACCAAGCATGATGACAATTATGTTAATATTGATTCAATAGTTATCGTTAATTTTTTTCTGAAAAAACATAACCTTTTTCAACCTTAGTGGTTAGTACCTCTCTCGGGAAGGAACTTTAATTTGCTGAAGACTTTCTTGGTGAGATTTTTTTGACAGTCTGTTGACACTTCTCAGGAGGTGCTAAATTAAAATTTCTCTTCACACCCACTAATATCGGGTATTGGTGCATAGTTGCATGAATCAGTAAAGTGAAGTTTTCCTATATATTGGGTATTAGTGCTATAGTCATAAAAATTAAAACCTTTCTAATAAGAGGTTAAAGGATATCGAGGAAGCATTATAGTAAATTTTCATGCTCTGTATAGTAGTCTTGGTGGTTGGTGTATTTCTACAGGAGAGACTGGATTTTGAAAGCAATGTTTGACTTGAGGAAAAAGTATGAATTTTCTAAAAATTTCAAGTAGTTCTGTAGAATCTTTAATATTTTATCTTCATTCTATTCCAAAAAATAGGACTGTAAAGAAAGTATTTTTACACATGACATTTTCATCTTTTCACCCACCCAGCATATACTCATGGTGAATATCGAATAAAATACAGAGACATATATCACAGTGACGATTTTTTTTTTCTCTTGCATATATTGTGAATAAAAATACAAGAGTATAAGTATTACAAGTGTTTTTATTAAAAATTTATGTGAGATGGACAAAAAAGAATTAACCAGTGATGTCTCTATTTTAAAATGTAGGCTTCAATACCTAATGTGAGTATATGCTGGATGAGCGCGAAAACTGAAAACGTAATGCATAGAAATACTTTGATTATTTTTTAAAGTATAATGTAGATAAAATCTTAAGGATTCCATGGAACTCCTTGAAAATTTCCAAAAATTTATTTTTTTTAGTTACCCATGTATTATATAATGTGACATAGGATTTATTAGAACAACATCATTTTTATTTTGGTGTAGTCAGGTATAACTTCACCTTAAAAAGTAAGTTCTGAAAGAGTTATGTACAGTAATGTGCTAATTTTTCATTATACTTCCTAAAGGTTTAAAAAATTTTGGAATGGACAGAGTCGGGAATGAAAGAATCCAAGAAATTATGGGCGTTAAGCACAAGATAATAGAAGATATTAAAATCAACCAACTTAGATGGTACGGACATATTCAACGAATGGACGATATTAGACTTCCAAAAAAAGTTTTAAATTGGGCACCACAGGGAAGAAGAAAGAGAGGTAGACCCAGACCAAGTTGGAGAGAAGGAGTGGATAAAGATATAAGAACAAGAGGAATGGATGAAAACCTATGGACAAACCGAGAGAGATCAATGGAGACTGGAAATCAGAAAACGGCGTAGAACGTTATAAACTGATGTTATATATATATATATATATATATATATATATATATATATATATATATATATATATATATATATATATATATATATATATCTTTTATCCATCCGTGATACATTTCAAACAAATATATATATATATATATATATATATATATATATATATATATATATATATATATATATATATATATATATATATATTAAAAATTTGTTATATAGCTCTCTCAAATTTTAATGTTTTTCAAAGTCTTCACCACATTGCAAGTTGGGTGAAAAGAAAAATTGTTGAAATACTAGAGTCAATGATTTCTATGGATATGAATAATTTTTTAAAAGCTTTATGCTAATAATCTGAATTTTAATTCATTCCATCCTCTAAATTAGCACCTTTTGTATACTATAAGGATATATTTGGAGATTGTACAGCAAGTTACCTACAAAGTAATTGATTCTCTAAAAAGTTGACAATTCACTGTTTTTAAATGTTAATTACTTTGAGGTGGCCTACCTGCAGTGATTATACAAAATTATTACATTTATATGAATTAGATTCAGAAATGATACTCTTTATTAGAAAAAAAAATCTTTTTTTTTAAATGAAATGTGGACTCTTCTCCACAATATCTGACCAAATAAGACTTTGGTTAAAAAAAAGTTCTAAACAATTGACATTTAATTGATAAAGAAATATAAAAATACATTTCTTCAGATTTTGAATAAGAGTAAATGCCGACTTTCGAACAAAATAAAATAGTTTAAAACTTCTTATTTGGTTAAATTTCCTTGAAGAAGTTTGCATATTCCATTATTTTTAAATTATGATTTCCTTTGGACGAATAGTAATATTTCTGCTTCTGATCTAATGAAAAATTGTGTGAAACTTTTAGAAAAACTTCATTTTTGAAATATAATTAAAAAAAAATTGTTGTGAGGTATACAGTGACTTGAAAAAATTATTTCTACAATCATGGGTGGACCGCCTTTCATCTTTTGGTATTATGTGTGGAATGTAAACAAGTGGTTGAAATTACATGTTGATATAATCCAATTGTTATTAACTATTACAGATTCAAAATGAGTGGTTCGTCTCGTAAAAAGTTTGATGAACTGTCATCAAGACAGAAAAAAATCGAGACTGTAAGCGCAGATATTTACTTCAGTTTAATGAATATCAGAGACATTTGGATTCAGAAAATTTATTTCATCCAGTCAATCATGACAACGCGGAAAAAGCACTAGGCAATGGATATGCAGAAAGATGTATAGAACCTACTGATTCACATTGTAGAATGGAAACAGATGAATTAAATAACGCTCAGCTTAACCACAACGATCTTGTCATTCATGAATTCGTAACTGATAATAATGCCGATGTTGTAGACCATACAATTACTGAAAATAATGTCAATAATGCTGAAAATATTGAGTCGTTCATGGATATCGATGTAGATGTGCATTCGTTTGAAAATTTCCGCAACCTACTCACTCAGTGTTGCGTGGATTTGAATATAAATCATGTGCAAATAAACGGCATTTTGCAAGTTCTACTTACGCATCCATGTTTTCGACAGTCGAACTCTTCTTAAAACTGGTCGAAAGAGTCCTGGTCTTTTACCAATAGGCAATGGAGTCTATTGGCATATTGAGTTCAAAAATTGCTTACAAAAACATCTACCATTATACGATGAAACAATTATTCCAGAAGTTCTGAAAATCGAATTGAACACTGATGGTCTATCATTATCACGCACTAATCCAAATCAATTCTGGCCATTACAGTTTAGAATCAAAAATATAGCTGGTTTTAAATCTTTGATAATCGGAATATATAAAGGACTTCAACATCCATCAGATATTCATTTATTTATGGAAAATCTAATTCATGAAGTTAAGGAAATAGAAAGACTTGGTGGGGTCGAAATCAAAAATAAATTTCGACTCATAAGATTTGAAACATTTGTCGGTGATGCTCCAGCCAGGTCTTTAATATTGAACCATACCAACCATTGCTCTACAGAGCCATACTCTAAATGTAATATTACTGGGTTTAAATTCGAAAACCGAACCATGGTATATTTAGGAACAGGGCACAATAAACGTAAAGATGATGAATATGCAAAAGGTATTTATGAGGACCACATAAAAGGATCTACCCCGTTGGTTGAACTTCATATTCCCCTTGTAACGGGTGTTGCATTCGAAATAATGCACCTGGTCTACCTTGGAGTGGGTGTAAGGATATTGGATGGTTTGTTTAAAGGCAAATTCAAGCAAAGCGCCAAGCTGAACCCTGCTTCAATAAATGAAATATCTTCGAGGTATGAACAGTTGAGAGAATGTTGTCCAAGTGAATTCGCTCGTCGTTCACGTCCTCTTATTGATTATGCTAAATTTAAAGCCAGCCAAATGCGTCATTTAACCTTATATGTTATTCCTATCGTTACTTACGGGATATTATCTCAAGAATTTTTTTTCATCTGATACTACTAACTGTAGCGATGCGAATTGTTACTATAAAAAATCGAACCGAAAGGCTTTTGCAGTAGCAAGTAGTCAGAATCAAGTAACAAAATGAGCATATGTTCCATAAACACCAGAATTACGTATTATTAAATTATCTCTGATATAATATATATATATATATATATATATATATATATATATATATATATATATATATATATATATATATATATATATATATATATATATATATATATATAATGATATGGAACATATGCTCAGTTTGCTACTTAATTCTGACGGCAGTCGGCACGAATTTTATATACATGTAGAACAGCAAGTATTTCGGTAAATTTAATTTAATTCTAACTGAAATCGCTTTTTAACAATTTATTACTTAAATCTGCCGACAGTTTGCGCTCATACCGCGTACTGTTACCCTTGTAAAGAAGAATCAGCATTTCGACAGATCTGACTCGATTCTGACGTACGATCAAATGATATCAATTTCTTACTCGAATCTGATGGCAATCTGCGGTTATAACGTGTTATTATCTTTTTAAAGAAGAGCAAGCATTTCGGCAAATTTGACTCGGTTCTGAAGTACCAACGACTTTTATCGATTTCTTACTCAAATCTGACGCCAGTCGACGCTCATATCTTTATGAAGAAAATCTACTATTGCGGTAAAACTGACTTGATTCTGCCGTATAACTGCTGTATATAAATTTCTTACTTCGTTCTGATGGCAGTCTGGATTCCTCCTGTTCAAATTATGTTCTTTTTAACGGGTATATACTTTCTCAAAACTCACTCAAAACTGCTGTCACGTCATATCCATCAGTGTGTTATGTAAGTAAATATATAAAAGTCGGAAACAGAAGAGATATGGTTCGGATTAAGCGTTTATACTCTAAATGAGATGCAGATTTGCGTCAGAATTGCGAACTGTTTGCTACCAGGGTATGTACTTAGGAAAAACAGTAACGTTATTTATAGGTTGTGTTACAGGAAATTCCCGAATGCTTTACCGCTTATCACTCTATGTTATTAGAAGTATGAAATGAAATCTTCAAAAATATTATCTGTGCGAAAAAGGCTTGCACAGCTCATCCAGACCCGGTCCTAAATATTACAAGAAATATTACTAATGAAGTGGAAGGGGAAATGTTTCTTTATGGAGTACTCCACTAATGAAACCTGTAAGATTTATTTTATTCCTGATGATTGGTTTATATTTAAAGAACATAGAAAATAGAGTTTTGTTAATTACAAGAAGTAATTTTGTGTAAGGTTTTAGAAATTTCAAAACTGGGAGTAGGGAGCATTTATGACTTTGTAAAGCGAGCTTGTAAAATTACCATGTACAGTTGATTAGTACGAAAAGGAAAGAGAAAGTTCTACGATTCTAACCTGGCGAGACTTATTATGAGTAAGTTCTGTCTTTCATTGTACATATTAACCTTGAAATAGCATAAGTCACGATTCTATAGTAGAGGACAATTATAAAAATTCGCAAAAATATCAAAAAATTTACTCCCACAAATGATAAACTTTATCCTATAAAATTAAAATTAGTTTGTTATTAGGATCTACAGAGACAATAGGACTGGCAAAAAGTCGGAAGAATGAGGAAATTTCAATCCAAACATGGCTGAAAAGGGCATCAGACCAGATTTGTTATTCGACTAAATAAAAATTCTTGTTTTTAAAACTATTTAAAGATTTGTGTACTTTTTATGTCAATAAACTTTTATTTTGTTGATAGTCTACCTTTTACAGTTATTATATCGAAGGGATAAACTAAGGCTTAAATTTGATAGGTTCACTTATAGTTCAAACAGTAGTAGTTCTGAAAATGTTTGCTCTTCTACCTCTCTTCTTAAATTTCAAATTAGAAAAAGTTTACATTATGCTTAAGTTATGTATTTTTTTTTGTATAAAGAGATTATGTTGAACATATTTTTTAAAGCAAATTGTTCATGTAGAACTTGTAGTTATATATATAAAATGGTAGTGTTAATTTGCTCTTGATTTTTTCTTAATTAAAGTTATTTCTTGGACTTTTGAATAATTACGGTTTGACTTTGTAAACAAGACAAACAAAAAAATTAAAGGGACCCTTTTTAATGTACATAATTTTATTGGTGGAATATGTTGTTTTAATGTTGGGAAGGGACGTCCATAAGACGTTGTAAGCAAATGTCTTAAAGACGTTACCTTTTGTAACATAAGACGTCTATACAACGTCTTATGGACGTCATTCGTCTTTTATGGACATCCATAGGACGTCCTGAATCTTGAGATCAAACGTTTTATGGACGTCTTTAAGACGTATTTGTGCTGTTTGGGTAGACTCCTAAGATATCTGGCCCTTTGTATACATTTTTGTTTAACAGTTCCAAAGTGTCAATTTAAGATAATTTTGTGGTCTATATTTACACCTAAATATTTGACTGATGGCTTGGTGCATATTACTTGGTTGTGAAAATATATAAAATAAATTTAATCCAGGGAAAAGCAAAGATTACTTCACAATAATAACAGCAATGACAGTATTTTTTGACTTTTGGCGGTTAATTTGACGCGCCAAAACGTCACTTTTACCCAAAATGGCGCAGAGCATACTCCGGACATTTTTCGTTTGACAGTTCCATTACAATCTGTCATCCATTTTATTTTCAGAAATTCGTGGTATCATATGATAATTGGTACGTCAATTCTGAATACATAAAAGTATGAATATGTGGTTGCCTAAATCATTATTATTATTTTCAATATGTAAACAATATTTACTAATTTAACTCCTCTTTTTGTTAATATTAATTGTTATAGTAATTTAATGTTAATATTAATTGTTATAGTAATTCCTAACACTTAAAGGAGTCACGACAAGCAAATAAACTGAAAGAAAAGGGAAGTAAACATGTTTATGTCTGTCAAACATCAAAAAAGCCTTTCCTTCGTCGACCATAAACAGTCTGCAAATAAATCTATTGTTTAAATCTTTAGGGTATGATCGAAGCCCCAAACAAATAAATCTGAAAACCAAAGCCAACATTTAACCAAGCACATCACAAAAGAACTTTGCAAAACACAATTTTACTTACACTTTTTTTAATCCTCTCCGTGAATTCCATTACAGTAAGCGCTACAATCACATTAATGGCCGTCAAAGATAGTAAATTCCAATTATGATGATCTTCAAATATAAAACAGCTAATGTTCGCCACAAAAGCGAAGATTACAAAGATTTTTTCCATCGCCAAAAAACTCCCGTAACATTTATTTTGTTCTACTGTTGCTTCCGAAAGCATGTTGTGAAGCACACGAATTTTTGCGAGACTATCATCCATGTCACCATCAAATTTGAGAACTTGGTCGGTATTGTAGTAATCTCCAACGTACCGTTTAGTCTTTAGGGTTTTGTTGATTTCTTTAAAGCCACACCAGATTTTCATACTGAACACCAAGTAATACAGGCACGGCATTATGTGCCAAGTGGATAAAATTCCGAAAAAATCACAAGCATCGACGATCTTGTCGGTTTTAATCCAACGGGGGAATACTTCCCGTGCTATAGTTCTAGCGGTCCCGCAATAATACCCAGTTATACCGGAGAAAATAATGAAAGGGATGACAATTTTGATAAGAATACTTACACAAGTACTATATTGATTTAAAATTAAAACATCCCGTTTTCTATCATCGAAGCTGTCGAGTAATTGAATCAATCTGGGCATTCGTCTCGCGTGTATACACAAACTGAGGGTGAAACATATGACTGACCGGAACACCATAAATATAGCTAGAACCTTTAGAAAAATGCGGATTAGATTTTGAGATCCGTCGAAGTGAAAATCCGAATACAAACCCAAAAATAGATACAAGGTATACTGAGATAAGAGGGTGTAAGCGAAACTGAAACTAAATTTTTTATAGCGGAGCTTCATCGGATCGGAACAGAGGGCGTTTTCGATGGGAAAACTGCCAAG
Source organism: Diaprepes abbreviatus (assembly GCA_034092305.1). Taxonomy (NCBI): domain Eukaryota; kingdom Metazoa; phylum Arthropoda; class Insecta; order Coleoptera; family Curculionidae; genus Diaprepes; species Diaprepes abbreviatus. The sequence goes on from JASJET010000314.1 coordinate 669,482, forward strand.
AATTTTTCCGGCAACAGCCAAAGGACGAAAATAATAGTAGAACTCGTGCATGATGAAGCAAAACTGAGATTTGGTTTTGTCAGAATGACGCTGTGTTTGGGTAAAATATTATCGCATGTTGTTTTCCCAACAAATGACTTTTTCGTGTTAACTAGAGTGTTTTTAGAGAAGTAATCTGTTTGATGTGATTGTAGTTGATGTGTTAAAAAATCGACGGGAGGAAAGACAGCGAAAATAGAAACCATTGCATTCATAAATTATGATTTTCAAAACCTGTCGTATTTAAATTATGCAGAAACAATGTTTTAAAAACTTTATTGGGGTTTAAATCAGGAGTCGGTTGATCTAGATTTTTTTTTTAATCAAAAATTATTGAGTTAATTTAAAAGAATCACGATTTTTTTATTTAATAGTTATATTTCCATTACTAAACTTATATTTTGCATCTGCACTCGCTAATTTATTTATGGAAGACTTCGAATCAAAAGCTTTAGAGACCTCCTCATACAAACCACAAATGCGGCTGCGTTATATAGATGACACATTCGTTATCTGGCAACATGGAGAAGAAAATCTCAAAAATTTCCTGAATACACTCAAAAATCAAATTCACCATAGAAACAGAACAAGAAAGAAAACTACCTTTTCTTGATATCCTACTGACAAGAAGAGGATGGCTTGCTCACATTCTGTCTACAGAAGACCCACTCACACCAACAGGTAACTCAATGACGATTCACATCACCACCCCGCACAGTTATTTGCTGTAGTGAAATCACTTGCGTTTCGATCGCAGTCCCTTACAGATCAAGAAAATTACCACATTACGAGACACCCTATCAAAAAATGCTTATAAAACAGAACATCTAGACAAGGCTCTAAAAAAACAAACGCTTATCCCTGAAAACGCGCGATAACCAAGAGAAGAACTCGACTCACACCTCCTAATATTGTTTGCTAGATTGTTACAACACTTTAGTCCCTTATAATATAGGTTATTTTGACTACAGTTATTGTTTACTTTTTGTATGTTAAAGTTAATTCTGGATCACGTTTCATAGTCATGAATATCATTTACAAAAGTACAATTTTCAAGCAAATGTGGTGCAAGGTCATGAATAATTTTGTATATAAATATTAGTGTATTATATAAGATCTGTTGGTTCACACTTAATAAATGTTTCTAACAACATACTTTTTATATTTGTATATCTATTTTTATTTAATATACATTGCAATGCTTTATTCCGTATTACTTGCATACTATAAACTTCAAACCTATTAAATAACAATATTGATGAACAAAAATTAAGATGTGAATAACGCATTTGATAAATTTAGAGGAGTTTCATCATCTTTCCTGATAAAAGTATCATTTCAACTAACTTTGTAATCCTTATTTATCAAATAAAACAAGAAATTGGGATTTAGTTGTTCTTTAATTCTTTCAACTTAGAAAAATGAAACAGTATCGATATACTAGTAAAGAATTATCATAATTGACATACTTGCAAATAAATATGACTTTTGCAACTTAATTAATATATCTATAAACCCAAAAATAAATATATTCATATAATAGAGCAAAACTAAATAAATAATAACTTTTCTATGACACTTCACATAAAAGACAAAATTATAAAACAGATCCATTTATTCACTTTTTTTGTCTTCCACAGATTCTTGTTCTTCAGTCTGAAACAAAAATGAATAATTTCTTATTTTCTTATGTAGAAGAAGTAAGTCATTATATCAAAATATTGTGGAACAATGTGTGCTGTTGCAGGATCCCAAATGAACAAAGTACTAACCTCTCGGTTCAGCAATTGGCTGCTCAATCTTTGGCTCATTATTCTATATTGTAACGTCACTTTCTCATGCAATTTTATAGGTATAACCATGATGGTAGTGGCAGTATTTCCCAAAAATAGGATGAAGAACATAATGCATAGTACTGGGACCTAAAAGGTAGGTAACAAAAAGCACAAAATGGATCTTTACATTTTGGGAATTGACAACAATAGTGTTGCTAGGTGCCATCTGACATTTTAAAAAATATTTTCTGCGCGAAAAAATCTAATTTGGCAACATCGAAAACTGGAAGCTGTCGGTGAAATATCAACATGTTTTTTATACGAAATGGAAATGAGTAACCATCTTAATTTGGAACATTTTTGTGTGATTATTTTTGACAACTTTTAACGTGGTTTATCTCAAAAAGAGTGCATCGAAAAACTGAATTTTTTAAAATGGTAGAGGTTGTTTTCTTAGCTCAATGCCCTATGATGATTCTTAAATCTCATAACTACATAAGATACTTGGTTCTCTGCATATGACACCTTCCATGCAATTTCTCGTCTAAAAAGTAGGTTGAGGGTGGGATCAGAAGGTATCTCACCTCATTTTACCAAGAACTGCCAGTGTATTCTCTCCACAATATTATTTGACACATTTAATGTATCTTTATCTACTGGTATGGTTTCTGACATTTGGAAGGTTACTTATATTACCTTTATCCACAAGTGTGGTGATAAAACAAATATTGAGAATTATACAGATATCTTAAATCTTAAAATGCTGTAGGCTGAATTTTGATAATTTCAAAATGTACAAAATCTTAACATCTCCTTTTCGACCTGCTTCAGAGTAACAGCAATATCTCCGCCATTTTGTTATCAAAAAATTAAAAATTTTTTTTTTTTTTATTACTTCAATAGTTGCATTTTAAGACATGTATAACAAGAATATGTTAAATATTAAATTTCTTTGAAAAAATCAATCATGAAAATTGCCTTTTTGTATCCTTGTACATGACCAGCCTCCCCTAAGAAAGATTGCATCACAAACATAATACTTACATGCCACGTAGCACTCGGATAAAAGCAAAGCTTGTATAATGTGTAGGCATTATACAGAGTAAAAATGTAGCCTGCAAATAAAAATGGATACAGGAAACTTAATCCCCGCCACATCCAGGAGTGAAAGCCTTCAATGGTTATATCCATGTTGTGCCTTTCTCCCAATGCTTTCAGTCTATACAGGGCTCCCCTTTGATATCTAAATTGGAGATATTGGACGACACCTAAAATTTAGGGTGAAAAAAATACTTCCTATAAAACATCTTATGCTTTATAGGAAGTAAGGAATATGATTTAAGATTTTTGAGAGTTAGTATCTAAAAAAACTTACTTATATAAATATTAAACAGCACAAACTGGTGTCTAAATGCCAACCACGTCTCATTATCCGGCCATATGAGCAAGATACCTGCAGCAACTGTGGAAAAGAAATGATGGAACCTCCACCATCCTTTAATTCGAGATCCATTAAGTTTCAATATACTTTCTCTTATTGTTAGTGTGCAATAATACCAGACTAGTAAAAATATGTAGCTGAGCTCGAGGGCTCGGAATCTTACAAAGTAGTTCAGAACTGCCATAATAAAACCTATACCGCTTAGGATAAGTTTGAATTTTTCATATTCATCTTTATATTTAAATCTAGAAATAAAACAAAAAAAAAATTATTTCTATCTATATCTTAATAATTAAATACTTACTTATCTTCTTTATTTAATATAGAAACATTGACATTTCCTAAAATAATTTTTAAATAAAGTCCATTTTCTTTAGGAAGGGTCTGTTCTACCTCATTCAACTGCACCTTTCTTTTCAATATATTACTTTTTAATTCGTTTAATTTTTCTTCATTTTCTTTGGTTTTGCTCATTCTAAAATGGAGATTCAAATTTAGAGAAATAATATGAAATTTTAAAAAATACTAATAATTTTACTTGGATAACTTCTTGGAAATAATTCCTATTCGATACCGCTGGTGTTTTATGTGTTCTTGGCATTTTTTCTGTTGACTCGAAAGTTCTTCTAAATGTTTAAGATATGCTCTATTGGCTACCTAGAAGAACAGAAAATGTCGCTAAAATTTATTTAAAAATAAAATGATAAATTTAGTAAACTCAAATGAATGTCAAGGAAAGTATTTTTGGAACAATCTGTAGGCATTAGGCAGACAATCATATTTTAAAAACAGGTTCACTTCTATGTTTCCTTCACGTTCTCTTTATATAAATTTATTGAAATAGTTATTTTTATCTCGGACTGTCCTCTATCAAAGGTTAACACGAGGGTTAAAAGTCGAAAGACATATAAAAGTTGAAATTTTTCAAAGTCAAAAACCGGACTACAAGAAAACTAACCTCCAATTCCTTGAAATCGGCCGTTAACTCGTCCCATTCATCAAAAACTTCAGTCATACTGTTAGCAGTAAATGCACTTCTTTAAGTTATAATTGGAAAACACTTATGAGGAATTCTAGGACACATAAGTTAATTTAAAACATTTTGAAATTTTTGGAAAAATTTCGTAAACATGCAACGAAGACACGACCGGTTGACATTTAATTATTTCTTCTTTTGTTGGAATTGGCGCTTGCCAAATACTTCAGAATAAACAATTAATTTAAAGGAGAGTATACATTGAGAAGAATTGATACGCAAGATTACTCCCAGTGATTATTAATATCTTTTTCTTTTATATGCAATAAAAATAAAGGATACAGAGTGCTCAAAGCATGCGTCAAACAAAATATTCTAATAATATTTTCCAAATTCGTTTAACATATAATATGCAGTCCCAGTCAACAATTCTTCATGTTCTTGCGCCAATTCAACGATAAAGGAGATCATATGTTTCCTGTCGTGATATCGCGAGCTATTTGAGCAAATTTTAATTAAAATTTGCTATTTTTTCAATAAAAGTCCTCCAATTTAAGAAAAACACTCAAAATGATTGGACCATTGAGGTTTTTGGGCAGGAAACATGTAGAACTTCTTGGTAATTGGTGAGTACATTTTTGCTACCTAAAATTTTGGTTATGTAATGATTGACTCGCAAAAGTTAAATAAAGGCCTTTTAGTGAGCGGAAGAATTTATTAAATTTTCACATAATAGAAGTAGTTAAGGATATGCTATCTCCTAATATATGTTTACATTGGAACTTCTACGTAACATATTTTTTTTTGTAGGATGGGATCCGCAGCAGTCTACGGTACCACAGCTGGAGTCCTTACAGTCTATCTTACCGATTGGAGAGTTATCGTCGACTACCTTCCTTTTTACAATGGTAAATTTTCGTCAGAATGAATTGTGTTAAAATATTTTAGTGTTTAGTTGTGAGCAAATGTGTAATTTATAAGATTAATAAATGATAATTAAAGAGCTAATGTAGTTTATTACAATTTAATCTATTTTACCATAAAGTGTTAATCTGTGTAGTATAGATAGAAATTCTCAAAAAAAGCATTAGGTTCTCATTCCCGTGGATTTTTAGAAAAAGATAATTTACACAAAAATTGTACTGCATACTATAGCTTAAACAATTAGCCATTTTGACAGCTCTCCAGCGAAAGCAATTTTATTTTTCAGTTTCGTTATTCTAAAGTAACTATAATCGCTTCGACCCTCAGGTTAGGACAGAAATTTGAGCTTTAACCAAAGGACCACTCAAAAGATCACAAATTATCACTTTGATAAGTGATAATTGATTCAAAAGAATACGACTTAAATAATTCTAAAAAAAGCAACTGCCGTCAACTGTCATACGATTCTATATAACCTCAAAATATACGCAGTGTTTTGGTAAAGGGATTTTCCACGCTTAACGTTTTATTTTAATTAAAAATAAATTATTTTCTTGTCTTTTGTGTAAATAAAAAGGCTTAAAAATGGGGGAAATTGTGCAGAAAAATATGGAGTTAATGACTCCAGACATAATAGAATTAAAAGCAAGTAAACTTTTTAAGGACTCTGAAATAAGGTAAGGAATTAGAAACAACAATAATATTAAACCATATTTCTTAAAAATTTGGGTGTTCCGTTTCTACTAAATATTTCAATTTTTATTTCTAGTAATTTAATTAAAAGACGAAGACATTTCGACTTTAAGATCAACGGTATAACAAAGCGTTTACAAGACTTTAGTGGGGCCATCCAGTACGAAAAAGATTTGTTATTAGAATTAATGAAACGTAGAAGAGCTAGACATATGCCCATGAAGAAACAAAATTTGGATTATTTAGTTATTAAAAGGATCCAAAATTTTTATAGCACAGCAATGGTCCATTTTTCTGATGACTATGAACTTCATCTTGAATATTATAACTTTTTAAAGCAGTATCAGAGTTTTCATACAGCTGTTACAGAACATGTTAGAAAAATGATACAAGTAAGTTTAAAATCCCTTATATTGAGGTTATTCATTTGTATTAAATACATTTTTTTTAATTTTAGAAATTTGAAAGTAATACTGAGGTATTCAGAGTAGCAGCGGCATGGTTTCTGAAGACGGTAAACAATAAAGAGGCTATTAAAATCCTTCTTAGAGGATTATCACGGCATCCATTAGACCTTGAGTTGTATATTGATCTTATTGAATTAGAACTAAAAGACCCAGATGAATTCAGGTTGCAGGAGAGACTTAAAAAATATGTTGATGATATTTTAAAAAATATTCCTGGTCCTGAATTTCTTATTGAAATTTTGAAAATATTGGAGATGTATCCAAATTTATTGGATGTTCAGAACTATATTATTTCAAATTTGTTAGAGAAATATTGGACCGAAGAAGATGTGTGGCATATTATTGCTTTGAGAGAATTGAAAGGTGAGTTTTTATCTCTACAACTTTAAATTTTAATAGTAACTTTGGAACTGTATTGTACAGAAGATAAAATATTATTAATGCTTTTAGGTTTTTATTACAAGGCTACACCAGAAGAAGAAGAGACTAAAACTACTCGTAAATCGATTAAAAGATGTATTTCCAGGTATAAAGAGGGAATATCTAAATTAGCTACAAGGAAGCAGCCAGCGTTGTGGAAGCTTTATTTAAACACAGTAATCGATCTTCAAAAAGAAAATCCTGATGCTGCTCTCGTTTTGAAGGTAAGTTGTGTCATAATTTTTAAAATTTCTTTATTGTATTTCAAGGTTTTTCATATTTGGATAGTAAGTTAACATCACCTGATGGTTTAGCTGGAATTTAGACTAAGTGAAATCTAGGGAACCGATGTTCTTTCTTGAAAATTTGTTTTAGATACCCCCCATTTTGAGATTTGTAATATTTTCTAACTTTTGCTCTAAATAGTTAAAATTAGGTACATACACAAATTTTATGATTGTAGAAGCGTCTGTATTATATAAAATTTCTTACAACTGGAAAAAAATCAAGAAAAATGACCACTGAAAATGTCTCCAGTTTAGTGACAAATTTGCGGTGTTGCCATATCATCAATATGATTTCTGTGAAACACATATAGTCATTTCTATCTATTTACGCTTTGAAGAAAAGGACCCAAAAAATATTTTTATATTTCTACTTCACTTTTATATATCTTAACCTTATAATTTGTTGCCTCTTACACTTTCCTTTATTTTTAAACTGAGTTTGTTTTCTCTTACAGCAGCAGCAGATGTTCTGCTTCTTCACTAACTCTGACATTTTCCAATGTCCTTTCCAGGCAGAAATTGTCCCATCTCTGTGTGGTCTTTGTGGGAGAATAACATTTGTTAATTAATGTATCTAAGTTAGTTTAGGTTAGTTCAAGTTTAATTTGGTTTTAGTGAAACTTACTGAAACTAACTAAAACTAACCTGAACTAATGGAAACTAATCTGACTATCCAAAAATTTTAGTTAAGATTAATTTTACACTTCCTTTACCATTAAAATAATTGGAATATGTTGTTGAATGAAATTGACATATTTTTAAAAATTTTTCATGAAAATATTTCATATCTGGCAACGTCGCAACAAGTATTTAACTTTTTCGCCACATTGCGCTGTTGACAAGTAGTAGAAATCTCCAAAATTAAAAAATTTGTGCTGATGAGTTAAAATATATTAAGTACAATCTATCCCGACTAGTGTTGTGCTGTATAAAAATTCAGCATCTCCCAAAGGAGTAAAAATAACCTTGAAGTCAAAGGTGTTTCTTTTGTGTTTTTTGGAAAAACTATGATAAATCAAAGTCAAAATTGTATAATACGAATTCAAAATTGGAGATGTAAAGTAATTTTCAATAAAAGCTTAATTTTTCTAGATTTCACTTAATTTGTCATTACTGAAATTTCTTTATCGTTGTTAGGCGGATTCTTTGAAACAAGCTTTAGAAGATGCTAAAAAAGCAAATGTTAAGTTGGATGAGACACATTGGGCGGCTTGGATCGATGCTTGTGGATCAAATGATGAGCTGCTTGTGCAAAAATTAAATGAAGGTAAGGTAGTTTTATTTTCGATTTTTACCAAAAATAAACATTTTTAAAAGTAAGATTTTTGTAGGGAACTTTTTTACTTTCAAGATTTATAATATAACTAAATTTTACCCGCGACTTTGTCCACAAAAGACAGGGTAGACATTGGTTCGGCCGTTACTAAGATTAGCCCTTACAGACAGACAAAAAAAAGCAGTCTATATCACTCGCGACAACTTCTTCTTCATGTCTGGAAAGTTTCATTGAAATCGGTTCAACCGTTTTGAAAATTAGCCCGTATAGACAGGCAGATAAGAAAAAAGCAGCCTCTATCACTCCTGTCAACATCCTCTTCGTGTCTCTAAAGTTTCATTCTAATCGGTTCAGCCATTTTGAAGATGAGCCCATACAGACAGGTTGACAGACAGAAAAATAGCAGCTTATATCACTCCTGTCAACCTCTTTTTCATGTTTTTAAAGTTTCATTAAAATCGGTTCAGCCGTTTTCAAGATTAGCCCGTACGGGCAGAAAATAAGCAGCCTATGTTACTCTTGGAAACCTTTATCACTTCATGACTGTAAAGTTTCAGTTCAGCGGTTTTGAAGATTAGACCTTACAGACAGATGGACACTTCACTTTTATTTATATGTATAGATGTACAGATTGGTATAAAATTTGATATTACTAAAATATATTGGACATGTAGCACTTTTTAGAGAATTAAAATTCCCTGTATCATCCAATCTAGTACGTAGTACGGTCCGTATATTCTTAGCCTAACACAGAAAGAAATGCTGAAATAAAAAAAAAAACATATTATTATTTTTTAACATAGTTTAATTTAAGCTTTTATACCACTTTAAAAATACGCTGTATCTTTAGTGTCAAAATGTTTAATTTCATCATCTTGTTGAATTTTTTTCCTTCATAAATTTACCCTCAATTTTCGAAACAAAATAATCGGATGGGGCCACGTCGGGGCTATATGGGGGATAATCATGTTCAGTGAAGTTGCATTCTCGAACAGTTGCTTTGGAAATCGTAGCACTATGAACCGGAGCATTATCGTGAAGCAAGCTTATCACTTCAGCTGAGTTTTCCTTATCGTTTTTTAATAATATTCTGGTGCAGCAAATTTAGTAATACTCCGTGTTAATGGTTGTATATTGTTCTTCAAGTCTATCAATAGAATACTTTGGTAGTTCCAAAAAATAGCTTTTTGGTGCTTTGGGTGACCTTAGCTTTTTTTAGGACTGGTTTTCCTTTCCGGCGCCTCTTAAGTTAATCCATTTTTGAAGTTGGATCGTAATAAAGGATCATGGTTTCTTCATAATCGATTCGATAACTCTCCTCTCCATGGCAAAGCTTCAGAAATTGTTGAATACGTTTTTTTTTGAACTGTGGTAAAGATCTGGGGAACCTATCTTGCAGTAATTCTTGTCACACTGGTTTTCGAAATGCCAGTTTGCCTTGAATCGTCAATCTGACAAAACAACGTCTTTCACAAAATTAACATTTTCTGGGGTTGTTACCAATACAGGGCCTCCTTCACGTGAAGCATCTTCCGACGATTCACGTCCCCATCGAAATAACTCTTCTTCTTCAAGTGCCTTCTCCATTGCGGAGGTTGGCAATCATAATAGCTATTTTAATTTTTGAAGCAGTTGCTCTAAATAGTTGTTTTGAACTGCATCCAAACCATTCCCTTAGGTTTTTTAGCCATGAAATTCGTCGTCGTCCTACGCCTTTTCTGCCACTTATTTTGCCTTGGATTAAGAGCCGTAAGATGCTGTACTTTTCTCCCCGCATAATGTGCCCGAAATATTGCAGTTTTCTCTGTTTCACTGTTATCTCGACTTCCTGTTCTTTCCCCATTCTTCTCAACACTTCGGCGTTCGTAACTCGATCCACCCACGAAATCCTCTGAATTCTTCTATAGGTCCACATTTCAAAAGAGTTAAGTCTTCTCATTGCCTCTCGATTCAGTGTCCATGCTTCCATTCCATAATATAGAACACTGTATACTGTATAAATAACTCTTGCCAATGTTTAATTGTAGCAAATGATGGGCAAAAGTTGCCATAAACGGAATACATAGGGTGGTACCCCTCTTCAAGAATAAGGGCTCCATTGATGACTGCAACAATTATCGCCCCATATCTTTATTACCAATCTTGTCAAAAGTTTATGAACGAATTTTGAAAAATCAGGCTAATGATCACTTTGAGTCAAACAAATTGTTTGCCTTGAACCAGTTTGGATTCCGAAAGAACAGGACCACAACTTTAGCTATTGATCACTTTACTAGTAATGTTTTACAGGGCTTTGAAAAGTATCTTGACACTCTTGCATCCTTTTTAGACCTCACAAAGGCATTCGATTGCGTTACACATAGCATTCTTCTAAAAAAACTACCATTCTACAATTTCCAGGCTGATGCCATTCAACTACTTAATTCATATCTATCGGATCGTGATCAGTATGTTCACTTTGGGCAGTGTAATTCTAAAAAACAATCCCTAAGGTATGGTGTACCTCAAGGGTCGGTATTAGGTCCCATCTTATTCCTCATCTATATAAATGACCTGGCGTACTGTAAGGGCAAGGGAGTCAATACTGTTTTGTTTGCTGACGGCACAACGTTTTATATAAGTTATCACCCTTCAGAGATTGACAGTCTTGATTACAAAACTTCAGAAAGAGAACTATTTCAATGGTTTCGAGCCAATCGCCTATCCTTGAACAACTCCAAATCACAAAATATTAACTTTACTCTAAGGAATAACAGTGAAATTGTACAGTCCTTTCTACCTCAATGTGCAATGGAGGTCAAATTTCTGGGAGTACACCTAGATGCAGGATTAACTTGGGAACAACACCTTGTTACTCTCTCAAAAAAACTATCCCAACAACTGTTCCTGTTCAGGAGTCTTGTACGGGTAACTTCCAAAGAAACTCTTCTGACAGCATATCACAGTAACTTTCATTCTCTTTTGGCTTATGCTATTCTTTCCTGGGGTCATTCTTGTCATACTGATAAGGCGTTTGGACAACAGAGAAAATGCATTCGTATTATCTCTGGGCTTGGTTATAGAGAAGACTGTCGAAATTCGTTTAAGAATTTAAAAATTTTAACTCTACCTTGTGTGTACATTATGCAGTGTTTGTTGTACGTTAAACAAAATCTTGATCTATACAGATCACACGAAGATATTCACAACTATCCAACAAGAAACAACAACAATCTTGTACCAGACTTTGGCCGGCTTAAGAGATCCAGAAATGGTTCAAGATATTTAGCAATAAAGTTCTACAACTGCGTGCCAGCTAGAATTAAAGCTCTTAACTTCTATCAGTACAAAAAACAAATCAAGAGCTACCTTGTGCTGAACGCGTTTTTTTCGTTCGAGAAGTTTTTCGAATCTAATTTTAATCTGTAGTATTGTCTTTGTCTGTTGTCAGCTTCTTTTAGCTTTTTTTTTTACCAAAACTTTCTTCTTAAGGAAGAATCAATATCGTGTAATGTTTTATTTGTATTAATGATAATAATTAATTGACAAAATTTTAATATTTTATTTATTTGACTTGTAAAAGTACTATTTGTATATTATTACTAATAAATTATCTTATCTTATCTTATCTTATCTATAATATGCGTAGATGTTAAACCTTCTTTAGTAAGCAATTTTATAACAGCGCAATAATCAAGTTTCGATATTTTTAAAAATTACGCGACCCTGATCGACTTCGAGCACATCATAGATATATAAAGAATAGACAGTGTGTTCCTGTGTGCCGATTTGCGCTTGGTGTGAGAGAGACGCAAATATTTAAGGATATAGTCTTTTTCTCTCTAAAGGGGCGGCGCTAAGTGCGTGAACGACCAGTCTTCGGCACGTGTGCATGATGCCTAGCCCCATCCCTTTGGAGAGAGTTAGACTATATCCCTAAATGTTTGCGACTCTCTTATATCAAGTGCAAGATAATACACTAGAACCCGTGGTTTGTTTATATGTCTATGGACCGTTCATGTTCATGTATCAAACATGTTGAGACTTGTGTCTATTTTATACATATCAGAGCTTGAGTATATGAGGCTAAAAATACACGGACCGCACTAAGTACTTTTTAAATATAACGGATCAGTAGTTAATAAGAATAAATTTTGATATATGAAGGTACCAGGGAGCAACCGCATTCTTCCATGTTATGGGCTCTCTATCTGAAACACTACATACTAAAAGACAAGGCGACACAGTCGGAGCAAATCTTCGGAAGAGCTATCAAGGCCCTGGGACCTAGAGCCAGTTTCTTATGGGATATGTACATTGACTATCACCTTCTCAAGAGCCCGTTATCAGAAGTGAACGAGTTGTATAAAAAGGCTGTTTCAGAACCGTATGAGGAAATATCAAAGTAAGTTTAGTGAGAAATAATAAATGTCCATCTATCTCCTCTCCCTCCCTTCTCGCCAGGTAAGTCAGGTTAAACCCAGTTTTTTTGAATTGAGGTTATTTTCTTAATGACGTGCTCCACTTGCGCGGAGCACGCTGTGAGTATCAATCCAAATGTGCTCGGGGGGGAAGCATCAAGATACTCTTTTGACAATAATTTCACTTCCCTTTATTCAGAAATTTAGGCGAGTTGTTGAAGTTTAAAAATAATACAATTTGCATGTGTACAATAATTTTTTGGAGTTTTTTTCACGAAATTTACAAAAAATAAATTGCAGAGTGTTCAAACCAAGGTACCTAACTTGGACGGTGCTTTCAAGCGGACTGGAAGAAGGCAGGAAAGTCTATTGGGAAATTGCTGACAAGCCGCCGTATTGTAAAGAATTGCACGAAGAAATGATGCAGTTAGAAGTGATGGAACACTACCGTAGTGATTTGAATAACAGGATCAATGTGATTGCCCTGTATGCCAAGCAGTTTGGACATCAAGACGTGGACGTATGGATTCAATGGATCTCTCTGATTCGGGAACAAAGGTAAGATTTGTTTTTGCATCTGTATTTTATTATGTATATTTTATTATTATTATCAGAAAAAGTGATGGCTGTTTTGAGGGGTAGTGTTAATACGTGGGGCAAAATATTTGATTTGCTTTGGTAGACGTCCGTCCGTCATTCTCTCCACATGTCCATACCATACCACCTGACGTTCGATTTCATCGAGAATAGTTTTCTTTACGCCCATAATCTCTCTAATTCTCTCGTTGGTTATCCGTTCGATCCTTGACTTTCCGGCAGATCTTCGCCAAAAGTCCATTTCAAGAGCCAGCAGTTTACGTTCTAAAGTTTTATTTATCTGCCATGTTTCACATCCATACAATACAACGCTTTTAAATATTGCATTGTATAAAAGATGTTTTCTTTCCTTGGAGATGTTTGTTGACTATAATAGTGAGTTTGGGCATCCGATAGCTTTTTTCCCTTTAGTTATTCGCTCCAATATTTCTTCTTCAGTTCGTCCACTTTTATTGATCTTTATTCCAAGGTAGGTATAATCAGAACAAGATTTTACTATGATATTGTCATCCATTTCCAAATCTGTTTCTTCTTCACCGATACACATATATTTAATTTTACTGCAGTTGATGGTTAATCCCCATTCTGCGTTTCCTCGTCATAAATTCGAGGTCTTCTTTATCTTGAGTCACTACCACTTGGTCATCTGCAAAATGAAGCGTATATAAATGGGTGTCATTATTTAATTCTATTCCCATTCTACTGCATGATCTTCTCCAATTCTTTAAAGCTTCATTGAGGTAGATTTTAAAGAGAGTTGGTGATAGACAACATCCCTGGCGAAGGCCTTTGGTCACTGAAAACTTTCTGATAAGTTATTGCCGATCTTAATTCTGGAGAATGCTTGGTCGTAAAGCTGTTTGATGGCTTGGATCGCTGTATTGTTAATTGGAGACTTCTCCATCACGTCCCATAATTTTTGGATTGGCACCGTATCATATGCTTTTGTGAGGTCAACAAAAAAAAGATGAACCTCTCCATTTCTTGCCACCTTCTTTTCATTAAGTTGGGTTAAACTAAATATATGATATCTTATTTTTTGCAGGGGTTTTGACCAAAACGAGAAAGAACGAGAGATCTTCGAGCAAGCCATTAAAGCATTACCAGAAAGGTTGGCAAGTGATTTTAGAGATAAATATAATACACTTACATAGTGCTGTACATATATAGATTTTAAGTAGGTAATTTAGACAGTGGCGTAGTAAGATTTAAGGATATAGATTTATATGTTTTTTATTATACACGTATAAATTCTATTTCTATTATTTAGTGTTAAAAATAATATAAGTTCTACTAATTGGTAATCTGCAAATCATAGTCGTAAATTTATTCATGTAAATTCAGTGCAATGCTGTTTCTGTTATTAAAATAATAATACAGTTTATTATGTCTTTGGTCTGAAGTACTTACAATTTTTAACATCGAAGTTGCAAATGCCAGCAAGCTAACTTATCCTGAATTGTAAAAATCTGTAATGTCGGCAACTTTGTATTTAAATGTTACTGTGCAGTGAAAGTTTTTGTAAACAATAACTGTACAATATTTGATGCCAATAAAATAAAAACACTTAAAGATTTATTTTTGTTTAATTTACCTTTTCCTCAAATTTTTCCATTTAAAAAAGAGAAAGGAAAGTGTGTGTGAAAAGAGTTTATTTTAAGAAGTTAAAAAATTGAAATATCTGACAACAGTGCAAAAAATAATCGATGTAAATTAGGATAAAGCGTAAAGCAATCTGGCAAAATCGAAGATATCTGATATGCGTTGAGTACCTCTTTGTGTTCCCGCTCTCCTGATAGTAAATGTTCAGGTTTTGTGTATACATTATGCGAAGAGTTAAATTTTCTTCTTATCTTCTTCAAAACAAGCACGAAATTGTACGCAATTTAGCAACACTACATAGAAATACAACCTCGATCAAAAAGTTTCCGGAATTACCACCAGGTGGCGCTCTGAGTGAGCTCATTTGGGTCATATTTCTTTGATTAGGTTGCCACATCTATCATTGACATTTCCTCCAAATATCGTCGTAGCTTGACGTTTGTCAAAATTACACCGTCTTGAGTACGTGCCTTCGATGTTTTACGAAGTCAAAACTGGAGTTGAATTTGCAACAAAGAGTTTGTATCAAATTCGGCGTTAAAAATTAATTCAATGGTGCGAAAACCTTGAAAATATTGGGAGACTGTTTCGGAAATGATTCTCTAAAGAAAACAGTCGTTTAGCAGTGGCACGAACGCTTCAAAAGTGTTCGTCAGTTTGTCGAGGATGGTGAACGCAGTGCCAGGCCATCAACATTGAAAACCAACGAAAACATCAATAAAGTAAGAGAAATTTTGGTCAACATCCACAAATTAACCATCAGAGTGCTTGAACATTGTTTGTGAATCGGCAGGACATTGTAATAAATGATTGGGGTTTCCGTCGTGTTGCTACAAAGTTGAATTTCTTGCAAAAAAGGGACTGCGTTGGCATCGCTAAAGACATGATTTCCAAGGCTGAATCCAACCCAACATTCATCAAACGCATTCTTACTGAAGACGAGATGTGGGTTTATGAGTACGATACGTAATCCAGACATCAGATGAGTGAATGGAGAGCTCCAAATGAGCCAAGACCAAGAAAAACACGTCGTTTTCAGTGGAAAAAGAAAGGAGTACTCACGCTAGGTCTTCTGGAAAGTGTTTGGCGAATTGTCAAATTTATAATAAAGGGTGTTTTTTATAGAGGTATAGAACTTTTAAATGGAGTAAAACAAAGATGAATTATTTAAATTGACATGAAATTTACTTTATTCGAAAGATAACCTTCTGGCATTATAATTTAAATATGACTTCTGGCCGGCTGACTCGGATGTAGTCTAATCTGGAGGTCCAATTTTCGATGACTTTTTCCAACATTTGTGGCCGTATATCGGCAATAACGCGTTGTCCTCCAAGTGATCAATCGTTTCGCGCTTATCGGCGTAGACTAGCGACTTCACATATCCCCACAGAAAATAGTCTAGCGGCGTTAAGTCGCACGATCTTGGAGGCCAATTCACGGGTCCGAAATGTGAAACTATGCCGTTACCAAACGTTTCCTTCAATAAATCAATTGTGGCACGAGCTGTGTGACATGTTGCGCCGTCTTGTTGAAACCACAGCTCCTGCACACCATGGTTGTTCAATTGATGAACGAAAAAGTAATATGGCTCTATAGCAGTCACCATTGACTGTAACGTTCTGATCAGCATCGTAAGTACGGATCAATGATTCCACCAGCCCATAAAGCACACCAAACAGTCAGTTTTTCTGGATGTAACGGCGTCTCAACATAGACTTGAGGATTATCATCACTCCAAATACGGCAGTTTTGTTTATTGACGTATCCATTCAAACAAAAGTGAGCTTCATCGCTAAACAAAATTCGCTTATGAAAATCGGGATCAACGGCAATCTTGTTTTGGGTCCATTCACCGAATCTACGCCTTGCCAGGTGATCGTGTGGCTTCAATTCTTGCACGAGTTGGATTTTGTAAGAAAGAAAATCAAGATCTTTCCGCAAAATCTTCCATAAAGTGAATGGACACATATCTAATTCCTGTGCACGATGGCGGATAGACTGATTCGGGTCTTCCTCTACGCTACGCTCTACAGCAGCAATGATTTCTTCTGTATGCACTGTACGACGTCTCTGTGGATGCGTATTATCATTTAGAGTAAACGTGGTGCGAAAACGTTCCATAGTTAACCGAATTAATTGCTCTGATGGACGATTATGTTGACCGTAAAATGGACGTAGTGCGCGATACGTATTTCGAACAGAACCATGATTTTCAAAATAAATTTGCACAATTTGGAAGCATTGTTCAGGCGTCAGTCTATTCATGTTGAAATGCCAAACCAAACTAAACATAAATCACTTGACAGCTGACAAAATGGCCGCCAGTTAAAAAAGTGTTGCCAACTTAAAGTTTTATACCTCTATAAAAAACCCTATATGATTCTTAGATTTGATATAGAGGTGTTCATGTCTGCAAAACGAATTTTTCCCTATTGGATTATGGCCTTATGAATTTTTTCTAGGTAGCTAGGACTCTTTTCAGTATTTTACTAAGATTCCTCAGTGCTAGGTCTTCTTGAAAGTGTTTGGTGAATTTTTCAATTTATAACATTTCACTTATATTTGATATAAAAGTGTTCATGTCTGGAAAACGAATTTTTCCCTATTAGATTATGGCTTTATGAATTTTTTGCAGGGGCTTATATATCTTGCCAGTATTTTATTAGAATTCCTGAGTGCTAGGTCTTCTCAAAAGTGTTTGGTGAATTGTTAAATTGATAATATGATACACAGATTTGATATGAAGGTGTTCATGTCTGTAAAACAAATTTTTCCCTATTATATTATGGCCTTATGAATCTTTTCTAGGTAGCTAAGACTATTTTCAGTATTTTACTAAAATTCCTCAGTGCTAGGTCTTCTTGAAAGTGTTTGGTGAATTTTCTAATTTATAATATGATACTTGGGTTTGATATAAAGGTGTTTATGTCTGTCAAACGAATTTTTCCCTATTACATTATTACCTTATGAATTTTTTGTAGGTACTTAGAACTCTTGTCAGTAATTTATTACAATTCCTGAGTGCTAGGTCTTCTTAAAAGTGTCTGGTGAATTGTAAAATTGATAATATGATACTTAGATTTGATACGAAAGTTTTCATGTCTTCAAAACCAACTTTTCCCTATTAGATTATGGGCTTATGAATTTTTAATTAATAGCTAGGACTCTTTTCAGTATTTTACTAAAATTCCTCAGTGCCTAGATCTTCTTGAAAGTGTTTGGTAAATTTTCCAATTTATAATATGATACTTAGATTTGATATAAAGGTGTTCATGTCTGCAAAACGAATTTTTCCCTATTAGATTATGTCCTTATAAATTTTTTGTAGGTACTTATATCTCTTGTCAGTATTTTATTAGAATTCCTGAGTGCTATGTCTTCTCAAAAGTGTTTGGTGAATTGTCAAATTGATAATATGATACACAGATTTGATATGAAGGTGTTCATGTCTGTAAAACAAATTTTTCCCTATTAAATTATGGCCTTATGAATTTTTTCTAGGTAGCTAGGGCTCTTTTCAGTATTTTACTAAAATTCCTAAGTGCTAGGTCGTCTTGAAAGTGTTTGGTGAATTTTCTAATTTATAAAATGATACTTAGGTTTGATATAAAGGTGTTCATGTCTGTCAAACGAATTTTTCCCTATTACATTATTACCTTATGAATTTTTTCTAGGTACTTAGAACTCTTGTCAGTAATTTATTAGAACTCCTGAGTGCTAGGTCTTCTTAAAGTGTCTGGTGAATTGTAAAATTGATAATATGTTACCTAAATTTGATAAGAAAGTGTTCATGTCTTCAAAACCAACTTTTCCCTATTAGATTATGGGCTTATGAATTTTTAGTAAATAGCTAGGACTCTTTTCAGTATTTTACTAAATACTCTTCTTGAAAATGTTTGGTGAATTGTCAAATTTATAATATTATACATAGATTTGATTTAAAGATTATGGCTTATGAATTTTTTCTAGGTAGCTAGGACTCTTTTCAGTATTTTACTAAAATTCCTCAGTCACGGTTTTCATGGATTACAATAATGGTATTGTGCATCACGAATTTTTGCTAGAGGGTCAGATAGTTAATAAAGAATATTATTTGGACGTTATGAAACTTTTGCGTGAAGCAATTCGCAAAAAAAAGGATTTGTGGACAAACAACTTGTGGATTTTGCAGCATGATAACGCACCGTCGGGCAATGCCATCATTATCCGTGATTTTTTGACCAAAAGCGAAACTAATACCATCCAACAGCCTGTGAATTCACCTGAAATGGCCCCCTGTTACTTTTTCTGTTCGATTTTGATGAATAAACTTATATTTTGAAAGTTCTGAAATAATTCCGGGAGTTTTTTTTTATGAAACTTTGATTCTTTGGCCACTAGGGAAATTTAAACAACTCGGCAACATCACATAACAGAAGCAGAACAATACCTCTTCACGTTTCTGAGCTTCTAATATAAACTGTAAAGATCCATTCTTTACACTAATAAACACAATTTTGATATTGCATTAGGAGCACATTTTTCAGCTCCTGGTACGCGTTGTTGCCAGATTGTTTAAAATTTTTTATGTCTAAACAATACTGCTATACCCTGTTGCGAAATTGTGCAAAATTTCCTTTCCACTTCGTTATGCGCAAGGGAAATAAAATGACTACTATGATTTATTTTTAAAATTTCGATATTGTTTTATCTGGAAGCCTGCGATTTCTAGTACTTACGTGTCCTGGGTAGAAATAAAACAAAATATGTTAAAAGATGTTTACATCAATGATTTATTTTACTGAAATATTTGGGTTACATAGTCAACATTTATTCCATTTTTACTATAGTTATTGACTGTTTTTAATATATTATAATTTATTGCATTTATTTACACTCCATATTATTATTTTTTTTTGTTTATTTTACTCCATATAAAATAGTGACACACTTCAAAAATGTCATTTCGTTTGAATAGCGCAAGCCAAAAAGTAAAAGTTGAGCTTCACAGTCTAAACATTTGATATTCAGAATGTAAGACAAGTGATAAAAACTCCCTTAACAAGGATTGCAGACTGGTTTGTTTACCCTGTAGACATATCTACAGGGTATTTAAAAAATGTTTTTAGCTTTTGACTTGCCCACTAAACAAACTAAACATTATTACAATTAAAAAATACACTTTTAAAAGCACCTACATACATTTACAGGGTGTTTTTTTATATTACTATAAAATTAGGTTAAATTAACATCAAGATCTTGTTAATCCTATCAGTATTACCAAAAGTAATCTTATTAAATAGAGATTATTTGCTCCAACTAAAGAAATAATTACCACACAATCAATGGCGGATCTTCGAATGCTTCTCAAATATAAATTTTTTGGCCCTAGATTCATTCAAATTTAAAAGTGGTAATACGTAGTACCGCCACTGATTCAGATAACCAGGTTTTCTATTTTTAAACATTTTAGGGTTTGATTCGCACTATCGCGCCGTTCTTAAATGATGGAATGTGTTTAACGCAAGGAAGTTGAAGGGGGTGTTTGACGCAATGACGCAACAATCAAGCTAGAGCGAGAATGGGTCGATAGTATTAATCAAGCCTGAAGAAGGAAATAACTCCCTGTCCAGAGGCGGCATATATCAGCTAATAGTCAAAGTCCAGGTCACCCAATTAATTTTCAGTTGATAAGTGTACGAGCCGCCCCTGTCATTTCTTCATACTCACATTAGCATCTACAGTTTATCTCTTCAGATAATAATTGTTAGGCCGCGATATTTTGACATACGTACATACATTTACTGTATTTTTTAATAAGTAAAATTTGGCACGTCTACGAACACCCTGTATAGGAGCAAATTTTGTTACGTAAAATCAGTCTGGCCAAAAATATGCAATTTTTAAATGTACAATAAAAATAGAGTGCATATTCTTTTCCAATAAAAATAAATATTTTTTTTTTCGCTACTTGGCAACGTCTCTTTTCTTTTATTAGGAAAATTGGAGGAACATGAACTCATGAAGCACAAGCATGTAAAGAATGGATGTTATTTAGTTTATGCTGCCATCTACATCTTCTGTTTTGAACCCAACGTTGCCACATTGTGATGTGATGTTATATAGTGTAGGCATAAACGTAAGTGAAATTAATATTACTGGCTCACGCTTACAAAGAGATAGAGCATTTTCAATGAGTAGTACCTCTCTTTTTAATTGCAGAGCTAACAATGATACTTCAAACGTCATTGGATATCCCTGTCACTTGACCGAAATTAGAAAAAGGGGTACTACGCGTCTTAAACTCTCCGTCTTTTTTTAAGAGTGAGCCAACTCTCTTTCACAGGATCCGCAGTCTATATTAAGTAATATTAATTTCTCTTACGTCTATGGGTTTAGGTGCAGTATAACATAAAAAGAAGTTCTATTTCTGTAGTAGAAGTAACAACATATGCGTGAGAATGCTCTCACAACAGTGAGAAAAACATGGTTTGGACCTTTAAGGGCAAAAGAGGAGCTTCGAACTGGTGGTTTTGGGAAAAAAGGGAATGCTTATGACAGACATAGACCTACTGTATAACTAGGGAAGATTGTACATGATTACAGGCTCGGTAGACAGGAGGACAATATTTTTTCCTGCGGTGGACCTTGAAACATTAAAAATGAACGATATGTTTATTGTGGGTGGTTTTCTTTGTACTGCTACGAAATAGTTTAAGTTTTATAATAATCATTTTTTCGGGGGGATTCAGCCTTGGTTGTCTGAAACCCCGTAGCGAGAACACGGAAAATATGTAAGCCTCTCCGAGGGTCGCCCAATAAGGGGTGTAAAGGTGGGACGGGGGTATTTGTATGTAAAACTCATAAACACCCCATCCGAGAGCCTGTCAAAAGTACTACTATTATTACCGCCCTCGATTCATTGACATGAGCAGCTCAGAGCTGTCCAGCTGCAAGAAACGCTCGCTTTATTCAAGTAGTGCATTATGCCTCGGCGCTTGTCAGATCTGCTTTTCCCTTGCCCCTCAAGCACCAATAAAAATATTTGGTGTATAAAGCCCTGGCAGCTATCAGTTATCATTTTTAGATGCCATTTTTGGGTAAAAAACATTTTATACATGAAATGGAGACACAAAAATAAGATTATTTTACAAGATATCGGACTTACGTTCATAGTTTTTTTAACGATTTGCGAAATATTTATGGCCGAAAATGCCATGACACCAGACAAAAATCAAAACTAATAAGTCATAATATAATATTTCTACCTTTTTGTCTTCAATATGTTTGGCTATGTATATTAAAAACACAAATTTCGAAAAAAATCATTTAGGTAGGTTATTTACTGTTCAAATTAACACTCTAACCGCTTTATTCAGATTTGCTCGGAGTTACTCAGGGTTTAATGCACCCGAGCTTAAAACTATTGAATCGAAGGCAGTAAATAAGGTCTATTCTTCCGAGTCATTATCACTTTCAGTTCTATCACTTGAAGTAATCATGATCACTTCCACCCAATGACAAGTAAATGCATATTCAAAAGAACATAAACTTATCAGTTACACTTTTTCCACTTTGATCATGGGTTAGATATATAAAAAATAAAGCACGGATCCCAGTGTATCGTCTTTCCCTTGGTTTGGCGTGAAAGAGATGCAAACATATAAGGATATAGTTGTTTTCTTTCTAAAGGGGTAAGATTAAGCGTCATGCACACGGGCTGAACACTGTTCGTTCACGTGAGAGGTCTTTGGTATGTGTGCGCGACGCTTAGCCCCATCCCTTTAGAATGAGAAAGATTATATCGTTATATATTTGTCTCTCTTTCTCTCACATCAAGCTGAAGTTGGTACACTGGGACCCACTGTCTATTCTTTATATATATATATATATATATATATATATATATATATATATATATATGTTGTTGCGTAGTGTTTCACGGATGGGAACATGTGATTCAGTACTAATCCGGGTATACATCTGTTCTTTCGTTTAGTTTCCTGTAGAAGTTTGCGGACGTTTCGCCAAAATTTCATTCGGCATCTTCTGTGCGTGGTGGTTGTAGATCTACAACCACCAAGCACAGAAGATGCCAAATGAGATTTTGGCGAAACGTCTGCAAATAGATGTATTCCCGGATTAATACTGAATCATATATATATATATATATATATATATATATATATATATATATATATATATATATATATATATATATATACAACAGACAGATTAGGTAGAACTATACAATATTTATTGTGACGTAAAAACAAACACAGCGTTTAGCAAAGTGCAACATAATATGATGTCCTTAGGAAATTTCACAGAGAAATTTGCACAGATTCATTGAGAAATATTCATAAGAGAAAGTGATAAAAAAAAACCAACCACCTATTCTTTTCTAATACATCGTTTCTTATGAGAAAAATGTGTTGTTAAGATCAGCGAGACTTAGAGAAGGAAAAAAAGAGACGTTGCTTTACATTTAAACCGAAATCACTATTAAAATTTTAAAGTGAAAAACATCAACAATATATTAACAGCAACAACAATTTAGCAACAACATGTTTGGTGTAGTTTCCGAAAGAATTATACAGAACAGTATTATTATATTATTTAAAGCTATCGACGTGTCAGTGCGAAAAATAAGAACTCCTATTACTTATTTTATGGCGAGCTGATCAACCGAATAAAAGTACGATGAATCCGTGAATGGCGGAAAGATAAAATTAAGCCAAATCAAGTTTGAATTTTCAAAAATGATAGTACAAAGCTACTTAGACTCTTGTAAATGAATTCCTACTAGTTGATCAGCTTTGTATTGGAAAAATATCACCAAAATTATTTCCATTTTCGCACCGACGAAAAGGGTTTCTGTATAATTCATTCATATAATACTTTTGGGTTTTTTATAACGATTATTTTCGAATACTTTATCGCCTATCTACAAAATGCGTATTTCCATGTGTATACGTATATATGCTACAAATATTGTAGCAGTGCTACAAGTTAATTTAAAATTATTTTCGTGGTCTTATAATGCTACAATTTTTTTTTCGCAAATCTCCGTTCTTGTGTTTTATTAAATTATTTTTGTAAATATACAGAGCGTGTAAAAAAAGTGTGTCACAGGTGGATGTTTATCTAAAAATATAAAAATTTCTTATGAACACGTTTGGGAAATGGACTTTTTTTGGAGGTCCATGAGAGTGCCTTTTGAGATCCAAGTGTCGATATACAAGTTTTCTTCAATCACTCTATATAGTTGTGAGAAAATTACCTTTGCCATTGCCAGTACTAGACTTTTTAAAATAGCATTTTAGTACCACAAATTTTGCAATAAAAACTTGTAGCACCGCTAAGATTATCTTACATACTTAGGTGATTCATTATTTATTAATATCTCTATCTATATCTTATAATTGTTTGATAAATTCTTTTTGTCGCAGTATACGGGGTCGTGTTGTTTAAAAAGTATCAAAAAATTAAACGGTCTTAGAGAAAATCCTGAAATCTGCCTCTTTGAGTTCGAAAGAAAACAAAATCATTCAAAGGCGAATTGACAGTTTTTTTTAACCAATAAAAATTGTATTGTACAGGGTGAGTCAACGATTGGATGAAGTAGGTTTGTGCCTTTTCGGTGAAATTAACAACAACTATATTTATTGTTTGATACAGTTTATTTTTATGCAGATTTTAAAAATATTTAGGACTCTACAGGGTGAGCAAAAAAACTAGGACAGCATAAAGTTGTATTTTTTTAAATAGAACACCCTATATACGAATCGTATTTTCGATTTAGCTTATAATTTTAAATCTTTTTTATTAAGGGTTTACTATAACAAAACTTTATAGTTTCTGAGATAATTAAGTTTAAAGAAAAAAAGTCACACTTTCAAGCATCAATTCAATCCTAAATAACGTTTTCAATTTTGTGACAAATATATTCAAATTTGGAATTTAGCAAGACCAAGGACAAGTTAACATAATTTTTACCTAATATTTGCAATAAAAGCTACAGGGTGTTGAACACATCGGCTCAAATTTGAACAAGTTTAAATGAATAAATATCTTTTTTTTTAAATGGTACACCCTGTATATTTTCATGTTATTTAATAGAGTAATAAAAACCCTAAAAGTTTTGTTCAATATATCCTATACCTATTTATAATAGTTTTTGAGATATTTCAGTTTTTCTTATTTTCCATACTTTTTTACAGAAATAGTCTTCATTATCATAGTAGCCATGGCAAAAACAATGTAAAAGAACATTTTTCTGTGTGTCAAATTTATAACCGCAATCGCTTCTTTTGGTTTTTATGTAGTGTAGTTTGGTTTTTTTTGCATTCATCTTATATTGTAAAATGAATTTTCCAAAGAATGAGTTAATATATATGATTTATACAATAGGAGAGGCTCAAAAAAATTGCCTTCTTGCTCAAAGAATTTACAAAATGAAATATCCTGATCGACGCCAGCCTAATACCCATACTTTTCAAAACTTAATGCAAAGATTTTTGATTCTTCTGGTACTGTTGATTATCCAAAACGTAAAGTGGTCAACAAACCAGTAACTAATGAAGAAAAAGAACTACAAGTATTATTAAATGTTCAAGAAAATCCTTATATTGGTAGCCGTCAGTTAGCAGCATTATGTGAAACATCACAATCCACCGCTAATCGTACTACCAAGAAATATAGGTATCATCCATATCACATGGAATTACACCAAGAATTGCATGGATAGGATTTTGAAAGTCATGTAAACTTTTGTCGTACAATAAATGCGGAGATTCAATTAAATCCAAATTTATTATGCAAGGTAATGTTTAGTGATGAAGCTACTTTTAGAAGTAACGGTGCCGTAAATAGACGCAACATGCATTATTATGCCACAGAAAACCCATTTTGGATTAGAGAGGTGCAACATCAAAATCACTAGTCATTAAATGTTTGGTGTGGTATTCATCATAATCGAATTATTGGACCCCACTTTTTTAATGAACCACTAAATGGCCATAGTTACCTGAACTTTCTACAAGAAGAACTACCCCAACTGCTTCAAGGTCTCGATAGGGATGAGCTCGACAGTATGTGGTTCCAGTACGATGGTGCGCCTTCGCATTACCATCGTGAAGTTCGTGCGTTTTTGGACCAACGATATCCGCAAAAATGGATTGGACGTGGGGGTTTCATTGAGTGGCCACCAAGGTCTTGCGACATCACCCCATTAGATTTCTTCCTATGGGGTTATATTAAAAATAAGGTGTATGTTAATCCACTAACAACAGTGGAAGATATGCGAAACATGATTAGGGATACCTGTAGAACAATAATGCTACTAATTTTGTCCAGGGTCCGAGAAAATCTGCAAAAAAGACTAAATTTGTGCATTGCACAAGAGGGTCGTTTATTTGAACACTTATTAAAAAGAAATAATTAATCTCAGTATTTAATAGGTAATTTTTTTGTTTCAATTTAGTATAAAAGTAAATATGTATTTGCCTTGTCGTTATTGTTGTGTTAATTTTTTCACATTATGTTTAATTAAACTATTGCCGTTGTAATATAACGAATAATGTATTTGATCATATTTAACCACATTCTGTTTGTTTCTGTAGTTTCTTTTTATTATTTTACATGGCTACTATGATAATGAAGACTATTTCTGTAAAAAAGTATGGAAAATAAGAAAAACTGAAATATCTCAAAAACTATTATAAATAGGTATAGGATATATTGAACAAAACTTTTAGGGTTTTTATTACTCTATTAAATAACATGAAAATATACAGGATGTACCATTTAAAAAAAAAAGATATTTATTCATTTAAACTTGTTCAAATTTGAGCCGATGTGTTCAACACCCTGTAGCTTTTATTGCAAATATTAGGTAAAAATTATGTTAACTTGTCCTTGGCCTTGCTAAATTCCAAATTTGAATATATTCGTCACAAAATTGAAAACGTTATTTAGGATTGAATTGATGCTTGAAAATGTGAGTTTTTTTCTTTAAACTTAATTATCTCAGAAACTATAAAGTTTTGTTATAGTAAACCCTTAATAAAAAAGATTTAAAATTATAAGCTAAATCGAAAATATGATTTGTATATAGGGTATTCTATTTAAAAAAATAGAACTTTATGCTGTCCTAGTTTTTTTGCTCACCCTGTAGAGTCCTAAATATTTTTAAAATCTGCGTAAAAATAAACTGTATCAAACAATAAATATAGTTTCTTTGTTAATTTCACCGAAAAGGCACAAACCTACTTCATCCAATCATTGACACACCCTGTACAGCCCAAAGGGTCAGCAGTAACTGTTCCAAAATTGGCTTAAAAAACGCCAGACATTTCTGTCAATCCCTGAAAATAATATAGTTTTTTCTTTACGTAAATAATTAAGAGTTTGGAATATGTCTCTATTTTAATCTAAAATCTCTTTGATTAATACCTTTATCGAATGGGTCTGCAATTTTTAGTGCAACCACTTTAAAATTCAATCTTATTGTTTTTATATCCTTAATATTATAGTTTTTATATCGAGGCCTCCAAGAAAACCAGACTTGAGCATTATAGACTTTTTTACCTATACTTTCCAAACATCACGACACGCGCTACGTTCTATTTAAAATTATTTTTTATAAATGCACCAGTTTCATAAGAGTCCTTTTGACGTATAGAAACTTAAGGGAATAATAATTATTTAGGGGAAAAACATTAGGTGAGAGGTGAAAAAATCTACTGATCTTTATAGGGAAATACACAGGGTCGTTCTAAAATGATTTTTTATCAAGGGGGTTTGATTTTTCATTTACCTTTTTCTTATTTGATTATCAATATTTATCAGTATGTGCTAAACATTCACAAACAGCTCTGGAACAAGATGGTTTGAAATAGTAAATTGCAGATTACAACGGAAAGAAAGCATGTCCGGAAGCCATCATTCTTAGATTTAAATGACTTTTTGTCCATAATCGCAGGGATATTGCACCAAAAAATTGATAGAATAAAATGGACTCAAAACAAATGAAAAATCAAACCCCGATAGCCTTCTTTACATTCCGACGTTTCCAGTCTACGTTAATTACTGATCTTCTTCATGAGGCGGTCATAAATTGTCAAACTTGAGCATAAAATTAATATGTACCGTAATATCTGTATTACCCAACCCATAATACAGAGGAAACGGCCATTTTTACAACTTGAATGAAAATAGCCGAACAAATAATATTTCAGCAATTCCATTGGCTAAAATAAGTATTACGTCATAGTACTTATAACCAATAGGAAATCGTGAGTTTGAAAACTCAATCGCTCCGCTATTTCGTGCAATGCAGCTTCATCCTAACCTTGATCAGTCGCGCAGGATGGAAACGTACAGTATGAACTGGCCCTAAGAGACGTATCTACAACTAGATTGTAAGGTATTTGGTGTTTAAATTTTGAAATTGTTCTTTGGTGTTTAGAATGTATATTATCTCCTCGGTTTCGTCTAATTCCTCCGAACATCACAGCACTGTTTCCATTTCTGCAATTTCTGTTGTGGTTGGCCTAACCAAAAAAAAATGTTGTATTATTAGAAACCACACACATATTAAAGTAACTGTACTGATCGTCTAATAAACAGAAATGTCCGGACCATGCTATACTCCATTTTGGGGAAAGTGAAGTTATAACAATAGTGAATACGCTGTCGCCACTGAAAAATTATATCGACTAAAGGTAATGGTTTACCTCCAACTGATAAGGTTTGAAGCAATTTGCATACCTTTCCGAAATTTCATCGACATACGTAGTTGAACAAAACGAATGGTAGAAAGAGATAAAATAACAGTATTACGTTATAACTTCCCCCAACTGATCCAATCGGTATCAATTAGAGGCTGGATGTTTAGTGAATTCATACAATAATTGATTGGTGGATGGCTAGGACGATGGATTTTAATCATACTGCATAGAGCTGCAGTTGTTACCGTTTACCAGTGCTACCTGCAATTACTGTATGTAGGGGGCAAGTATTCCTGATAAAGTCAGTATATTGCTTTGTATATATACGTTGTTTTTCTTCATATGCTTTTATCTTTGTATATTAGACTCCTAAGGTATTTGGCCCTTTGTATACATTTTTGTTTAACAGTTCTAAAGGGCCAATTTAAGATAATTTTGTGGTTTATATTTACACCTAAATATTTGACTGATTGCTTGGTGCATATTACTTGGTTGTTAAGTTAATAAAAATAAATTTAATCCAGGGAAAAAACAAAGATTTTAATGACAATCAATAACTTCACAACAATAACAACAACAATGACACTATTTTTTGACTTTTGACGGTTAATTTGACGTGCCAAAACGTCACTTTCCCCAAAACGGCGTCGAGCATACTCCGGACATTTTTCGTTTGACAGCTCCATTATAATCTGTCATCCATTTTATTTTACGAAATCCGTGAGGAAAAATTGACGCTCATTTTAAGACTTACCCATTTAGGTCAGAACAGCTGCCTTCGGTGGGTTGTAAACTTCTCAAACGTGCTTTTGCTTGTTCCCCAGACACCACAATGCTAAAAAGGAGTATTTATCAAGTAAAAGAAAGGATAAAAGATGCTAAATGTGAAAAGTCAAGTGGGATTAAATGGGGGCGTTGAAACGGCTCTTTAATTAAGTAATATCGTTCTATGAATAATTATTAAAAATATAAAATTATTTTAATTTATTAACCTTTTAACTGAAAGAAAATATCGTAATAATATCAGAGTCCTCGCTAAAATCCTAAATATTAAACAATTTCAGTTCATTTCACTTGTCATTTTCTTCCGATTGTATAAGGTTTGATCTAATAATTCCGTCCGATGAAAAATGATACTAACAATAATTTGATTTGACCGTCTTTCCGCTTCGACGCGATTTTCCAGGACTCGATTATCCTCTAGATGGAAATCTAATCAGGAAAAAGTGGATTTTTCCCCAAACTGAATGAACCAGGACGAACAAAATCTGGATTTCGATTTGTAATTTTTCCGACTCTCGATAAAGAATTTAAGAAAGGGAAAAAGCAATTATGGACATAAGAAAATTGTATTAAATTTTAATTTTTGTAAAAACCTTCTGGAGTGGAGAGACCTGTAATTAATATGGGTACTTTAATTTTAAAGATTAAAAAATAAATTTAAAATATACTCCAGGTCAAAAAACCAAACGGATTAACAAAATTTTGTTCAAATTTAATTTTAAATGACTTTTTAAGGTTTTCATTGATTTTTATTATATTGTAGGGGTTTTCACTTTTACTGAGTTTGCAAAAAGTTCCATTGTATATATTAGATGTGAGGTTACAATTATCAAAAGACATATGGCGGGAATATGCATGATAATTGATTTTGGAAAAATACACCACGATGTTTTTACGCACCTACTTTATACAAAATAAATCCTATTTCCGCAAAAAATTAATTTTTTAATTTTAAAATTGACCTTTTTAAAATACAAATTAAATTTCGCATCAAAACGCTACAATAGTAATGGCGTCCATCTGTGACGTCACCCTTTCGTAAACACTTGACAATTTGCATCTTATTGCTTGTTTCGATTCATTTTTCCATTATTTTGAGGGATAATCATGAATTCTAATGTGTATCGATGGTGTGCAGTTCCTTGATGTAATAATACATCGATAAGAACTCCAAATAAGTTATTTATTAACGGGCTAATGAAGAAAAATATCAGAAATATGTGGCTAAATCTTGCAAGGCGAGACCCAGCTTCCGGATCTGTTAATTCAGTAATTTATTACTGCGAAGATCATTTTGATGTATTTATTTTATATAAATAAGTGGCGAAGCTCGCAAACAAAATATATGTAAGGTAAATATTTGTCAATAACACTGTCGATCCCGTTTGGGGTTAGATTTCATTTTTTTTATTACTCTATTATAAAGTTCCTAACTAAAAGTTTTTTCTTTTTCCAATTACCAAATGATATGGAAAATTATATACAGTACCATCTAATGGGTTCAGTTTTACAAGTGCGCATCAAGTCAGGGTGTATGCCCACGAGATTTGAATGCTAACCAGACAGAAGCAAACGAATTTTTGACACCGCTGAGCGTCCCTATGCTTTCAAAAAACAGAGAATGTGTCTAATTGAAGAAAGTAAGAAAGATGTAGCAGAAAGGAAAACACCTACAGAACATTTAGAACTCGTAGGCATTTCATCAGAAAGTTCAGGTACGTACCCATTGCTTTTTTATACCGGTAACCTGTTTTATTGAATTCAAGTGTATATCTTTTCTGTGCAGGTTTAATTATAACATTATAGGTAGTTATGATTCCAGACAATCTTTATGGTACCTATTATTATTATAAGATTTATAAGCCAAACTGCTTCGCACTCCCTCCAGGGAACATTCACTTATACCAGGCATACAAAGACACCAAAAGTATGAAGCTCTGTGGGAACCCTTTCCATATTATCGGGTCCTAGGTGACGTTGTCTGCTGTATTTCCTACGAACTTTCGGACGGTTCGCGCGGTTGCTAGGAGAATTGCTTTTTGCATCGGCTTATACAGATGCTCACTAAGGCCCAGTCCCTTGATGTTCTGCAGGAGGTTCTTTGGTATCACTCCAGTCGTTGACAGTATTATGGGAATCGTTTGGACGCTGTTCATTGCCCATTGTCTTCGGATTTGGACCTCCAGATCTCTGTATTTGGTGATCTCGTTGTATTTTGGCCTTAGGTTGTTGTTGTTAGGTACAGCAATGTCGATTAATTATTATTATTATAGTCTGTTGCAAAAATAATGGTACATAATAAAGAGTAAATAGTTACAGTTTGTTCACAAATACTTATTTTTATTTTTTAGCTTTGCATAGAATTGAAGATCTAGAAGCACCTACAACCTTTTCAAAATCAGCTGATAAATCAGTACAAGTATATATATTATACAAATTCGGAATTAAAGCTGTCCATACTGAAGTTAAAACAGTGCACGAGTTAACCTCGCTCCCAGCATTAAGGAGTCGATTCTTGACAAATTTGAACTATTGACCTTGATAAATCCTTGTTCCATGACGTCATTGTACTTTTGGTAGCACGAAACTGACACACTTGATAGTATTATAAACAAAATATCTGATTAACGATGGAAATAAAGACAAATTCGAACGATAAAGGCGATAAACAATGATGACTGATGTGATGTTTACGAAAGCGTGACGTCACGCGTTTCTGATTGGTGTTCAATCTAATATGGCCGATTTCTATGCTTTGTGTTTTTATTTTTACCAAAATAAATATAATCTCGCTTGTAATCTAAGTGTGTTTTTTTAGAATCTGTCTATCCTATGTAATTACTTGAAGTCATAATTTCAGTAATTCTTCGTTACAGTCATCATGCATATTAAAAAAATACAGTATTGCAGTTGGTAAAAACAAAATAGATATCCCTGAAAATCTGAAGGATCCTAATTTAATAAACAGATTTTTTTAGATCTTCTATACCCGATTCAGAGGGACATAATAATGAACTTTTGAAATTTTACGAAAATGGTGTGAAAGCTGATGTAACTCGTAATTTTAAATTTAAAGGAGTAACAGAATTGAGGGTGGCGAAGATTTTTTAAAACAAAGTCTAAAGCGAAGAGCCACGATGGATTGAACATTGATTTGGTGGAACTCTGCTGTCCTTTCATCCTATCCTACCTAACACATGTATTGAATGCATGTCTATTAAATTATGTTTATCCAGAATGCTGGAAGAGGGCTCTGGTAGTGCCACTGTCAAAAGTTAGCGATCCCCGTGAACTTCGGGACCTTCTTCCTATTAGTGTTTTGCCCTGTATGTCAAAAATATTAGAAAAAATAATTAATGAACAACTTACAGAGCACTTGAAGATTAACCGAATACTGCCTGAGACTCAATCTGGGTTTAGAAGGAATCACGGTTGTTTTACTGCTCTGGCAAATGTCGCTGATGATATATTTCGGGCGACTGATTCAGGAGAAGTAACAGTCCTGACACTGCTCGACTTTTCTAAAGCGTTTGACACTCTGGACCACCGATTGCTATTAGCAATAATTCACTATATCGGGCTTAGTGATCATGCCATTTCATTTTTTAGGTGTTTTCTGGAGGGTCGAAGGCAGTGCGTTAAACTGGGTGGCGAGATGTCAGAGGAGCTGCACATAAATGCTGGTGTACCGTAGGGCTCTATTGTGAGTCCTTTGTTATATGCAATCTACAGTTCGTGTTTACCAAGTGCCTTGAGAAGGTGCAAGTCGCATTGCTACGCAGATGATACCCAGGTATATTTGGGTCTTTTAGAAGGGAGGATATTTTTGAGGCTTGCAACGCTATTTACCAAGACCTTAAAGCAATTCATTCGGTCTCCTTGCAACATTCCTTGTATCTTAATCCGAAAAAATGCTGTATAATATTTGGAAAAAAGAATGATAAAGAGATTGTTAAAAGTCTTATAAATGTAAAGATTGGTGATTCAGTTCTGCCTATTGAAAGAGATTCGTATTCTTGACAAAATAACGTATACTCAACAAGTATTGAAGATCCTTTACAGATGACTTCTTCAAGTAAGAGAGACTCTACAATAATATGGATGGATGGAAACAAAACATCAGCAAAGACGAGATAACTGTCCTAGCGAACCTACAGAGAGGTTCCAGTATTAAGATTCTACCAACGAATAAAGGAAATGCTACGGTCGAACTAAATGCTGAGATCTGTGAAATTGTAGATATATACCTACAACAACATGAGCTCACTGTAAAGGTTGAGCAGAAAATATCACAATCCTAAAAACCAGAGGCGGGAGTACACAGGGACCCGTACTTTTAACACACCTCTATAACATATTCATACACGACATTCCCATGGGATCAAACACGAAAATGATCCTGTTCGCTGACGACACTGCCATAATGGCACGATCAACGCAACCGAGACTAATCAGGCAGATATTTACAGGAATAAATGGATCTAGTCCATGAGTGGTTTATCTCCTGGAAAATATCGGTTAATCCCGAGAATAGCCAAGTGCTCTTCCTGATAAGGCGAAGAAAGGACCCAAGCAAAACGAAAGATATTGATGGCGAAGATGTCAGATGGAGTGACAAAGCCAAACGTCTAGCTGTAAGCCTTAAGAACAAGCTGAAAATCATCAAGGTCAAACTAAGCCTATTCTGACTTATGGATCTGCAACTTGGGGCTACGCAGCAACGACACACCTTAAGAGACTAGAAACTTAGGAAAACAGTACTGAGGATGGCTCTGAATGCCCCGCCGTTCCTCAGGAACGAGCATTTATATAGGGAAATGGGATGGACCTTCTTAAGGGAGGTTCTGAGACAGCTGTTAAAGTCTTCTTAAAAGTAGAGACACATGACAACGCGCTCATGAGGCAAGCAGAAGATTACGATCCTGCAATGGAAGATAGGAGAGACGATCTAGATGCCAAAACTCAGAAACCATCATGGAACAAGAAGCAAGAACCAGTCTGCCAAGGAAGAAAGAAAATACGCCGATAGAAGCCATGTAAGTCCGAGGTAGCACTATCATACTATTAGAAACATTGGCAAGAGACAATTCCTTGTTAATGAAATAATAATGAAATACTTAAGAGATTAACCTTACCTTGTATGTGAAATGTAAGAGAGTGTGAAGCAATGTGTGTACAGGCACCTGGAGTGGAAACGTCAATGTTGTAAAGACCAGAGTTTGTAAAGGCCCACCGGCTCGGCAATCCAAAGGACTCCCACCACGAGTCATTGTGAATCATAGCCTAATCACAATCACAATCGTGGAACCTTCAGTTAAAGGAGTTTTAGCAGGTAAGAACCTGGAACTAACTCAATATTTAGTGGAAGTGTCTATCCAAGATATCTCCTCTTCAGAAAGAAAAGTCTAGACATAATTACTAGACAAAACGTCGTGATATGCAACAAAAAAAGACAATTTACAGTTGATATGTCAGATGGCATTTGACAACGGCAGTATTGTTACTTCCCGAAATATCAACGCTTTCCCCAGTACAGTTAAAAATAAGAAACATCATGTTTTCTCCAGTATAAGTAAATTGAAAAACTTCCGTTTTTGTCTTTAAGCTTAAATGTACCTACTAAAACGGAGCCGAAACATTTTAACCCGGAAAGGATTATGGAAGAAAAGGCAATTCCGTAACAAAGGATATGCCGTATTTTCCAGTGTTCCGTCATTTTCCTTTTTTGCGAAATAAAAATAGTAACAAAAAATGGATATTTTTACTCTAATCCCCCATGGACGTACGAATATTGGCTTTATTTTTGCGAAATAGACAAAACCTTTTAGTCTGATGATAGAGTCAAAATGTGTTCGTACTTTTGTCTTTATAATGAACATTTATCTTAAAAATAATAAGAAGCAAAAAAGGTGGTAAAATTTTATTTACACAAAGATTCAAGTGGTACTAGATCTGGTAATCGGGTAGGCCAACGAACTAACATAATTTTTTTCGTTTCATTTTTTCCGCTTTAAAACACTCAGATACGCCTTTGCAAAATACATATTTAGTTAATTAAAAGCATATAGCGTAATCTCAATAATGGAGATGTTTGTTCTCTTACAAAAAGCGAGAGAACATTCCCAGACGAAGTTTCTTGGCCCCCATTAAAGTAATTGAACAAAACTGAGAATATTAAGTTTTCAAATTTGAATTATAATTGGTCTTAACTAATGTTTGGAAAACTTGGAGCTAATTAGAATATATGAAAATTTCGTAATTAAAAGATAATACGGAACATACATATATACTTAGCAAGTTTCAATGGAGAGATCGTAATAGTTTGCTGGGAACATATTTATGATAATTATGATTTTAAAATGATGAATTGCCTTGCAAAATTAACCTCCGCAAAACGTAATATATATATATATAAATAAGTTTTTACACAATATCCCTATCACACAACAACAACACAGCTCTCCACACCCCACTCAACGCAGATCCATCCCACTAAATTTTAATGTATCACCGGAGATATCTGCTTTCATAACACCAACACACTCGCACATGGATAATAGCACCAATCAAAATACCACTAACTTTTCTCCTGAAATTTCAGCTTTTTTAGAGGAAAACCAACCCACATATTATTTTTCATTACCTTATATCAATCATATCACACAAAAATTAAATAAAATTCTTTCAAAACATAATAATATAAAAATATGTGGTAAACATATATTAACGGTTGGCCAAACATTTTCCAGACTGAAAGACACGGATAACAACCCTGACAAATCAGGGGTGGTATACCGTCTAAAATGTATAGACTGTAATAAACATTACATAGGTCAAACATCAACTGTTTTAAAGGATAGAATCACCAGACACAGGAGTGATTGTAGATTACAAAAGAGGACATGCACCTTATCGGAACATGTAATCGATAAGGATCACAGGTTTGATTTTATCAATGTTGAGGTGATCAACAAAGAACAAAGTAATAATAAAAGGCATTTTCTTGAAATGGTAGAAATTTATTTGGATGATAACTGCATCAATAAAAGAAAAGATATTGAAAATCTTAGTGTGATCTACTCTCATCTCTTGTCCACCTTAAATAATAGTAATACTAGACAACGAGCCTCCCAGCCTCTTGACTTCACAATTTCTCCATAATCTTCCGCAAATTACGTAAGTGCATATTTGTCACTAACCTATAACAATATTTCACCAATAGTTATTTTACAAATTTGAATGTTTAGAAGACGAAAGGTCGGGAGACGGTTTTCTAACCATTTTTGTTCTACACAATAATGTTCATTAATCATTACTTAATACTTTCCTACAATTATATCAATTTTTAAATGTAACAATACTCTATAAATAATAATCATAATTACCCATTAATAATCATAAATCTCATCAATAGTATATACATAAAATAACAACACTAGGGAACAAGCCTCCCTGCCTCTCGACTTCATAGTTTCTCTATAATCCTCCACAAATTACGTAGTTTCATATTTGTTACTAATTTATAGCAACTATTTCATCAATGGTTGTTTTATTAAAAAAAATTTTTTGAATGTTTAGAAGACGGAAGGTCGGGAGACTGTTTTCTAACCTTCTTTGTTCCACATAATAATGTTCATCAATCATTTCGTAACACTTTCCTATAAGTATATCAATTTTCAAAATGTAATAATACTTTTCAAGAAATAGTCATAGTTACCTATTAATAATCATAAATCTCTTCAATAGTATATATATAAAATAATAACACTAGACAACGAGCCTCCCTGCCTCTTGACTTTACAATTTTTTCTATAATCCTCCACAAATTATGTAAATGCATATTTGTCACTAATTTATAGCAACTGTTTCGCCAATAGTTATTCCACAATTTTGAATGTTTAGAAGGCGAAAGGTCGGGAGACTTTTTTCTAACCTTTTTTCTAACCTTTGTTCTACAGAATAATGTTCATTAATCATTTCCTAATACTTTCATACAATTATATTAATTTTTAAATGTAATTACACTTTATAGAAAATAATCACTAATACTCATTAATAATCATAAATCTCATCAAGGTATATATATAAAATAATAATTTTTATCAAATACACGTCTTCAAAATTAAAATTAAAATAACAGTTCCTGTAAAACATAATGATTCCACATTCAAAATTGCCGCTAAAATAAAGTTAGACATTTCTGACACATCACTTCCACCAAAAAAAGTTGTTTCAAGGATTTTCTTATCAGATTAACTTACTCTCAGTACAACCAAAATAACCCATAAAGTAGATTTAAATATTAGTTTTTGAAAAATTAAATAAAACCATGAAATAGTAAAATGTGATAATAATGCAACAATCAACGGTCTCTGCATGAGTTTTCCGTGTCATTTTCCACGAGCCATAAATGGACTCAATTTGCACGTAAGTCTTTGAATTTCGAATCATTTTCTTTTCATTATTAAATATCATAAATTGTTAAGTTTAAAATTATGATCAACAGAACTGTTCTATATTGTAGCCCTGAAGAAGGAAACAATATATTTCCGAAAGCTCGGCGTTTGTAAAAAACAGAGTTTCATTCAGCCCTAGGACCGCTATCCCAAGAATTTGAGTTTTCCTTTCTAACTAGTCGGTCAAGAACTACTCTTCCCCTTATATATATATATATATATATATATATATATATATATATATATATATATATATATATATAATAAGTTAAACCTATTACAGGTAGGAAAAGTGCCTTATTACAAGTACAATCCGGAGCCTATTCTTGAGAACAACCAGTTCAAGATATATTGGGACCAAACGGTTCTGACGGATCATACTGTAGCTCATAATAGACCAGACATTATACTAATAGATAAAATTTCTAGGCGAACTATACTAATCGACATTGCTGAACCTAACAACAACAACAACCTAAGGCCAAAATACAACGAGAAGATCACCAAATACAGAGATCTGGAGGTCTAAATTCGAAGACGATGGGCAATGAACAGCGTCCAAACGATTCCCATAATACTGTCAACAACTGGAGTGATACCAAAGAACCTCCTGCAAAATATCAAGGGACTGGGCCTTAATGAGCATCTGTATAAACCTATGCAGAAAGCAGTTCTCCTTGCAACCGCGAGAACCGTCCGAAAGTTCGTAGGAAATACAGCAGACAACGTCACCTAGGACCCGATAACATGGAAACGGTTCCCACAGAGCTTCATAATTTTGGTGTCTTTGTATGCCTGGTATGAGTGAATAATCCCTAGAGGGAGTGCGAAGCCATTTGGTTTGTAAATCAAAATAGTAATATCCTTTATTTGCCAATAAAATTATGATAACGAAACAAAGCAACGTAAGAGAGAGAAATGTTTAACATTAAGAATTACAAATATATTGATCCAACTACAGTTAAGATAAAAACTAATTGACATTTCGATAGGAACTTTACACAAAGGAAAACAAAAGGAGAAAAGAACAGATGCAAAATAATTTAAAAAAGTAGTAATAAGAGAGTCAGTTTAAACTGAACAAAGATTTACAGTTTGTAAAATAAGATATTCCAATTTAAAAGGAATAAAATTTTTACACATAAAACAAAAGCATGAGAAAAACCCACTAATCAAAAAATATTAAGTTAAAAATACTGATATTATAAAAATTATTCATTGAAATTGAAAGAGTAAAAGCACCTATCAAGCCATTCATTTACGCGTTTCTTAAAGCAGTTAATCGACTCGATAAGCCAGATTTCTCTTGGCAACATCCTTACGGCTTTAATCGCCATATAGTATGGTCCTCTCTCATAGAAGGTGGAGTTATGTAAAGGTCCCTTAGGTCATTCGCCTCTCCGGTAGTCATAACCATGTTTTCCCCATAAAGCTGTCTATTTAGCGGAAATAATTCCGTATTCCTTCTGACAAGCATAACTAAAGATCTCAAGTATAATGAGGGAACAGCAAGCAATTTAAACTGAGTTAAAAATGGTCGACATCAAGCTCTTGGAGGTAGGTTGAAGATGCATCTTATTATGCCTTTATATATTAATAGCCTTTTTTGATGATCCCCAAAAGGAAATACCATAAGAGATGAGAGACTGTATTTGTCCAAGGTAGAAAAGCCTCTGCAGTGATGACGTCACGAAGCCTTCGGACTACACCACACAAACTGCTAAGCCCAGCTCCAAGAGCTGAGATATGACATTCCCAGTTTAAAAAGAGGTCCAAATGAACACCCAAGAACCTAACCTATTCCAAAGTAGGTATAGATCTACCCCAAGCCACACAAGCAGTGACTCAGACCTTGTTGCATGCTTTGAAAAAAGAATGAGGCCAGTTTTATCTACGTTTAGAGTGAGGCTGCTATCAGAATACCACTGCTGCATTTTCAATGCAGAGTTTGTGCGCTTTTGAGACAGTCCCGCCATAGAAGTGTCCGCTAGAATCACTGATGTGTCATCAGCAAACTGGCAAACGCTATCCGCGGCCAATCCATCGCCCAGATTGTTTACATACATTAAGAATAATATGGGCCCCAGAATGGAGCCCTGAGGTACCCCATGCAACAATTTAGTTCTATCTGAAAAGTAATGATGCTTATTTTTAGCAAAGCAGACTGTTTGCTGCCTATCCGATAAGTAGGATTGCAGCCAACTGGCAGTAACACTTCTGACTCTGTACGCACCAAGCTTTGTCAAAAGCAAGTTATTAAAACATCTTTATTATATCATCAAAATTTATTTCTAAAACATTTCGACCATTTTATGGTCTTCATCAGTTATCTGTAACAATGCAAACATTGTTTTTTTTTTTCATCTTTTGGTTATAGTCATCCTTTATTATGAGGTGTAAAATGAATTACAGAATTAATGATGAACAAATAGAGTTAAAAAAAATTTCAACTCACCAGTTTCAAGTCACTCTTTTTCTTAAAATTACATTTATATATATATATATATATATATATATATATATATATATATATATATATATATATATATATATATATATATATATATATATATAATAAAATAGAATAAAATATTGGCGAAGCGGACGTGAAAATTTGTCAATCTACATGATTCTCGTATTAAAAAGTGCGGAGCACTCCAAAGTATGGAATAACTCCGGGTCCGACAGATGGCGACAGCGCTGTTTCGTCCTAATATGGGACTCGTCAGGCCACCGCAGTCAGTACAAACCATCATCTCGCCTTTGCATCGTATAAGCCATACTTATAATCAAAATACGGCAAATAAGACGACAAAGGCGACATCTCGATGGTCCACTTGATAATACAAGAACCATACAGATTAACAAAGTTTGTAAGAGAACCGTCATATGGTGGCGCGACGGTGAATTAAAACAGAAATATGTAAAATCGAGTACACGAAACGCGCTGCCCAAAAGATAGGGGTCGCATTTTTCGGTACTGGCAAGCAAGCATACCGCTATTTAAGCAGCCAAAGCCACGTGCCGCACCAAACGATCCCACCATGAGAGCATCGCTTAGCGTGTTTCAAAGCCAAACAAGTAAATAAATATGTAGGTAAGTTTTTGTCCGTGTAATTTAAAATAAAATAGAATAAAATACTGGCGAAGCGGACGTGAAAATTTGTCAATCTACATGATTCTCGTGTTAAAAAGTGCGGAGCACTCCAAAGTATGGAATAACTCCGGGTCCGACAGATGGCGACAGCGCTGTTTCGTCCTAATATGGGACTCGTCAGACCACCGCAGTCGGTACAAACCATCATCTCGCCTTTGCATCGTATAAGCCATACTTATAATCAAAATACGGCAAATAAGACGACAAAGGCGACATCTCGATGGTCCACTTGATAATACAAGAACCATACAGATTAACAAAGTTTGTAAGAGAACCGTCATATGGTGGCGCGACGGTGAATTAAAACAGAAATATGTAAAATCGAGTACACGAAACGCGCTGCCCAAAAGATAGGGGTCGCATTTTTCAGTACTGGCAAGCCAGCATACCGCTATTTAAGCGAAAAATGCGACCCCTATCTTTTGGGCAGCGCGTTTCGTGTACTCGATTTTACATATTTCTGTTTTAATTCACCGTCGCGCCACCATATGACGGTTCTCTTACAAACTTTGTTAATCTGTATGGTTCTTGTATTATCAAGTGGACCATCGAGATGTCGCCTTTGTCGTCTTATTTGCCGTATTTTGATTATAAGTATGGCTTATACGATGCAAAGGCGAGATGATGGTTTGTACCGACTGCGGTGGCCTGACGAGTCCCATATTAGGACGAAACAGCGCTGTCGCCACCTGTCGGACCCGGAGTTATATTCCATACTTTGGAGTGCTCCGCACTTTTTAATACGAGAATCATGTAGATTGACAAATTTTCACGTCCGCTTCGCCAATATTTTATTCTATTTTATTTTAAATTACACGGACAAAAACTTACCTACATATTTATATATATATATATATATATATATATATATATATATATATATATATATATATATATAAATATATATATATATATATATATATATATATATATATATATATATATATAAATATATATATATATATATATACTTTTTTTTACAAGATTAAAAATAAGTCGTATATCGTTATCTGGATTTCACTTCCAATGTAAGGATAATTTTTTTAAATGTTTTTAACAATTTTTTATTTATTAGAAATAATGAGATGTGTTCAAGCTAATCTGTTAGGTTTTGTTATTAAAATATTAATTAAGGAGGATATTGTGGCATATTTTACTTAAGCCTTTTATATTTGTTTTGTCATTTATAGTTTGAGTTTTTCTTTTGTAAATTATTTCTAAAATTTCACGTTTACGTTGGTTTGGTTCGATTTTAAGTACTTTTGTTTTTTGAAAATTAAATTTATGTGCGAATGCCGATTCATGGTTGCTTAAGGCTGTTTTATTATATTTGCCATAGCGATGTGCATTTAGTCGGTTTTGCAAATATTGTGAAGATTGTCCTATGTAGACGCCAGGGCACTCGTTGCATGGAATTTCGTATATAGTGTGTCTTCTTTTGTTTTTGTGAATTTTGTTCTTCACTGAACTTAAATTCTGTTTAAGGAGGTTATATCCTTTGTGACACAGACATATTCTACTTTTGAAAGAGTTTTTGTAGCTGCTCCGACAAATATTGTGTGTATGGCAATGGCAAGTATTTTTCATGTTTTATATATTTATATATATATATATATATATATATATATATATATATATATATATATATATATATATATATATATACAGGGTGATTCAAAAATCGATCACGAAACTTAAGGGGGTGATTCTACTTGACAAAATAAGGGTAGAGCTTCATATAATTTTTTTTCAAAATGTCATTCGTTTTCGAGTTACAAGCCGTTCAAGTTTTTATTTTTTGTTTTTTGAATTACTTGCTTACAGGAAAACCGATTTGACTAATATTTGAAAGATAGGCTAAGTCTTCTGCGCTTCATCATTTTAGTAACAATTCACATTGATTGTTTGCCGCTAGAGGGCACTTTACCTACATTGAAAATTGTTTTTTTGTCATAATTTTTTAGTGTTGACAGCTACAGTAGTTTTTGGCATAATTTCTGAAAGACTGATGCCAGGCCTTTAAAAAAGGTGCTCTTTATTTACATCGCTAAATCCAACGGTTTAGACGTAAATCACCCTTAAAAATTAAGTGGTAAATTTACTTTTCTCATTTCATTACCACCAGCTACCAGGTAAATAGCTATCAAAGTATACTAGAGCTGTCAGTTTAACATCAAATAAATTCGCTTTTTAAACTATTTAATTTATAATCTTAAAATAACTAATAATGGCTAATCAGTAAATATTCATATTATGGATTATTGCGATATACATTTAATTGATAAAAATTAATGAAACAGTACTAAACAAACTAAAAAAGATTCTCAAAATGTCCCCCATTTTCTTCAATACATTTCCTAACACTCTTCAAAAAATGTCGCCTAACTCGATGAAAAATTTCTGGTGTTTCTTTAATAATTTGGCACTTTTCGATTATCCTGAAGCGAAGATCCTCGACGTTGATTACTGGAATATCGTACACCAATTGTTTCAAATGACCCCAAAAGAAAAAATCCATAGGATTAAGGTCTGGTGACCTCGCTGCCCATGCCAATGGTCCACTTCGTCCTATCCATCGCTCAGGATACGTTGCATTCAAATACTGTCGGACACGTATACTAAAGTGGGGCGGAGCTCCGTCTTGGAGGATCCACATGTTGGCCCTTACTTCCAATGGCACATCTTCCAGATACAATGGGAGACGATTTTGGATAAAATCTAAGTATACGTCACCAGTTAATGGGCCATCAAAGAAATGAGGACCAATAAGGTAATCTCCTATTATCCCTGCCCACACATTTAGTGAAAATCTACGCTGATGTTTCGTTTCTACCACATTGTTTGGGTTCTTGTAAGCATATGTGTGGATGTTGTGTAGATTTGTTATGCCATCACGAGTGAAACCAGCTTCGTCAGTGAATAATATGACGCCAATTAATCGATTATCGTGTTCATACTTAGCTAGGATCTGATTGCACATTTCCAACCGTCTCGGCCGATCATCGTCATAAAGAGCCTGCATCTTTTTTGAATGAAACGGGTAGAGTTGTTCTTCTCTTAGTATCCTCCATGAACTAGCCTGACAGAGCCGCACTTCATTCCCAATTTTTCTAGTACTATTACCTGGATTATCTTCAATAATTTCAAGCACTCTTTCTTCTTGTTGCACGTTTCTAGCAGTTCTAGGTCTTCCCCTATTTCCATTATAACTTTTAAAGGAACCACATTCCGCAAGCCTCCTGTGCACACTGGAAAATGTTTGAGCATGAGGGATATTTCTTTCCGGATAACTCTCCATATAATATCTTCTTGCCAACTCTGCATTACCATTTGCTTTTCCATAATAAAAATGGATATCACAATATTCGATATTTGAATATTGGTGATTAGCCATTATTAGTTATTTTAAGATTATAAATTAAATAGTTTAAAAAGCGAATTTATTTGATGTTCAACTGACAGCTCTAGTATACTTTGATAGCTATTTACCTGGCAGCTGGTGGTAATGAAATGAGAAAAGTAAATTTACCACTTAATTTTTAAGGGTGATTTACGTCTAAACCGTTGGGTTTAGCGATGTAAATAAAGAGCACCTTTTTTAAAGGCCTGGCATCAGTCTTTCAGAAATTATGCCAAAAACTACTGTAGCTGTCAACACTAAAAAATTATGACAAAAAAACAATTTTCAATGTAGGTAAAGTGCCCTCTAGCAGCAAACAATCAATGTGAATTGTTACTAAAATGATGAAGCGCAGAAGACTTAGCCTATCT
The DNA here is from genome assembly GCA_034092305.1 of Diaprepes abbreviatus. Taxonomy (NCBI): domain Eukaryota; kingdom Metazoa; phylum Arthropoda; class Insecta; order Coleoptera; family Curculionidae; genus Diaprepes; species Diaprepes abbreviatus. Next base: position 714,261 of record JASJET010000314.1, read on the forward strand.
TTCAAATATTAGTCAAATCGGTTTTCCTGTAAGCGAGTAATTCAAAAAACAAAAAATAAAAACTTGAACTTGGACGGCTTGTAACTCGAAAACGAATGACATTTTGAAAAAAAATTATATGAAGCTCTACCCTTATTTTGTCAAGTAGAATCACCCCCTTAAGTTTCGTGATCGATTTTTGAATCACCCTGTATATATAGTGTTTTTTTTGGAGCAGAAGATGTAGGCCATTAGTTTGAAATATGACATATACAATTGATACGTCGTATTCTTTTAGTTACGCTCGTTTTATGTATATGAAAGACAAAACCGAGCGAAACATTGATGATTAGTAAACTTTTAAATCACTCTTTCAACATACTTTGTAAAAATCATACACACATACTTTTCTACCCGAATTGTAACCTTAAACTCGAACAAAGGAAAGCATTCGTTCAATCCGTGATTATTTGAATTTTCTATTGGAAATACGAAACAATTTTTGTCGAGTATCCGGACTTGATTCTCCGATTACCGCATGACAACATAGGAATGTTTGTACGTTTTTGAAGAAGCTGAAACTGGGATATTTCACTGAAGTGTTTTAATATTAGAAAGTGCTCGAATATTAACGAAAGAATTGAGATGTTGACTATTTTTGGGAAAATGTTTAAAACTATCTAAAGGTTGCCTGAAAGAAACCATCCAGCCGTTTTTGTGAGACTATTAAACCAGTTTCTGGAAAGTGGAAGTGTTAGTTATAAAAAACTTGTTATAAGAGAATCTGTTACTGAGGATGAAGAAAATGCTTTTACAGTACTTGGTTCAATGATCGAAAAATCCAATATTAGTCAGAATCATATTATTCTAGAAAAAAAAGTTACAAAATGTAAGGATATATTAATATATTCTTTATAAAAAAAAACAGGAAAGTCGTCGCCACTGGGTCCGGTCTGTATTTGAAGAAAACATTGGAGAAAGGCTTGGACATACTAATAATTTAATTCAAGAAATGTGAGAAAATTATCTTGATTTTTTAATATATTTTCCTGTTACTACTGGTGAATTTGAAGAGCTCTTCGCTGTTGTTGGGCAAATAATTAGGAAACACGATATAGAAATGTGTACAGCTATATCTTTATTACTAGGTTGGAAATAACATTGTGGTATTTAGTTGATGAAATCAGCATGTGAAAGGAACTGTGCGAATTCCGAATCGGTAAACAGTGTTTCTGAAATTATTCATGTTACTTGTGCGGTAATATGGGACTCTTTAAAAGAAGTTTTATTTCCAAAGTTTACCACTTCTGCCTGGTAAAGAATTGCCAAGGAGTTCGAAGACGAGAATTTCAATATAACAGTGTAATGCTAACAATCCTTTGAATAATTACAATTGTTTGTAGTTTTTAGAAGAATATATTACATATGATACTAACTGAATTTCTGTTATTAAATTTCCATCAATGTTAATTTTTACTTTTTAATTGTTATAATAGGTTTATATAAAGTTTGCTATGGGTAGGGTTATCAGACAATAGGAATTTTCCTGACATGTTTGAAATTTTAGCCCCCTATTAGGGAAACAGGAAACAAACTGCAATTGTTAGTATTTTTTCTTTAAATTAAAAGAGGAAAATATAAGTAATAAAAAAATATTTATTAACCATTCTAGTAAGAAAAAATAAATTAATTAAACGTGAACAAAATGAGTGAATTTTTAATTTAGTATATTAATAAATTTAGTTTCATACTTTTTATTGCTTGATGTTTCTTTTGGCATTTGCTGGTCTTTTATAACTATTTCATGACATTCTTCACATTATATGTTCTTTAAGTTAAACTGTGTCTAGAGTAGAACCTTAACAGAAGATATTGTTGTAAACCAACTATTACTACAGATTATCAATTATTGAATTAATATATACAAATATTTTTAAGTTACTCTTATGAATTAATAGATAATTATAGTTTAATATTTAATAACCTCTTAAAAAGAAGTTATATCTTAAGTAAATTTATATTCTAATCGGCTCAAACAAAATCATGCCTTAATCTCTGAAACTCTAAAACTTTTACAGAGTCCATTAGCTTTGTTCATATTGTCATCGTCCCATAAATACACACTTTTTCATTCGAGTAATCATGTAAATAAATAGTTGTGTGATATTTGTTAGTACACCTATGACTGTAAAATAATAATTTAGATACAGAAATAGAATATAACTAGGACATCAACATAGAGAAGAGGGGAACTAAAATTAAAAAACTACAGTAGTGACATTAATTAGTAAGTAAGAAGAAAAACTGTTGTTACCTCATGATTTAGTGAACATTTTAATAAAATATTAAAAGTAATATTAGAAGATTTATTTGAATTGATCGAAATCAGTGATAAACCAAAACAGAACCAGCAAAGTTATAACATTGGTGACTGCGAAAAGGAAAGCTTTTAACAATGTAGACAGCCTATTTCTCTCCTTAGTCCACTATGCTCCCATTAATGAGAACACTCACTCGATATCCGCATTTGGTGCTTCGATTGCAAGTATTTTGAAAATCTCACTGCTTTAACATACCATATACAACATTCAGATAAAATGTCCGGATAGCTACTGAAAAGTCAGGGATATTGTCAGGAAATCTCATTATTTGATCTGGTAACCACAGCTAAGGGCATGCTTGTGGATTAGCGTCTCGATATCAGAGATTGTCGTTTATTATATAACGGCCTTTATTTCATAAGCTTTAATTTATATACTGAACAATTGTATTATTGCAATTGTTATAAAATTAATAAAAAAATTAACAAGAATTGTTTTTTTTTGAGTACCAAGCAGTAATGATTTTCGGTAATAAGCATTTTTAATAAATTAAAACAATTTAACATAGTTCATAAATATCCATTATCTCAAAACTCACAAAATAAAAAAATATAAATAAAACAACAAACTTCTGAAAAAAAACCTAGGTTATGTTGACACAAAATATTAAAAAGAAACAGTTTCCGCCATATTTAAAGCAGTCGGCTGAAAAGTTAAACATTATTTTGTGTAATGACCTTGGAAAAGGCGGCTTTAGGCGGGAAATCTTCGGTCTTTGTTTTTTTTTAAATTCAAGAAATCACGATGCTTGAAATTTGACATATATCTTATTACGCTACGCTTGCGCCCAGATTTTTCTTATCATGTGGAGCCATTCTAAGAGAGGGACCTTCAAAAACAGACATGTAAAAGATTTATTAGCAAAAGAACCTGATATAGTGTTTTCATGCTTCGTGCAACATACTATAAAAACTACATTTTGTGGTAGGCGTCTATTCTAAAAATACGGTGCTTATACTAACAACTATTGCATCCAGTGAAGTGCATGACAACGACCAAATATCTCGAAAACCAGTAGAACCAGCGACGATTTTGCTAATCATTTTAATCCCAGGATATAATATATCATTCTAATCTAAATTCTTTAATTTATTTGTCTAAGCGAAATAATTTTCTCGATCTCCCCCTGTATCGTACATAATATTAGGCTATTTACATAAAATCTAATGATATTTGCCAACCCTGTCCAACTCTGTGACATGCAAATACCAAAACTTAACCTCCTTGCCACTAAAACTTTACAAACTACTTGTCCTACCTACATACGCTTTCTAAGTTATGAACTCTCCCAACTTCAAAATGACTTGAACATAAACTTTCAAGTCCATTAAGGATTTAACATCACCCATCTCTGGTATAATCGTAAATGGCAACATTTGGGATGCTAGTTTTTGTTGTGCGAGTAATTTACTTATAGGAAAATATTTTTGGAATTTGTATAAAGTTTTATGCGAAAAACGATAGGTTTTCAGTAGAAGTATACAATGTGTTCCACGATCAATTTTTCGGAAAATAGACTGGAAAATTTTTCAAATTTGTCAGTGTTAGTATTACTGGCAATTATTATTGTAAACATGCTATCCAGCTTTTAAGTTTTGTTGTTAGTTGGCCATGACAACGAAACGCGACGAAAGAAAACAATAAAACACTACAGAAATGTCAATATTTCTTGTCATTTGACAATTATTAATAAAATCATACATAGACTAATAAGTCTAATGAGCCACACTTTGAAGGTCTTTCTCAGAATCATCCACAGCAGGATAAGATCTAAATGCGAAGCAGATTTAGATGAAACCCAATTCGGATTTAGAAACGCCCTTGGTACTAGAGAGGCTTTATTCGCTCTAAATATACTTCTGCAAAAATGCCGGGACCAACACAAGGATGTATTCGTATGTTTTGTCGATTACGAGAAGGCCTTCGACAGAGTACAGCACAGAAAACTCATAGACATTTTAAATAACGTAGGGGTAGACAGCAGAGACGTGAGAATTATTAAAAATCTATATTGGCGGCAGAAAGCAACAGTAAGGCTAAATGGAAAACTCACAGAAGAAAGTAAAATTCTGCGAGGCGTCAGACAGGGCTGCATACTATCTCCACTGCTTTTTAATATATATTCAGATAAAATCTTTAAACGGGCTACTCAAGCACAACGAATGGGAGTACAAATCAATGGAGAATATATAAATACAATACGATATGCTGACGACACTGTTATCCTAAGCGACAAACTACAAGACCTGCAACATCTATTAAACTGTGTTAACACTGAGGGTCAAGAAATGGGACTCAACATGAATATCAAAAAGACAAAATTTATGGTCTTTAGTAGACAACCTCATCTTAACGCTTCATTGCAAATAGAAGGAAAAAGTATAGACAGGGTGGTGACTCATTTTAAATATCTTGGATGTTATATCACCGAAAATCTAAACCCAGATAAAGAGATAAGGTGTAGAATAGAGACTGCTAGAACAACTTTTCAAAAAATGAAACCACTTCTCTGCAATGATAACCTCAACCTAAAACTACGACAGAGAATGACTAGATCATACGTCTGGCCAGTGTTACTATATGGGGCAGAGATCTGGACAATTAAGGCTGCCACGATTAATCGGTTGGAGGCTCTCGAAATGTGGTTACACCGGCGAATGTTGAGAATACCTTGGACAGCTAGGCAGACCAACGAAATGGTACTCAATAGAGCCGACACAACTCGTTTACTATTAAACACTGTGGAGTGTAGAAAAATTTCATATCTTGGACATATATTCAGAGGGGAGCGATATAGGATTCTTCAGCTGGTCATGATGGGTAAAGTAGAGGGACGTAGAGGGGTAGGAAGGAGACAGGCTTCCTGGTTGAGGAATATTCGTGAATGGACAGGTATACGTAGCGCGGGGGAACTGTTCCAGCTGGCGCAGGACCGTGAAAGACTTGCCAATGTAATTGCCAACGTCAGGGGGACCTGATATGGCGCTTGAAGAAGAATAAAATCATGCCAAGGCAGTTAAGTCATACATTGTTCCGTGATAGTTTCTGATTATCTGGATATCTACCAGCAAAATGTTCTTAATAAGACTTGGTTTCACTCTCCATAGACCATAAACAAGTTTAAATAATCTTCGTGTGTATAATACCACTTTCTGACAAAATCGAGAGACGTAAAATTTTTACTTTGCCTTGTTGGAGTCGCCCTATCCAATTTTTCAAAAATATTTTTAAATCTTTAATCTACACCCTCAAAAACTCCCCCTGTGTACCAATTATGGACAAAATCGAGAGATGTAAAATTTTTAATTCGCCATATTGGATCCGCCATATTGAATTTTATAAAAGTAATTTTAGATTCGTTATGTACAGCCCCGAAAACTTCCCCGTAACAATTTTGATAAAAATCGGACAAATTTAATTTTTTTATCCGCCATATTATCAGTGCCATCTTTGATTTTACTGAACCAATTTCGGTCAAAATAATATGGCACTACCGCAGCAACTTCGTGAATATAATGCAAAAAAATTCGTTCAAATCGGTACCGCCAATCCGGAGTAATCGACGTTAGTGAATTCAGAATTATTAGAAACCGACTAAAAAGTCGGGTAAACATAGGGCAGGTAAAATTCTAGGTATTATTTACATTTACTATCTATAATATAATTGAATCTGAACCGAAATAGCCAGTTTAAATTATGTTTTTAGTCATAGTACACGTGGTTATTTTGTATTTCATTTGCTACCGTAAACTTAATAATTATTTAGAAATGTGGCGGCCTTGGAGCTCTAGTGAGATTTGTGAAAGTGAAACAAATCGAAAAGTGCATCTATCAACAGATGCTAAAGAAATGATTAAGAACGTGTTTCTAACCTTAATGGAGCGCGGTAATTTGTGCCTTAAGAAAGCTGTAGAGGAAACAGCTTTACTTACAAGGAAAACTTTTTCCATGGTGTGGAAAATTAAGCAAAAGCCCATTTTAGAAAGCAAAAAATAAGTCATGCTGGAGTGGAATCAGCGATAAATAGACTCAAAAATAACAAAACCCCCGGGCCACGGAGATACACGGAGAAGTTCTCAAATTAATTGACTCAAAACAAATAAAACTACTGACCACCCTCTTTAACAAAATTTAAATGAACGGTCAAATACCAAAAGACTGGCTACTGTCGACATTCATCCCGATTCCCAAAAAAACGAACGCAACTAAGTGCTCCGATCATAGAATAATCAGCTTGATGAGCCACGCTTTAAAAGCTTTTCTTAACATCATTCAAGCACGAATACATAGAAAACTCGATGAAAACGTAAGTGACACGCAGTTTGGCTTCAGACAGGGACTTGGCACTAGAGAGGCCTTGTTTTCCATGCAGGTTCTGATTCAAAGAGCACGTGACATCAATGCCGACGTCTTTGCATGCTTCATAGATTTTGAAAAGGCATTTGACAAAGTGCAGCACAGTAAACTGATTTCAATCCTACAAGAGACAGGAATCGACGACAGAGAGATAATATCAAAGCTATATTCACAACAAAAGGCTATTGTACGAGTTGAGAATGAGACAACAGAAGAATTTAATACAAAGAGAGGAGTACGCCAGGGCTGTATACTGTCGCCACTTCTATTCAACGTATACTCAGAACATCTCTTTAAAGAAGCACTGGGCAACATAGAAGATGGAATTATTGTAAATGGAGAAGTAACAAACAACCTAAGATACGCGGATGATACCGTTCTTATAGCCGATACTGCAGAGGGACTTCAAAGAATTATCGACCGAATAGTGACAGCTTGCAACAGATATGGTATGAAGATAAACTGCAAGAAGACGCAAACGATTATTGTCAGTAAAAACCGATCACATATCTAGGCTGCACGTTGAATAAGGACTGGGACCACTCTCGAGAAATAAGAAGCCGAATCGAGAAAGCAAGAGGTACTTTTAATAAGCTGCGCAACATACTCTGCAACCTATCCCTCAATATACATACGCGGATCAGGATTTTGAAATGCAATGTACTCTCAACTCTCTTATATGGAGCAGAAGCCTGGACCCTTACCGATGCTTCATGTAAACGTATAGATGCATTTGAGATGTGGTGCTACCGCCGCATGCTTAGGGTTCCTTGAATACACCACGTATCAAACGAAAACATTTTACAACGTATCGGTGGAGAACTGGAATACCTTGCAAATGTCAAACGCAGAAAATTGGAGTACTTTGGACATATCATGCGAAATGAGAAATATCGCCTGCTCCAACTTATCCTGCAGGGGAAGATGGAAGGCCAGAGATCAGCTGGACGAAGACGAATATCATGGCTGCGCAACCTACGAACATGGACTGGAATTACATCAACAGGTCTGTTCAGAGCAGCAGTGAATAAAGTAATATGGACCAATGTGATAGCCAACATCCAAAGAGGATAGGCACTTTAAGAAGAAGAAGGAGTTTTGAAGAAGTTAGACCATGGTAACGAAGATATTATTATAAAATGTACGAAGACCAATCTATTCCAACTTTAGACAATTTAATGAAAATACTTGAAAGAGATGAAACCAAAATTAAGTGCTCAAGAACGACTTTGTGGAAGTACATCCAAGGAATGAGATTTAAACTCAAAAAGATTAATAAAAGACACATTCTAATGGAATCCGGGCGTCTTCAAGAATGACGGGAGAAGTATTTGAGTGAAATCAATGACTACAGAAAACAAAAAAGACCAATAATTTATTTAGATGAAATTTTGATTGATACCAATGACACCCCAACCAGTGGATGGGACGATTCTAGCGGTAAGTGTGTGACACGTGCGCCGTCAAACCGCGGTAAAAGAATAACAATTTTACATGCTGGATCTGAAAATGGGATTGTGTCGAATGCTTTGTCTCTTTCATCCAAAAACATTAGAGATTCTTGTGTTGACTATCATGATGACACAATAGCGGAGCTATTTGAAGACTAGTTTAGAACTAAATTAATGTTTAATATTCCGCTAAATAGTGTTATTGTTATGGACAACGCGAGTTACCATAGTAGAAAATTAAACAAAGCACCTTGTTCAAATAATCCTTCTTCTTCTTCTTCCTTCTTATATATAAGCAATTTGCTTGTTATTCTTCGTCTCTTTACCTGGTTTCAGTCTATTGCGAGGTTATCACTCCATCGCTTACACGGTCTTCCGGTGCTCCTACGTCCTATTGGTGATTTGTCCCTCGTGATTTTTACTATTCTGTCGTCGGTCATGCGGTTGATGTGTTCGTTCCATTCCTTTTGTCTTGGTAATCCCCAGTCATTGATGTTATCGACTTTACAGACTCTTCTTATATCCTCGCTCCTATTCCGATCCATAAGCGTCCTGCTAGCTATCCTGCGCACCACTCTAATCTCTGTTGTTTCCAGTATTTGTTTTGTTTTCGAGGTTTCTGGTCTGGTTTCTGCAGTGTATGTTAGGATGGGTCTTATTGCTGTTTTATAAATTCTGGATTTAACTTCGATTCCTATATGTTTATTGCTCCATATGGTACTGTTAAGAGATGCGGCTGTTCTTGCTGTTTTCATGGCTTGTCTCCTTACCTCCGTTTCAACATCCCCGTATCCGGATATTTCTATTCCGAGATACTTGAACTTCATTTTCTGCTGTATAATTTTGTTGTCTATTTCTAGTTTGCATCTGAGTGGTGTTCTAGATGTAGTCATGGCTTTAGTTTTTGACGCTGATATATTCATGTTAAACTTTTTCGCTGTTATGTTAAATTGGTGCAGTAGTCTTTGCAAATCGTCTTCGCTTTCAGTTATTAACACTGCATCATCGGCATAGCACAGTATTTTGATTTCCCTGTCTCCGATTTTATACCTTTTCAATCTACGCACCTGCTTTATCAACTCGTCCATGATAGTAGGGGGTTAAGAGAGTCACCTTATCGGATGCCATTATTTACTTCTATTTTTTCGGTCAATTCACCGTTTATCCTAGCTTGAATCGTATTTGCCTGATATATATTTTCAATCGTTTTGATAATGTTTTGAGGTATTTGTCTGTCGTAAAGTAGCTGTGTTACATCCTCCAGCTCTATACGATCGAACGCCTTCTCTAGATCGATGAAACACATAAAGGCTGGACGATTATATTCAATTGACTTTTCAGTTATTTGTCTTATAACAAATATGGCATCTGTGCATGACCTTCCCGACCGGAATCCTTGCTATTCGTCTGCTAAGGAATTGTGTTCATTAATTTTGCTTGTAAGAATTTTTGTGGTTAGTTTTAACGAGGTGGAGAGAAGATTGATTCCTCTGTAATCGCTTTTTTTGAATAGGAGTATTGTTGTGCTAGTCCTCCATTCATCGGGGAATCTGTGATGGTATATGATTTTATTGATGAGAATTTTCAGTTGTTCCGTCAGGCTCTCTCCTCCGTATTTCAGTAGTTCATTGGTAATTCCGTCAGGTCCCGCACTTTTCCTGTTTTTTAGTTTTTTTTTTAACGCTAGTTCTACGTCTTCCTTCTTTACAAGTATATCGTCGTTAATTATAATTTCGGGTGTGTTAGGTTTGATTTCTGTCTATTGTTTCTTGTATAATTCCTTCAAGTAGTTCATCCAAATTCCCTTCGGTATGCGGTTACTGCTAATTAACTCATGTGTTTCCTTTCTTTGACCTCTGATCAGCCGCCATATCTGTTTCTGGAGTCCATAGAAGGCGCTTTCCATCCTTTTTGAAAAGGTTTCCCAGTGCTTGTTTTTAACTTGTCTCACTAATGTATTGGTGCTATTTCTAATTATTTTGTATTCTTGATAATCTTCCGGAGACTGCGTTGTCCTGTATTTTAAGCAGGCTCTCTTTTTCTCTTTTCATTGCTCCTTAACTTCCTTACAGAACCAGGGGGTTTTATTGGGCCCTGCTTTTCCTTGTTTTGTTTTTCCTGTTTCGAGTGCTTCAGTCGCTGCTTCATTGATATTTCGCTTTAGTTTCTCCCAGCTGTTGTTAATGTCATCCCTTTCGTCTAATGGCTTGTTTTGTATTTTTTCCCTAAGTCGTTTTTGGTATAATTCCTTAGTGGATTCATCTCACAATGATTCTACGTTTATTTTCTTATCCGGTGTTCCAGATCTTGTGTTTTTTTTGGGTTTTAATTTCATTTTGATTTTTTCAAGGAGTAGTTTGTGATCGCTACCGATGTTAGGAGAGTTAAGGGCTCGTATGTCCAATATCTGAGGTGGTTGTAAGCATCTGTTTGTTATTATATAGTCGATCATTGATTGTTGTCCTCGAGTAAAATAATCCAAAAGCCAAAATTCAAGACTATATGTACGATAATGACATATATTTTCATGAAAATTATACAAAAAAAGAGTTATTGGAGTGCTTAAAAGTTTGTCTATTAAAAAATAATATTATTGCGACGAACTTGCGGAAAGTATGGGTCACAAAGTATTGCGGTTACCACCTTATCACTGTATATTCAACCCCATTGAGCAAATATGGCACCAACTTAAAGCAAGAATTCGTCGCTATTATATTTCACCTACACCTAGTTCTAATCTATTAGCTTTAATTGATAGTGAAGAGAAAGAAATTTCTCAAATTAACTGGAAAAATTGTGTAATTCATGTAAAGGAAATAGAAAAAACCTATGTCTATCTTAAAAATGCAACAGAAAAATTAGTTATTAATCTAGATGACAGTAGCGACAGTGAAATAGATTTAGTTTAGTAATATAGAACTTAGCGTTAACTAAGTATTTATACATATGCAAATATTATAATGTATTATATTATTATCGTGTTTTATTTAATTTAATATAAAAATCAACTCTTGCCTGTTAACTTATTTCCTACGAACATAACAAAATTAAAATTAGAATTAAAAATAAACATTACTCCGGACCTGAACGGATTTCGGTATAACATTACAGCTGTGGTTGAAAGGTCTTATTCCAGTTTCATTGTTATAAGTAATTGGACTTTTTAGTCGGTTTCTAATAATTCTGAATACACTATACAAACATAAAAAAGTCGGTAATTAGAACCTTTCTTTTAGAAGTTGGTGAACAATAATCATGCTGAACATCCAACATGCATTGATATCAAAATATACAAAAACAATGCTTCAACAAAGCCATATAAGCTTCAAACTACATCTTGAGTTTCATTGATACCATCATCATTTCTTGTCAAAGTTGCTTTAACGACTGCAACATACTAAGTGACCCAGCATTCTTTTCTGCTAAATTATTATCTGTATTTAATCACCCAAAACGCAAACATTTTTCCTGTCACACTGCTACATCTACAGCCTAAGCTACAGCGCAATCTCCACATCGCCTAATCTACAGCCTATTCTACAGACATGTAAGTCTGTGGACTTACTCAGGTGACTTTGACGAGCCCAGACAGGACGTGATGCAGTTGGTGCTACGTGGACGCCTACCGATCAATTACACAACGATAGAAAAATTAATAAGAGGATCAGTGACACGAACAAGATAGGTAAGCGGGTATAGGGTAAGCCGTGCAGGTAAGCGGGGTGCAATATGGTAAGTAATAAAGTTGGCGTGGTAAGGTTTAAGGAAGATGAATATGAAATCATTGAATATATATTTAATGATGATGTACAGAAAGTACAAAAAATATTTGAAAGCAGTTTCCAACATGTTAAGATCCCTTTAACGATTTTAGAATGATATGGTGTCCAGTCAGGTGAATATGAAACAGGGGTGTGATTGCATGGCCGGCAAGATCTCCAGATTTATCTTCTTTAGACTTTTAGATTGGGTTGGAAACGGGATTCAAATACATGTCACTAAACCGTCACGCTGTCATGGAAAATATTATTTCGTATATATATATATATATATATATATATATATATATATATATATATATATATATATACATATATAAGAAAATGTTTTGTTTGTTTATAAATTTAAATTTGCATGCACGAAAGACCAATAACCAAAAAGTCGAAAAAAACACAGACTTACCGTTTACAAGGAGGAGGCTTGATACCATGCACTTCCATCTCTTTCTCGAGCTGTTTGATCCTCATATGTGCAACGTCCAACTCTCTCTTCACCTTCCACAGGTGAGTGTCGCAGATCGGATCGCGACATCTGTGATTTCGGAGAATATCTTGAGCCTCGTACACCGCCCCTAAATTGGAAAATTGAGGTTAGTTTTCTAGCGTTAATCGTCGAGGGTGCCATACTGTTCTTCCAATGAGAATAACATACCTCTAAATGTCAAACTCTTGCCCATGGACAAGCTAATGAGGGCGCAACAGCCTCCTCTATCCGTTTTTGCCAGGTGTTTTCGCACATATTTAAAGTAAAGGTGTTCTAAGAAGAGCAGAAGGACGGCCAATAGGATGCCGGCCATCAAGAGCAAAAAGGCCGACAAGAACTGTTCTAGCGCCAGTGGATCAGAACTTTTGTGTTCCTGTAAATAAAATTTGGCTTTGTAACTCTTACTCGTTGCCAATGTAAGCTATAAAACAGCAGCTTATAAACTTACGATTACCATAACAAAACGTGGTTCGTTGTCTGTTTATTTTTGAAATCGATAAAATCATTTACATGGAAATTGTGCTTTTATAAGTTCACAGTAAACAAAAAATTAATTCCTTGGTTTTCTGGGCTTAAGATTTCCCGAAAATAACTCGTAAATATGGAAAATGACAAAGGCATTTGAATATATCATGCCCTGCAAAATTTCATTGTTGTCTAGACAATGCGTAAGCAAAGGGCGGGATGGTAAGACACTAAGGCATACGGTAAGAAGATTATAAATTTACTTGCTCCTGCTGCTTCTATGTTTAACGTATAGAGGTTTCAAAGTGTAAATTTATGGTAATTAAATCGAGGTAAAATTAAACATATATATATATATATATATATATATATATATATATATATATATATAAAATGTGTAACTTTTAAAATTAAAAAAGGAAATTTCGGTTTCGCGAATACGGATTGTCTTATATTAAAACGTTCTCCAAAATAATGGAGAAGCTTAGGATCTGGAAAATGAAGACAGCACCGTTTCGTCCCTGTTGGGACTCATTAGGCTATTCTATTCGGTACAATTCATCATTCGGCGATCGCATCATATCTATTATTTTTAAGCCGGGAAAACAGTAGGTAAGACACGACAATGACATCTCAATTGATCTCTCTACAACACATATAAAACCGCCATGTGGTGGTGCGACGATAAAATAAAAATACAAATCTATCAACATCGATAAACATTATTTTATCGTTGCGCTACCACGTGGCGCTTTTATACAACATTGTTAGTGTGTGTTGATCTCGTGTTATTGAGTTATCCGTCGAGATGTCGCTGATGTACCTTACCTACTGTTTTCCAGACTTAAAAATAGTATATAGTTTGATATAATTCGAATCAAAAGTCTAAATGTTCCTATTAACAATAAAATAATAAATTTAGTTTTAGATATTCCAATATATTCCCTATCCAATATATACATATATATATATATATATATATATATATATATATATATATATATATATATATATATATATATATATGAAGTGAAATGCGAACAGTAAATGCAAACTTCGTTCCATTATATCCTTTCTATGTTAGAGGTTGCACACTTTGAATAAATTGGTACAGAAACCAATTTATCCTATTCCACCACCATCGAGATGATGGCCTACCTGTACCACCATACCGAGAAGAAAGTCAAAAATGACACTCCCCGCCACAGTGATACGGCAGAGGTCTCTACTAGAATCATCAGGGTACCGAAATGCACCTGTCTGTGCAAAGGACAGATCGAAAAGAAGTATGCAACACTGAACGCAGCTTAGTCGACCTCCCGCCGGATGGCGTATATATGTTTATGCGGCATTCACGGATTCCTCCGTGTGTGATGCAACAGCAGTGGATATATCCACATTATGCCGCTGAAGTGCTGAAATCACATTCAGCAAACATACAATTATATGCAACTTCATTCATACACGGAGGAATTGGTGAAAGCCGCATAAACGTATATATATATATATATATATATATATATATATATATATATATATATATATATATATATATATATATATGCCAATACATATTTAAAGCTAAAATAAAGAATTTTTTTTTAAGTTTTACCTGTTTTCCAGGTCTACAAACTCCTGTCATCCAATATCGTCTCAATCTTTCAAGATCTCCGTTTTCCCGAAAGTCGAGTAGTCTTTTGTTGAACATCTTCAGGTACTTAGAGTTTCTCGGAAACGCCAGACCATACCCGGTCATGGCGTACCACGAACCGACCTGAAGACATTAAGTATCATGTAGATATATCATGTACCTACTAAAAGTAAAGGCCCAATCAATCAGAAGAAACAACGTTTTTACTTACCGTGAGTAATCGGCAATCTTCGTCTTGCGACGTGAGGTACTCGAGTACGGTTCCGTCATAGATGAACGCGTCCATTTCGGCGGAGAGTACTTTTGCCACGCCTTCCGTCACGGTGGATTTATTAAATTGCCGCATGTAATTGTGCATGTCCTTGAAGTACTTCGCCAAAGTGGAATCTGTATGGGACCAGGGTATAGTGCCGAATTTGATTGTGGGCCTGTGCGAGTACGGTCGACATAAGCGATGATCATCGATACCTGAAAAAAAAAGAGGGAATAATATATCTGAATTACAGTTTGTAATATAAGAAATATAAAAAGTATCAGAAAATAACTTTCATAAAATCGGGCTGTTACGTTACTAGAAATATTCCTGTGTATTACGCTGCTCTTACTTCCAGAAAATTCTTGTCAGGACTCGCTTACTTGTGTGTCTATAAATTGTAAAGGGGTAATAATTCGTGCTCATTTTGTTTTATTGCTTGTTGTGTTCTGGTTCAATAGAGTGTAGTTTCTATTCAAATAATTATTTTCGTCGAAATGGCTGGGAGGAAACAACATTACATATGGAAATACTATAGTATGAAAATAGATTCCAATAAATCTGGTTGTAGAGCAATTTGTAGAAGCTGCAAACAAGAAATCCAAGGATTAGTCCAAAGGTTTAAAGCACAAAAAAGTCATTTTTGGATTTTATACCGGGTGTAGCGTCTGGCCGTTTTGTCTGTCTTTTTGCTACGTATTTATTTACTTTCTATAGGCTAGAGCTACTATAAATCAGAGGGGAGCAGGATCGAGGTCCTAGAGTCCTTACTACTTGAGTTTCTTTTTCTTCTAATGATTTTAAAACTCACTGAAGTGTATATTTTAACACTTTATTAATACTTCAAAAAAAGTGCAAAACCTGATACCAAAAAGAATTAAAAAAAGAAAGGGATACAATTATAAGTATTTAAGCCATCCTAGTACAGGCCCGGATCCAAGGGAGGGGGCGGTGAGGGCGATCGCCCCCCCCCCCCCAAGAGCTTCGAGTTTAGGAAAATGGACCCGGTTTTTCCTCTTATACTACAGTTTATTTAAGAACTAGAGAGAGTACTAAATCATTTTTTACCCTTTTTCTCTTCGCAAACTACCTGTGTTCTTTAGTCCGGTGTCTTTAGCGAAATCTGTTAGACACATATATTTTTCATAGAAATGGGTTAGAAATTTTATAATCCAAAATACTGGTTTATAATAATGGACTAAAACGTAACCTTATTCTCTCAAAAAATTCGAAGTTATAATTTAAATACTTACAAAATATCCATTATCAAAAATACAAAAAGTTAAACATATATAAAAAAATAAATTCGTCCATATGATATTAAAATATTTTTGGGGCTATCGGTCATTTTATTATTAATTAAAAACATTTTTAGGGTATTTGACTTTTCAGTTTATTTATTTCTTGAACCATCTGCAGAATTACAATTAAACACTAAAAAGGGATTCAAATGTAATAACTTTTATTTGTTGCAATTAAAATTAGACCTACTTATTTTTATTTCTATTGTACTGATATCTTAATTTAATTTACTATATTATATGGAAATATGATAGCCCCAAAAAAATAAGATAAACATGTTAATTCTACACGCTTAAGAAAAAGACACAAATACAATAATAAAATAATAAAAAACTTACGGCTAATCAGAATTAAATATATATAAAATTAAAGAGTGGAACACACTAAAATAAAAATATATACAAAAATAAAAAAACATATAAACAACATTAAACAATAAAATACAACAAAAACAAAAATTTAAATAATAAATTGTGTTTACACTGGTAAACATTACATATTTAATTCCTAATCAAAGTCAGTGAAACTATCTTCGCTCAAATTAATTAAAATTGGCTCCTCTATCTCACCAATCATGAGATCGAGTTCTCACATTTTGTTTTATTTTTTATTAAATGGATTTTTCCCAATTTTCCGCAGTAACTTTATTCAAAAAAATCTTCCAAAAGTTTAGTTAAATTACTAATTTTGTTAATTGTGTTATTTCTAGCAACTCTACCTTTTACTTGAGAGAGATATTTACTTCTCCAACGGACAGTTTCCGGACGATCTATAGAAACAGATTTTCTATCTGGTTTTTCCCAGCAAAAATTAAGTTCTTTGAGCAATTTCTGAAGATCAGTTCTTTTAATTTCAGGTAAATCGCAATATTCATTGATTTTGGGATCTCCTTCTCATAATAAAATATATATACAACCCCTTTAATTGCAGTTTTCATCTCTTCATCCAATGAGGTTTTTCGTCTGCCTGTGATTGAATGTGGCTTGGGAGTACTAACAATTCCAGTCGTTTTTTCTCCTTCAGTATTCGGTACATAGTAGATTTTCCAACTCCTGTCATGTTGGAACACAGAGCTTTTAACATTATTATCTAGATATTGATATCTTAAGGCATCATAAATATTTATTGTAATAAGTTTTTCGTTGAGGAAAAAATGCCCTGGTTTAACGATTTTGTAATAAATATACAGGTGAAGGCCATATCTTTTGGGTATCTCACTATACTCAAATAATATATAAAAACAAGCGCAAACAAGATAAATCACTAAGAACAAACTGTAAGGTGTACTTTGCTCACTGACAGAAATTAAATTAAACTATCAGAAATTTTATGTGACAGTAAATTTATAAAATATATTTAAATATAATGAAATATAATTAGATTTACGGCAGTTCTCAGTTACCTGCGGCACTGGAGCAGGTACGTTGGAGGTTTCGGTAACAGTTTTATTACTCTTTCTAATTCTTGAATAGAGTATAGGAATGTGTATGCTTCCGTCCCCCGTCCCCCGTCCCAAGAGCTTTGAGTTCAGGAAAATAGAACCCATTCTGCCTTTTATATTAGGAATGAGTCTGCGGCTTGCACTCCCCCCCCCTCCCCATTGACAACTTGCTTTTCTTGCCATACTGTACTTTTGTAATAGCACCGCTCCCCCCCCCCCCAAAGAGAGAGGCTGGATCCGCCCCTGTCCTAGTACTTATAAAAATATTCACTTTTTTACTTTTTGTACAATAAAATTTTGAGAGAATGATTAGTTCTTAAAGATCCGATTGCACTTAAAAATTGAACTTTTTCTAGCACCGCAAAACGCTGCTAAATTCAATGTTTTTACTATCTATATACTTTCTGTAGTAACTCTTTTAACTACCGATTTTAACTTTACCTTTAGGCTCTCGATTTCAACACTTATTCTTAACTCATGATTTAAACTAACTTCTCAACTATTTTCCCATAGCGAGATGGCTTGTATTTAAATAAAATTTGCCATAGCTTCTTGGCAAAAATCTGGATTTTTCGAATCCAACATGTTTTGCAAGACAAAGTCGCGTGATTGAGGGTCTATGTGATGAAATTTGTTTTTTTACTAAAAGCGCGTGATTTCTACGTCAGCAAACAGACCTCCCTTTCTTAGCTTACTTATTTTTCAACGTTCCAGAACAAAATACGTCAAAGATCGTGTAAGAGGTCAAGCAAGAAGTGCACGAATGTGATGAAATTTGAAAGCCATTGAAAAATTTCGTTTTAGGTAAAGAAAAATAATTTAATTTTGATATCTTAAATTTATTAAAGTTTTTTTTTTGATTTTACTGTTGTTGCATTTTTAAAGTAAATAGATGTACTATTTTTGAAGATTTCCGATATATTTATTTATTTTATAAGAAAATTGATTTTAATCCGATTTTTCTTTATAAATTTGGGATACTTTTTACTTTTTAAATATAAAAAAAATTATTTATTAACTTTTCTGAAAAATAATATTAATCCCGGAACATCATAGGGACAATCAAAATAAATAATTTTTCTTAAAAGTTTCTACGAGATTAAAACTAAATATTTGGTTTCAGATACACAACAGGGTACTTCACAACATACCGGGTGTCAACGAATCTATTAGACAAGTCATAATTTCTAGAGTATTATGTGTATCAAAATGAGAATTGGTATCGGTAAATGGTATGTGAAGGGGAGAGTTTTCGCATATTTTCCACTTTCCGGCCACTTCTGGTTTCACCGGAAATGGCCCCGGTTTTGAATTTTTAAATGGAATACCCTGTATATTTTAACATTTTTGGATT
Organism: Diaprepes abbreviatus; assembly: GCA_034092305.1. NCBI lineage: Eukaryota > Metazoa > Arthropoda > Insecta > Coleoptera > Curculionidae > Diaprepes > Diaprepes abbreviatus. The sequence continues at coordinate 733,157 of JASJET010000314.1, forward strand.
TCTGAGACAATTCTAGATCAGAATGTGACATTTTAAAAACTTTTTACTTCTACTTCATTTTTTTAGAGCCACTTTTAAAATTGCATCTAGGTGGCCATGATCGGACGCAAACTAATCTAAGGGCCTTAGGTGATGTCAAAAAAATACAATCGCAAAGTTTTAGTTACTAGTATGAAAGACAGGAATAAGACAAGTTGACAAAACTTTCGTTTTCATTTCTAACTATTAATTTTCAAATGGCGACCCATTTTTGACAACTACTTTTCGAAAAAAGCATTCTTTGACGAATCTAAAGGTACTAATTTATTTGCGATTGGATTAGACATAAGAACAGAAATTAAATATTATTAAGCAAAATACTGGATAATTTATTTACTTATGACAAGTGCGCCATGGACAGCCATGATGCATAATAATTTGCAACTGTTTTTATCAAGTCTTCTTTGGAAAACAAAGCACTCACTTAAGTAGATAATGACAGTGACATACGCTCTAAGAACTCTAAACTTAACGAAAATTAAGAAACTTTTAAGTCTGTTCTTAGAGCGTGTATCACTGTCATTATCTACTTAAGTGAGTGCTTTGTTTTCCAAAAAAGACTTGATAAAAACAGTTGCAAATTATTATGCATCATGGCTGTCCATGGCGCACTTGTCATAAGTAAATAAATTATCCAGTATTTTGCTTAATAATATTTAATTTCTATTCTTATGTCTAATCCAATCGCAAATAAATTTGTACCGTTAGATTCGTCAAAGAATGCTTTTTTCGAAAAGTAGTTGTCAAAAAGGGGTCGCCATATGAAAATTAATAGTTAGAAATGAAAACGTAATTTTGTCAACTTGTCTTATTCCTGTCTTTCATACTAGAAACTAAAACTTTGCGATTGTATTTTTTTGACATCACCTAAGGCCCTTAGATTAGTTTGCTTCTGATCATGGCAACCTAGATGCAATTTTAAAAGTGGCTCTAAAAAAATGAAATAGACGTAAAAAGTTTTTAAAATGTCACATTCTGATCTAGAATTGTCTCAGAAATCCAAAAATGTTAAAATATATAGGGTGTTCCATTTAAAAATTCAAAACCGGGGCCATTTCCGGTGAAACCGGAAGTGGCCGGAAAGTGGAAAATATGCGAAAACTCTCCCCTTCACATACCATTTACCTGTACCAATTCTCATTTTGACACACATAATACTCTAGAAATTATGACTTGTCTAATAGATTCGTTGACACCCGGTATATCTAAATATTCTGAAACCTGAGATAAACTCTTTAATATGATTTTCGTCTATGACGTGACAATGAACTCCAGACTTAGCACTGCCGATATTTCATGTAAAAACATTTCTCACTTTCAACTAAAATACACAACAACAACAAAGGGGACAAAAGACGCATTTCTCTCGTATTACAAAGAAAAAAAGGGGCCGGGAATGGTAATTTTCTTCTTTTTTTTTGACGGTGTTACCTCACAAGGTTTCGTTGTTCGAGCCCGACCCATTAATTCGGTGCCCTAAGGGCGGAAAAATCATAATAAAGGGTGAAAAGCGTTTTGTGTCGTTTACACAATGGGAATAACACGAAATGGCGAATAATAGAGGGATTGAGAAAGGTCAAATAAGAAAGATCTAATAAAGAAAAATGTATTAAAATTTGCATTTGATTTGCCGCTCACGTCGTGTGTTAAGAACGCGCCGTCATTCAATATTTTAATTTTTATTTATGATGTTTAATGTAATGAAATAAAGTATTTATTTTTCTTTTGAACATTTGATTTTTAATTCATTTTTGATAAATATGAGGCAGTCGGAGAGCTCAGTGATTTTTCGTTAAAGAGACATGGCTCTACCAAAGTTTTTTATATGTATTTTGACCCCCGATTATGAATATCGAGAGCGGATTTCCGAAAAATAGCCTGATTTTTTGTTATAAACAAAAAATTGTTAATAACTAAAACGTCGTTTTTTTTGTAAAGCAAAAAATGTCAGAAATTCTCAAAGAAGCCTCTTACAAATAAACAAACAGAGATCGAACCACATACCTTGAAAAAATTACGAAAGCCAAGATCAAAATCTGAAAATTAGATTGAGAAACTGAAAAATCTATAATACCCAGGGAAAATTTAGTAGATGTCCAAAACTGTATGGCCTACCAAAAAGACCCGAAATAAATGCACCACTTAGACCAATAATGAACGTCGTGCAACCAAGAGTCGAACTGGCCGATTCCTTCGCGAAAAACTCCGAACATCTGATCAAAGTGATCAAAAACATTCACCTCGAAGAAAATGACATCTTAGCAAGTCTCGACATAAAATCGCTATATCCAAGCATACCACTGGATGAGACTTTGAACAAAATCACCACGAACGAAAATTTTACAGCCTACACAATTGAACTTACAGAACGCTGCCTAAAAAACACACATTTCATGATCAATAAACAAATATACAAACAAACAGATGGCGGCCTATGGGGTTCTTATTTTCACCAGTTATAGCCAGCCTTTTTATGATATATTTCGAACAAGAGACACTGCAAAAGGCACCTTTAAAACCGAAATTTTGGAAACGCTATGTGGATGATATTTTTATAATATGGTCACATGAAAAAGAACACCTGGATGATTTCCTCGTACAACATAGAATCAAATTCACGCTAGAAATCTAGCAAGAAAATAAACTTCCCTTTTTTGGACCTTTTATTAACTAGGAAACCCACAAACACAGTGTTTTAGAATGTTGTATTGCGCATATATAAGATCAATTCTCGAATATGCTTGTCCCATTTGGTCCCCATATTACCAAACTTATATTGATCAAATTGAAAAAGTTCAGAGAAAATTTCTGAGGTTTGTAGGCTATAGGTTGGGTATTTTGAGTGAGGATATTGTTTATGACGAGATATTGCAACTCCTAAGACTTCCCTCTTTACAGGATAGAAGAAGCTTTATTGATGTTTGTACATTGTTTAAGATAATAAACTGCCATATTGATTGTTCCGAATTACTGAATGCAATCTCTTTGCATGTTCCACCGAGAGTTCTGCGTGGGGGTGATCTATTTCATGTTCCGTTCCATAGAACAAATTACGGTGTTTCGTCTGCTGTCACTAGATGTTGCATTAATGCTAACAAAGTGGCTAGGGAAACCGACATTGATTTCTTTTTTGATGGGTTGTGGTCTTTTAAGGGAAAGGTTAAAAAATATCTATTTTAGCATTCTCATCGGTATTTTAAAATTGTGTTAGGGCTTAAGTGGTTATATATAGTTTTACTTTTAATTTTTATTTTTATTATATTGATTAATGTTGGTGGTGTACACATTGATTTGTATTATTTTAAGTAATTTTACTGTTTTTCATGTAATTTTAATTATTTGTAAAATGGCTAGTCCGTTAATATACATTATTATTATTTAGACTTACAAGCCAAACGGCTTCGCACTCCCTCCAGGGATTATTCACTCATACCAGGTATGCAAAGACACCAAAAGTATGAAGCTCTGTGGGGACCCTTTCCATGTTATCGGGTCCTAGGTGGCTTGGTCTTCTGTACTTCCTACAAACTTATTATTATTATTATTATTATTATTAACACTCTGGGTTTAGCGTATATCGGAAACCCACACATACTGACCGATATCTCAATGCAGAATCACATCATTATCCCTCTCAAAAATAGGCGGTAGTTAACACATTAGTATCAAGATCTCTCCGCCTAACAGAACTCGAGATAAAACAAGACGAAATAAGACACATTTCAACAGCTCTAGAATGGAATGGTTGAAAATATAAAGAAACCCATAAAAACACAAGAGAAGACCACAACAAAAACCAAAGACCAAGATCAAACAAGGAACAAAGTCATAATGCCATACATGAAAATAATAACCGACAAAATCGGAAGAATCTTAAGAAAACACAACATACAGCCCATATTTAAATCACAAAAAACAATAACCAACATCCTGGGAAATCCCAAAGATAAGACCAACCTTGAAAATCATGGCGTTTACAGCATTCCATGTGCAGATTGCAATCAAACATACATAGGACAAACAAACAGGCGCATATCAGCAAGAATTCAAGAACATAAAAATAGGCTCAAAAACAAACAGACAATCGCAGCTTTATTTTAACATCACCAAACAACCGGACATACCATCGATATCTAAAAAGTAAAAGAAATAGCACGAGTACAGAACTACAAGGTACGCGTCGTAAGAGAGGCCCTAGAAATCGAAAAAGCGGGACAGCTGCTTTATACAGGGTGGGCCTTAACTGCATGAGCGTTTTGTTTTGTCTATAATTCAAAAACCGTTAGGGGTACGGGGGCACGGGGGGTGTCGTTAGACGCGCCATTTCGTGGAATTTTTAGTCACCATGGACGCGTTCTCGGGAGCACAGCGTGCGTTTTGTGTTCGCGCATATTATGCCAACAATAATTCTGTGACTGTTGCTAGGCGAATGTACCGCGCTCACTTCGGTTTATGTGACATCAGAGAAGCACCATGCGCAAATTCTATTCGCAAATATGTTAAAATGTTTGAAGAAACCGGGTGTACAATAAGAATTAATAATGCGGGCCGCCCGAAGTCAATACGGACGCCGGAGATTATTCAACGTGTTCATGAATCAATCAAAGAAAATCCTCGGCAATCGACTCGTAAAAGAAGCCAAGTCTTGAACATCAAGAGGACCACTTTGCGCAGGATTTTACACCGTGATTTACATTTAAAAGCTTATAAAATTCAGGTGACACAAGAGTTGAAACCTAATGATGTTAATCTTCGACTTAATGTCGCTAATGTTATGCTTAATCGCTTTAACAATTTTTCTAACATAATCTTCAGTGATGAGGCTAACTTTCATGTCAACGGTCATGTTAATAAGCAAAATTGCCGGTTTTGGTCTGAGACTAATCCTCGCAAGATGCATCAAAGACCTCTTCATAGCCCTAAGGTCGTTGTATGGGCTGCAATATCGGCCAGTGGAATAATTGGGCCATACTTTTTTGAAAATCAACGAGGAGTGGCTGTGACAGTGAGAGCTGAGAATTATTGTCAGATGTTGCAAGAATTCTTGGTCCCAGCTCTTCGAGAATTTCAAGGTTACAATTCTAGGACCTGGTTTCAGCAGGATGGAGTCACTTCCCACATTGCTACAGTCTCCATAGACCTACTGAAAGAAATGTTTCCTAGAAAACTCATCTCACGAAGAGGTGACATTGAGTGGCCCCCAAGGAGTCCAGATCTGTCTCCGAATGATTATTTTTTGTGGGGATACCTAAATTCAAAAGTGTATGAAAATAATCCAACAACAGTTGAAGAGTTAAAGCAAAACATTGTGCGAGAAATGAACACTATTTCCCGAGCAACTTGTCAACGTGTTTTTCAAAACCTGCTAGTGCGACTTCAAGAATGTCAAGAAGGTGGAGGCGGTCACTTAAATAACATTATTTTCAAAAATTAGATGTTACTTAAATTTCAATTTCTTGTACTTTTTAAATATATAAATAAAAAAATAATAAGATTTATAGTTTTTTTTATTGCATATTGAAACCACTCACACAGTTAAGGCCCACCCTGTATATTCCAAACATTAATAAAAAATCAAAAAGCGAGCAAGTTGCGCTGATACCCCTTTTCCAGTGATTCTAGGCGGTTACTTTACTGGTTTTGTAGGTTAATATTATCAAAGAACATCTAAGAATGCAGACTTGCTTTCCTCTGGTAAAAACTAATACGCATTTTTTTTAGCCAGAATTCCGTACCACGTTATTTCATCTGTAAACATGTTTTTACGGCATGAAAAGAAAATGTTGCAGGAACATGGATTGTGGGCTTTATCGCTCACTCTCAACATACTTTTTGAGGATTCCCAAATAAATCGGCACAAAAATCTTTTGACGTATAAATTATGTGAATATTCAAACGCATCTATTTAACATATACACATAAGACAAACAGTGGAAATCTAGCTTTAAATGTCAATAGTGCTGGTTTATATAGACAATAATTCCTATACAAATGCCGCTTTTGATGTTCCATTACTGTAATATAAAGGAGATTCCCGGGTATTAAGTCAGTTTATCGAGGATGAATTTTATTACTGTTGCAGATCTACGATATGTTTATAATTTACGTAAAATATATTGTATCCTTTTGTGAAATATTATTACTTGCAAGTACAGAGAAGGACGTGCGCTTAAAGATGGATAAAAAGTGTCTGTCTTCGTTCAATTCAAGAGCGGATCCAGCCGCTCTAATGAGGGAGTTGCAAGAATTTTTAAACAATCGAAAAACATGAAAACAAAAACACAACCTTCCATAGTACAAATAGAATGCATTGTTGGAAGTGTGGCCAAGAGGGGCATGTACAAAGCCGCTGTACAGGGTGAGTCAACGATTGGATGGAGTAGGTTTGTGCCTTTTCGGTAAAATTAACAAAGAAACTATATTTATTGTTTGATACAGTTTATTTTTACGCAGATTTTAAAAATATTTAGGACTCTACAGGGTGAGCCAAAAAACTAGGACAGCATAAAGTTCTATTTTTTTAAATAGAACACCCTATATACGAATCGTATTTTCGATTTAACTTATAATTTTAAATCTTTTTTATTAAAGGTTTACTATAACAAAACTTTACAGTTTCTGAGATAATTAAGTTTAAAGAAAAAAAGTCACATTTTCAAGCATCAATTCATTCCTAAATAACGTTTTCAATTTTGTGACAAATATATTCAAATTTGGAATTTAGCAAGGCCAAGGACAAGTTAACATAATTTTTACCTAATATTTCTGTAAAAAAGTATGGAAAATAAGAAAAACTGAAATATCTCAAAAACTATTATAAATAGGTATAGGATATATTGAACAAAACTTTTAGGGTTTTTATTACTCTATTAAATAACATGAAAATATACAGGGTGTACCATTTAAAAAAAATATATTTATTCATTTAAACTTGTTCAAATTTGAGCCGATGTGTTCAACACCCTGTAGCTTTTATTGCAAATATTAGGTAAAAATTATGCTAACTTGTCCTTGGCCTTGCTAAATTCCAAATTTGAATATATTTGTCACAAAATTGAAAACGTTATTTAGGATTGAATTGATGCTTGAAAATGTGACTTTTTTTCTTTAAACTTAATTATCTCAGAAACTATAAAGTTTTGTTATAGTAAACCCTTAATAAAAAAGATTTAAAATTATAAGCTAAATCGAAAATACGATTCGTATATAGGGTGTTCTATTTAAAAAAATAGAACTTTATGCTGTCCTAGTTTTCTGGCTCACCCTGTAGAGTCCTAAATATTTTTAAAATCTGCGTAAAAATAAACTGTATCAAACAATAAATATAGTTTCTTTGTTAATTTCACCGAAAAGGCACAAACCTACTTCATCCAATCGTTGACTCACCCTGTACTAGGTGTACTGCTCTTGACAGTGATTCTGATAGTTATCGATTTCATATTGTTGATATAGGTGATGAAGTTCGAAGGAGCGACTTGGAGCAAGTCTTTGCTCCTTATGGTGAACTTAACCTAAAAAAAATATGCGTATCGCGAGAATACGTGCTAAAAACATTCATGAGCAACATAATTTTGTCTTTTGAGGCTTCCTGATTCTAAATTCGGAATTATTTAAATGTTATTTCTTTAGATCTTTTTTTAACCTGAAAAAAGTATCAGAAATTACCAGAATTATATACTAAAAGCTTATATAGTAATACTCCATGGAAATTAGATAAAAAAGAGCTGTTTTGTTAACAAAAATGTAACATTGGTTTTTTACTGGAATGTGTTCATTTCGGCATCCTATAAAACATATCTCGATGGTAACTCTGAAAGATCTGTGCGTTTTTTCAGTATATCTCGAAAAGTAAAATTTGTATCAAAAAATGTTTCAAACTAAAGTTGCAGGGAAAAAAACCTATCGATTCATATAATATAAGTTATAGGTGGCGCCACTAGTTATCGAGATATAATTTTTTTCGACAAAATTTGCGGTTTTTGTATTTTAAAAAAAGGCATTTATTAATAAATTACAGATTTATAATTTAACATAAATATAGATATTATCATTCTAAAAAAGTATGTAAAACCCGGAATCTGTGTTTTTTATTTTCCGAGAAATTTGATGTCAAAGTTGAAAATTCAACCTCAATTTTCCGCTTTCCTAATTAAGATACAATGGTCAATTTTAATGAAAATTGTTTATATTGTTTTATATTTTGAAGATCTATTAAAAAAATTTTTTTTTTTCAGTCGTGGGCCGAGAAATTTTGCAAAAACCAATTTTTGCACCAAAAAAATTGCAACAACTTTTCACCGGATGGAGATAAAATTTTTTTAATGCGTGCATTGGCTTTAGATGTATCATTTCTGATTTCAAAAAAAAAAAAAATTAATTTTGGATGGAAAAAACGTTTTTTTTTTTTTTAAATTCATAATGGCGTGGCAAATGAATATTAAGGGCTCAAATTTGCAGACGATGCTTTTTAATACTTGTACTTTACTTGTAAATTTTTTGGATCCAAGAAATACACTTCCATACGAACTGTTAACCTTTGTCGCTGTCGGCGGGTTGCCATAGTTCAGGCGCATTATTCATTGGCGCTTCAAGGAAACTTATGCATCACAAGCGATATTTATAATATTGATGTTGTTTTATTAATTTATATGATAGTAATAATTTGTTTAGTCATATTAATTATTAATTTGTTTATTAACAAAATTTTTACAAAAAATTATAGAGAAAATCATACAAATATTCAATTATATATTACATATTCTACTGTTTTCTTCCTTTATATTATTATTATTATTATCTAACAGTTTATTAACAAAATTTTTACAAAAAATTATAGAGAAAATTATACAAATATTCAATTATATATTACATCTTTTACTGTTTTTTCCTTTACATTATTATTACCTAATAGATTATTAACAAAAGTTTACGAAAATTTCAGAAATTTCTGAAATGTACAGATTTGTGTGAGCACTGTGATGGACAATGTGATAATTGCTCTCAAAATTTTATTTCCTGTGATTTAGAAAATGATGATGACAATTCAGAGGAAATTAATAATATATGTGAGAATGATTTTGACTATGAAGATGTTAATAATGATGAGAATGATATGTACAATGAAATTGAGAATAATGATGAAAATGGTATGTGCGATGTAAGTGAGAATAATAATTGCGGTGATGAAATATACGCCGATTGCATAGAAGTAATAGGAAAAAAAAAGAAAGATGAATATATAATTGATTTATTGTATTTGTATGATTTTCGCACGTAATTTTAATGTATTATTAAATATTTATATGACGTATTATATATTATTAATATATTTTTATATGATTTGCTCATAGAAATTTTCGTAAGCACTTTGTTAATAAACTTTTAGGTACTAATAATATAAAGGGAAAAAACAATATAATATGTAATATATAATTTAATATTTGTATGATTTTCTCTATAATTTTTTGTAAAAATTTTGTTAATAAACAAATTAATAAATAATATGACTAAACAAATTGTTACTATCATATAAATTAATAAAACAACATCAATATTATAAATATTACTTGTGATGCATAAGTTTTCTTGAAGCGCCAATGAATAATGTGCCTGAACTATGGCAACCCGTCGATAGCGGCCTGCAGCAGATATTTTCGATTAGATTCGAAGGTTCACAGATCGTATGGAAGTGTATTTCTTGGATTTAAAAAATTCACAAGTAAAGTACAAGTATTAAAAAGCATCTTCTGTAAATTTGAGCCCTTAATATTCATTTGCCACGTCAATATAAATTTTTGAAAGAAAAAAACCTTTTTTCATCCAAAATATTTTTTTTTGAGATCGGAAATGATACATCTAAATCCAATGCACGTATTAAAAAAATTTTATCTCCATCCGGTGAAAAGTTATCGCAATTTTTTTGGTGCAAAAATTGGTTTTTGCAAAATTTCTCGGCCCACGATTTAAAAAAAATTTTTTTTTAATAGATCCACAAATAAAGGGTGTTTTTTTTATGGAGGTATAGAACTTTTAAATGGAATAAAACAAAGATAAATTTTTTAAATTGACATGAAATTTACTTTATTCGAAAGATAACCTTCTGGCATTATAATTTAAATATGACTTCTGGCATATGACCGCCACGGCTGGCTCGGACGTAGTCTAATCTGGAGGTCCAATTTTCGATGACTTTTTCCAACATTTGTGGCCGTATATCGGCAATAACGCGGCGAATGTTGTCCTCCAAGTGATCAATCGTTTCGGGCTTATCGGCGTAGACTAGCGACTTCACATATCCCCACAGAAAATAGTCTAGCGGCGTTAAGTCGCATGATCTTGGAGGCCAATTCACGAGTCCGAAACGTGAAACTATGCGGTTACCAAACATTTCCTTCAATAAATCAATTGTGGCACGAGCTGTGTGACATGTTGCGCCGTCTTGTTGAATCCACAGCTTCTGCACATCATGGTTGTTCAACTGATGAATGAAAAAGTCAGTAATCATGGCTGTATAGCGGTCACCATTGACTGTAACGTTCTGACCAGCCCATAAAGCACACCAAACAGTCAGTTTTTCTGGATGTAACGGTGTCTCAACATACACTTGAGGATTATCATCACTCCAAATACGGCAGTTTTGTTTATTGACGTATCCATTCAAACAAAAGTGAGCTTCATCGCTAAACAAAATTCGCTTATGAAAATCGGGATCAACGGCAATCTTGTTTTGGGCCCATTCACCGAATCTACGCCTTGCTAGGTGATCGTGTGGCTTCAATTCTTGCACGAGTTGGATTTTGTAAGCACGCAAACCAAGATCTTTCCGCAAAATCTTCTATAAAGTGAATGGACACATATCCAATTCCTGTGCACGATGGCGGATAGACTGATTCGGGTCTTCCTCTACGCTACGCTCGACAGCAGCAATGACTTCTTCTGTACGCACTGTACGACATCTCTGCGGATGCGTATTATCATTTAGAGTAAACGTGGTGCGAAAACGTTCCATAGTTAATCGAATTAATTGCTCTGATGGACGATTATGTTGACCGTAAAATGGACGTAGTGCGCGAAACGTATTTCGAACAGAACCATGATTTTCAAAATAAATTTGCACAATTTGGAAGCATTGTTCAGGCGTCAGTCTATTCATGTTGAAATGCCAAACCAAACTAAACATAAATCACTCGACAGCTGACAAAATGGCCGCCAGTTAAAAAAGTTTTGCCAACTTAAAGTTTTATACCTCTATAAAAAACACCCTTTATAAAACAATGCTTAATTAGGAAAGAGGAAAATTGAGGTTAAATTTACAACTTTGACATCGAATTTCTCGGAAAATATAAAACTCACAGATTCCGGGTTTGACATACTTTTTTAGAATGATAATATCTATATTTACGCTAAATTTTAAATTGATAATTTATTAATAAATGTCTTTTTTAAAAAAAAAAAGAAAAAACCGTAAATTTTGTCGAAAAAAAAATATATCTCGATAACTAATGGCGCCACCTATAACGTATATTATATGAATTGATAGGTTTTTTAATTCTCTACAACTTTTGTTTGAAATATTTTTCAATACAACTTTTACTTTTCGAGATAAACTCAAAAAACTTCGAGACCATTTTTGGTTCGCCATTTTTTTTGTATTGGTCTTTCAGAGTTACTATCGAGATATGTTTTATAGGATGCCGAAATGAATACATTCCAGCAAAAAAAACTGACGAAAGTCTATTTTCCATGGAGTATACTTATTGATAATCAAATATTAAGAAAAAAAGCAGAAAACAAATCTTTCCATATTTTTTCCTATGACTGTATATATTTGCGGAAAACGTATTTCACGGAACAAATTCAATTAATTCAAACTGTCTTGTTCGGGCATTAATGTTGATTTGAACTTCTGATATAACCGTCGTGGTTTAAATCGTTTTTAGATATTTTAATGGGAGTCTGAAGCCTGTTCACTTGTAATGCTAATTTATGCAAATTATACTTTTGTCTTGGGGAAACCTTCGGATAATTTGGAGAAATATTTTTTCGGGTCAAGGCTCAACATTGCTTAAAATGCCGTGACAGTTTGATATTCAACTCAGGAAATAAATAAAAAAAAATAGTAAATAAATTATCTTTTTACTGTAACATTACAGGGTGAGTCAACGATTGGATGAAGTAAGTTTGTGCCTTTTCGGTGAAATTTACAAAGAAACTATATTTATTGTTTGATACAGTTTATTTTTACGCAGATTTTAAAAATATTTAGGACTCTACAGGGTGAGCCAAAAAACTAGGACAGCATAAAGTTATATTTTTTTAAATAGAACACCATATATACGAATCATATTTTCGATTTAGCTTATAATTTTAAATCTTTTTTATTAAGGGTTTACTATAACAAAACTTTATAGTTTCTGAGATAATTAAGTTTAAAGAAAAAAAGTCACATTTTCAAGCATCAATTCAATCCTAAATAACGTTTTCAATTTTGTGACAAATATATTCAAATTTGGAATTTAGCAAGGCCAAGGACAAGTTAACATAATTTTTACCTAATATTTGCAATAAAAGCTACAGGGTGTTGAACACATCGGCTCAAATTTGAACAAGTTTAAATGAATAAATATCTTTTTTTTAAATGGTACACCCTGTATATTTTCATGTTATTTAATAGAGTAATAAAAACCCTAAAAGTTTTGTTCAATATGTCCTATACCTATTTATAATAGTTTTTGAGATATTTCAGTTTTTCTTATTTTCCATATTTTTTACAGAAATAGTCTTCATTATCATAGTAGCCATGTAAAATAATAAAAAGAAACTACAGAAACAAACAGAATGTGGTTAAATATGATGAAATACATTATTCGTTATATTACAACGGCAATAGTTTAATTAAACATAATGTGAAAAAATTAACACAACAATAGCGACAAGGCAAATACATATTTATTTTTATACTAAATTGAAATAAAAAACTATTAAATACTGAGATTAATTATTTCTTTTTAATAAGTGTTCGAATAAACGACCCTCTTGTGCAATGCACAAATTTAGTCTTTTTTGCAGATTTTCTCGGACCCTGGACAAAATTAGTGGCGTTATTGTTCTACAGGTATCCCTAATCCTGTTTAGCATATCTTCCACTGTTGTTGGTGGATTAACATACACCTTATTTTTAATATAACCCCATAGGAAGAAATCTAATGGGGTGATGTCGCAAGACCTTGGTGGCCACTCAATGAAACCCCCACGTCCAATCCATTTTTGCGGATATCGTTGGTCCAAAAACACACGAACTTCACGATGGTAATGCGGAGGCGCACCATCGTGCTGGAACCACATACTGTCGAGCTCATCCCTATCGAGACCTTGAAGCAGTTGGGGTAGTTCTTCTTGTAAAAAGTTCAGGTAACTATGGCCATTTAGTGGTTCATTAAAAAAGTGGGGTCCAATAATTCGATTATGATGAATACCACACCAAACATTTAATGACCAGTGGTTTTGATGTTGCACCTCTCTAATCCAAAATAGGTTTTCTGTGGCATTAATGCATGTTGCGTCTATTTACGGCACCGTTACTTCTAAAAGTAGCTTCATCACTAAACATTACCTTGCATAATAAATTTGGATTTAATTGAATCTCCGCATTTATTGTACGACAAAAGTTTACACGACTTTCAAAATCCTGTCCATGCAATTCTTGGTGTAATTCCATGTGATATGGATGATACCTATATTTCTTGGTAGTACGAATAGCGGTGGATTGTGATGTTTCACATAATGCTGCTAACTGACGGCTACCAATATAAAGATTTTTCTGAACATTTAACAATACTTGTAGTTCTTTTTCTTCATTAGTTACTGGTTTGTTGACCACTTTACGTTTTGGATAATCAACAGTACCAGAAGAATCAAATCTTTGCATTAAGTTTTGAAAAGTATGGGTATTAGGCTGGCGTCGATCAGGATACTTCATTTTGTAAATTCTTTGAGCAAGAAGGCAATTTTTTTGAGCCTCTCCTATTGTATAAATCATATATATTAACTCATTCTTTGGAAAATTCATTTTACAATATAAGATGAATGCAAAAAAAAAACAAACTACACTACATAAAAACCAAAAGAAGCGATTGCGGTTATAAATTTGACACACAGAAAAATGTCCTTTTACATTGTTTTTGCCATGGCTACTATGATAATGAAGACTATTTCTGTAAAAAAGTATGGAAAATAAGAAAAACTGAAATATCTCAAAAACTATTATAAATAGGATATATTGAACAAAACTTTTAGGGTTTTTATTACTCTATTAAATAACATGAAAATATACAGGGTGTACCATTTAAAAAAAAAGATATTTATTCATTTAAACTTGTTCAAATTTGAGCCGATGTGTTCAACACCCTGTAGCTTTTATTGCAAATATTAGGTAAAAATTATGCTAACTTGTCCTTGGCCTTGCTAAATTCCAAATTTGAATATATTTGTCACAAAATTGAAAACGTTATTTAGGATTGAATTGATGCTTGAAAATGTGACTTTTTTTCTTTAAACTTAATTATCTCAGAAACTATAAAGTTTTGTTATAGTAAACCCTTAATAAAAAAGATTTAAAATTATAAGCTAAATCGAAAATACGATTCGTATATAGGATGTTCTATTTAAAAAAATACAACTTTATGCTGTCCTAGTTTTTTGGCTCACCCTGTAGAGTCCTAAATATTTTTAAAATCTGCGTAAAAATAAACTTTATCAAACAATAACCATAGTTTCTTTGTTAATTTCATCGAAAAGGCACAAACCTACTTCATCCAATCGTTGACTCACCCTGTACAGCGCAGTCTATCCAGGTATGCGAAAGAGACAAAAAACCAAACCATAAATCTCACCCAATATTAAATAAATTCCCACGTTTTAATAGAGTTAGCATCATAAATCAATAAAGTGACTCTGTTCAATGCAAATACGGACTACAGCTGGACAAAAGCCGCAGAGCGCGGAAAAAGGAAGAACACCAGCGATATGAATAAATAAACCCGCTGACGTGCGCAAAAAAAAAACAAGTTAATAAACCAGATGGACAATCTATTTATGTTATGACCTCATTGGCTTCTAATAATTTATGAACCTGTTCGGGTGCATGAAAGGGAAACCATTTTAATCATAAATCTCGCTCAATATTAAATAAATTTCCAAATTTTATGGAATTTGCATTGTAAATAAGGAAAGTCTGCTTTGTATAATCGGAGAGATGTAGATTTTTACCGTTTTTATTTTTTATGGCAGGTTGCGATGGTCGATTTTCTAATCAAAGAACGATTATGTGGTATTTAAATAGGTTTTTTCTTCCATAATGTTTTGCTTGGCCACAACTACTATAGGTAATTTAACCAGCTTTCTTCGGCAACCCATCGAGAAGACTTACACGTTTCCGAGAATGAGGAACCTTGGTGGTTATAACTCACGGATAATTGGGGATGTACTCCCAAAAGTTCCTATTTTTTGACAAAATTTTGGTTACGTGTGGAACAACACCATCACAGACAAGGTTTCGGCATGCCTGTGACAGATGTTTACAATATTTTGACCGATTTCTATTTGACAGAGCGAGAATGTGAAGTCCTTTTCCTCTGGTAAAATTTGTTGCGTATAACCTTTTCCACCAGCAACAGTTTCGCATGGCTGCCCATGTATATAACAGGAAAACGCAACACGAACATAGGTTGCAGGAATCACCACTCACTTCCCTTGGATTCAGTAGAACATTCCCCTAGGCGGCTATTTCGTCCCCGATATTTACATTCCACGGGGATTTTTCAGACTATTTTAGGGACACTCACATGTTATAAATACTAATAACCGTTTTCTTCAGCTTCTCTTCCTGGAATCCGTTCGGAAGGTTTACACGTTAACCAGGTTTGAGAGATCTTTTCCTAAGATAAAACACCTTGAAGGATTTTTTATTTAAGAGGGCCTGGATACTTTCATCATCATCATGCAACTGGGATTGTTGGTCACCTGTGTGACCGACTCTACGTATGTGTGTAGAGTTGGGGGTCTGTACACTGTGACCTGGTGGATTAATTGTGCCCTCCTCCTGCTGCCCAGTCGTAAAAGTTGCCTTATTGACTAGAGCAGATTTTCCAGTCTTATTCCCCTCAGCAATCTTAGGATGTTGGACGGCTTCAAGGTGGGTAGTTCACCTTCTTCGATTTGGTGTGTTCCCAGAACCGCATCCTAGGGTTTTATAGAGCGCCGCACTTTGAATGGATATGAATAGAGGTTTCGTTCTTCTCATTTCATCTCGGTAAAATTGGCGCTTAGTTTCAGAATCATAAGTGAAAAACCAAGATTCGTCACATGTTATCACTATTTCCAACAAGTTCATGTCATTTTCAATAGTATTTAAAGTGTCATTACAAACATTATCGCGATTTTCTTTTCAGCCTTACCCAATCTTTGTCAGTTCCTATAATTTCAATAATCACGTGAATAGTTAACTGATTGTCAGATCGAATTAGATTCACGATTTTTTCAATATCTTCACCCCCTTTTTGACGTGAATGGCGACTCGGGCGCGAAAAATCTTCAACGTCTTCTCGGCAATTTTGGAAACATTTAAACCACTAAAAACCCTTATAAATATTCATTGCCATACACTTTTTTTTTTAAATAAAAGTTAAGTCAGTAGCGATTTTTACAAGTTTCATGTGAAATTTCACGACAATTTTTGGCTCCATTATTACCTTTATCATTTTTTTGGCAAAACCAAAAAGTAGCTTTTAAACAATCGAAGACCACGGCCATACTGATTTGTCTACAGACACGGGAGGCACCGCATTCGAAAGAGAACGCTTCACGCTACAGAGATGTCGATCGTTCACCTTTGGCGCGTGCGTACTTGTTCTGTAGAGGTATCAGTTTCGTTATTTTATTGTCACCCCTTGTACACAAACCGCAAAATAGATAATTTAAAACTTTTTACTATACAGGGCTATTTAATATAGACATTTCTACTTTTATGGAACATGTTAATAATAAAGGTTTCCCAAAATTAACGCAAGATTTGAATTTGCTGGTATTTGTATGGTAAAGTGTATGGTTAGTAAAAGTGTAGCACTACACGAAAGAACAACTCGTTTTCATTGTTGAACAATATTTCAAAAATAATGAAATATGATCGGGATATTAATTTCACTTCATCATTTGTGAGGAGAGTAGTTGAAAAATTCAGGGAAACTGGATCAATTGGTGATGCTTAATATACTGGCTGTCCAATAACAAGCCCTTAAAATGTTAATATCCAAGCAATGCATGAGAGTATTGGTGAAAGTCCAGGAACATCAATTTAGCGTTGTGGACAAAAATTGCAAATTTTAAGAAGCTCTCTACAGCGTGTATTCATTAAAGATCTGGGTCTTCATGCTTCCAAACATCACCAAGATGCTGATTTTTCGAGCAAAGTCATCCTAAGCTATGAAACTCATTTTCACCTTGATGGCTTCGTAAAATCGTCAAAATTGTCGCATTTGGGGTTCAGAGAAGATTCATAACGTGTCACTCTTTGGTGCATATTTTTGGTTGGAGGCATCATTTGATCATATTTCTTGGAAAATGAGACTGACCAAGCAGTGAATGGTATTGGTGCTCGATATCGCGACACTATAACTGAGCTCTTTTTGTTTGAATTGGATGATATTGATGTGGACTACATGTGGTTTCAACCAGACGGTGCCACATGCCATACAGCCTGTGAAACAATTCAATTACAGCAGAGCTATTTCCTAGTCGTGTTCTCTTCGATTTGGTAATCAGAATGAGCCCTTTAGATCATGTGATTTAACACCACTGGATTTCTTTCTATGGAGTTATTTCAAGTAAAAGGTCTTTGCTAACAAGCCCAAGATCATCCGTGCATTGAATGACGATATTCAAAGCTGCATCAACGAAATTCACCTACATTTATGCAAAATGGTCATAGAAAATTTCGACAAAAAAGTGCGTGAGTGCCAACAAAGCCGTGGAGTCCATTTGCCTGATATGCTAATCCATACATAACTCTATCCTTATGTACTTGATGATTCAATAAAGAAATTACATTTAAAAAAAACTGTGTTTTCAATTTAATTCAAATCTTGTGTAAACTTTGGAACACCCTTTATTTTGCGTGGCTGATTAATATTTAATATATTTTTGATAATACATGATTATATTAGGCAAAAACCTACTTTTTGTATTTTCAAACATTTCATTAGCAATATTAATTTTAAGACCCAACCATGATCAGTCTACCGAAATGTTATTTTACATGATGTTCCAAAATAAATTATCTACTTAATTAAATTCACATTTTGTTATAGAGGGATTATTTAACCGGAAAATTTTTGTAAATTTGGTAATAAAACGTGATTTATATTTATATATACATATATATATATATATATATATATATATATATATATATATATATACATATATATATATATATACACCTTAGTTACCCACAGTGGAGATGTAAGCGCTGTAACTTCATTTATTGGCCAGCTATGTTAGTTTGAAGTAGACGTATTTTTGACACTGCGTCATAATTTTCGCTATGGAGCAACGCGCCGCAATCAAATTTTGTTTGAAATTGAGAAAAAGTGGTTCGGAAACATTCAAATTATTGAAAACCGCATATGGTGAGGATTGTTTAAGCCGCAAGTGAAAATGAACTGCATAATGGCAAGTGGAAATAGAAACCAAAACAAATTTTAATAGTAAAAGTGAATTTTTTGTGACAGGCGCTAACTTGAAAAAAAATATTTTATGAAAACATTTATGATGAAGGTTTATTAACCGAAACGTCAAAATACATGAAGTATATGAAGTAAAATAAAAAAATAGTAAAAAACATAAAAATACACATGAGTATGTAATTTATCAAAAAAATTAACTTCCAAGAATCAAAATTTTTTTTTAAGTATATATATATATATATATATATATATATATATATATATATATATATATATAATGATAATAATAATAATCTCTTCCACACTACATCGAGCAATATGCGAGGCAGACGATTCAACGCCGCTACAGTTGAGGGAACAAGATATTACTTCTCACCACCAAACAGACCAAGAGAAGTTACAAACCTGGCTACAGAAGCCACTTTATGGACGGCATCCAAATGAGGTTACTCAGGATTATGTCGACAACTCAGCGTCGAACTACTGGTTGATTTCAGGACAGATGTTTTCGGAAATGGAGGGCTTCTTGTTAGCTATCCAAGACCAGGTTATTCCGACGAAGAATTATCGGAAGTTCTTCATTAAAGATCCCTCAATAGAAAATGACCAATGCAGATATGGCTGTCGAACATCGGAAACAATTCAGCACATAACTGGAGGATGCCAAGCGTTTGCCGCAACCGAGTATAAGGAAAGACACGACTCAGCCGCTAAGATACTCCACCAAGAGTTAGCAGAAAAGTTAAACCTATTACAGGTAGAAAAAGTGCCTTATTACAAGTACAATTCGGAGCCTATTCTTGAGACCAACCAGTTCAAGTTATATTGGGACCGAACGGTTCTGACGGATCAGACAGTAGCTCATAATAGACCAGACATTTTACTAATAGATAAAATTTCTAGGCGAACTACACTAATCGACATTGCTGTACCTAACAACGACAACCTAAGGCCAAAATACAACGAAAAGATCGCCAAATACAGAGATTAGGAGGTCCAAATCTGAAGACAACGGGCAATGAACAGCGTCCAAACGATTCCCATAATACCAAAGAACTTTCTGCAGAACATCAAGGGACTGGACCTTAGTGAGCATCTGTATAAGCCGATGCAGAAAGCAATTCTCCTAGCAACCGCGTGAACCGTCCGAAAATTCGTAGGAAATACAGTAGACAACGTCACCTAGGACCCGATAATATGGAAAGTGTTCCCACAGAGCTTCATACTTTTGGTGTCTTTGTATGCCAGGTATGAGTGAATAATTCCTGGAGGGAGTGCGAAGCCGTTTGGCTTGTAAATCATAATAATAATAACAAATGTCTTTATTTCTAAATATGCTACTACATATTACATGGGACTAATTAAAAAAAAGATAATTAATAATATTTAGAAAAAGTCGAAGTTCAGATGAGGCATCCTGGTGTGTCTCCCTGAGTTAATAAAATTTTTGTTACCTTATACTAATTATATGGCTCACGCTAGGCGAAGATAATAAGGAAACTAAAATAAAAATTATACAAAAACAGAAATAATAAGATAAATACAGAAGAGATGATCAGCGTTTACTCATTATAAATTTAATATAATGTATTTTAAATGCAGATTGTGAAAGCCCTTTTAATTTATCGGGCAAAGAATTGTAAAACTTGGCAATGTTATATGAAACGCTACGTTCACATATTACAGTTCGATGATACGGTGGTGTCATTTTATCTTTAAATCTAATATTAATATTATAAACATGGGTTCTAAATACAATACGTTTATATAAATATGTAGAACATTTCAGGAAGATAATCTTATAAAGAAAACATACAAGATGTAAATCGCTTCGCTCCTCCATACTTAACCAGCCGGACTCTGTCAGTTTATGTGAAACATGTTGGTATTTTCTCACTCCATGGATGTCTTAACCAAGAATTTTGCATAAGTTGGATTCTATGTTTATCTACAGCAGTAAGACATTTACCATAAATAGTGTCCCCATGGTTAAACCCGGAGAGCACCAAAGAGTCACACAATAGGGTCTTCACATTTTTAATTTCACAAAAGCCCTCTGTATACAATTAGATACATACCGATCACCAGTTGATCTACAACCACCAAGTACAGGGTGAGTCAACGATTGGATAAAGTAGGTTTGTGCCTTTTCGGTGAAATTAACAAAGAAACTATATTTATTATTTGATACAGTTTATTTTTAAGCAGATTTTAAAAATATTTAGGACTCTACAGGGTGAGCCAAAAAAACTAGGACAACATAAAGTTGTATTTTTTTAAATAGAACACCCTATATACGAATCGTATTTTCGATTTAGCTTATAATTTTAAATCTTTTTTATTAAGGGTTTACTATAACAAAACTTTATACTTTCTGAGATAATTAAGTTTAAAGAAAAAAAGTCACATTTTCAATCACCAATTCAATCCTAAATAACGTTTTCAATTTTGTGACAAATATATTCAAATTTGGAATTTAGCAAGGCCAAGGACAAGTTAACATAATTTTTACCTAATATTTGCAATAAAAGCTACAGGGTGTTGAACACATCGGCTCAAATTTGAACAAGTTTAAATGAATAAATATCTTTTTTTTTAAATGGTACACCCTGTATATTTTCATGTTATTTAATAGAGTAATAAAAACCCTAAAAGTTTTGTTCAATATATCCTATACCTATTTATAATAGTTTTTGAGATATTTCAGTTTTTCTTATTTTCCATACTTTTTTACAGAAATATTCTTCATTATCATAGTAGCCATGGCAAAAACAACGTAAAAGAACATTTTTCTGTGTGTCAAATTTATAACCGCAATCGCTTCTTTTGGTTTTTATGTAGTGTAGTTTGGTTTTTTTTTGCATTCATCTTATATTGTAAAATGAATTTTCCAAAGAATGAGTTAATAGATATGATTTATACAATAGGAGAGGCTCAAAAAAATTGTCTTCTTGCTAAAAGAATTTACAAAATGAAGTATCCTGATCGACGCCAGCCTAATACCCATACTTTTCAAAACTTAATGCAAAGATTTGATTCTTCTGGTACTGTTGATTATCCAAAACGTAAAGTGGTCAACAAACCAGTAACTAATGAAGAAAAAGAACTACACGTATTGTTAAATGTTCAGGAAAATCCTTATATTGGTAGCCGTCAGTTAGCAGCATTATGTGAAACATCACAATCCACCGCTAATCGTACTACCAAGAAATATAGGTATCATCCATATCACATGGAATTACACCAAGAATTGCATGGACAGGATTTTGAAAGTCGTGTAAACTTTTGTCGTACAATAAATGCGGAGATTCAATTAAATCGAAATTTATTATGAAAGGTAATGTTTAGTGATGAAGCTACTTTTAGAAGTAACGGTGCCGTAAATAGACGCAACATGCATTATTATGCCACAGAAAACCCATTTTGGATTAGAGAGGTGCAACATCAAAACCACTGGTCATTAAATGTTTGGTGTGGTATTCATCATAATCGAATTATTGGACCCCACTTTTTTAATGAACCACTAAATGGCCATAGTTACCTGAACTTTCTACAAGAAGAATTACCCCAACTGCTTCAAGGTCTCGATAGGGATGAGCTCGACAGTATGTGGTTCCAGCACGATGGTGCGCCTCCGCATTACCATCGTGAAGTTCGTGCGTTTTTGGACCAACGATATCCGCAAAAATGGATTGGACGTGGGGGTTTCATTGAGTGGCCACCAAGGTCTTGCGACATCACCCCATTAGATTTCTTCCTATGGGGTTATATTAAAAATAAGGTGTATGTTAATCCACCAACAACAGTGGAAGATATGCGAAACAGGATTAGGGATACCTGTAGCACAATAACGCCACTAATTTTGTCCAGGGTCCGAGAAAATCTGCAAAAAAGACTAAATTTGTGCATTGCACAAGAGGGTCATTTATTCGAACACTTATTAAAAAAACTATAAAGTTTTGTTATAGTAAATCCTTAATAAAAAAGATTTAAAATTATAAGCTAAATCGAAAATACGATTCGTATATAGGGTGTTCTATTTAAAAAAATACAACTTTATGCTGTCCTAGTTTTTTGGCTCACCCTGTAGAGTCCTAAATATTTTTAAAATCTGCGTAAAAATAAACTGTATCAAACAATAAATATAGTTTCTTTGTTAATTTCACCGAAAAGGCACAAATCTACTTCATCCAATCGTTGACTCACCCTGAAGATGCCAAATGAGATTTTGGCGAAACGTCTGCAAACTTCTACAGGAAACCAAACGAACGAACGGATGTATTCTCGGATTAATACTGAATCTCATGTTCCCATCCGTCAAACACTACGCAACAATATATATATATATATATATATATATATATATATATATATATATATATATATATATATATATATATATATATATATAGCTCCTGATGATTGTTCTAGGGCGTAATTAATTCTCGAAAAGAGGCCTCTTAAATATACCTTTATCTCTTTTATACACGTTTATGATCGATCTCTATCTCTGTTCATGAATGCCAACCTAAAATGATGTATATTCATTTAATTAATTAATTAATCTATTAAACCATAATTAGTGGACGAGCGGCAAACGACATGTTGATGTATAGGCAAAAAACGGGCTTTTGTGTCAATATAAATCATTTGAAACTGACAGCTTGGGGGATTTAATACTGAATGCGTTTCGATAAAAAAATAAGTGTATACTTCTCGTGCGTGACATAAGCATTACAGGATAAAAGAAATAAATTGTGCGTGAATTCACGAAATCAATTTCTTTTTTCGGTTTTAGTTAAAGATATTTAAGCCTTTGCTAGATTATCTCTTTCGTTTTATTTCAAAAGAAAAACGACGTATTGAGGCGCAATATACATCGGTAGCTTCAAGCTATCAGCGTACTGTCAGCTAAACGTCAACAAGATTAGTTTTTATTAAAGTAAAAATATGCGAATTTTCTTTTCTTTGCATGAAAATAGTCACAAATTGCTTAATCATGAACTGAAAAATTAATCTGCACAATGTTTGAGGATTTATTCCGAAATAAAATTAAAAATAAGTTGTAAATATTCATATTATTTGTAAATTTTGCGGTTAGATAGTCTTTTCTAGACTAAGAGGACGAATCAAAGATGAACCGGACTTTTAGAACATTTATTGGTACAGTAAATAAAATTTTGAATATACCTTGTTTTTCGATATAATCTCCTCTTTTATTTATACATTTCTCCCACCGAATTGGAAGTGTTTTAATTCCGAGAAGAATGAATCTGATCGCGCCTGTAATCAGTTGCGCACGAACGTTTTTACACCTTCGTCGTCGTCAAGGTGATGATCTCCCTGTTCTTTTTTGAGTGGTCCAAATATGTGGTAGTCACACGGCGATAAATCGGGACTGAAGGGCGGATGTTCCAGTGTTTTTTAAGGGATTTTGTCCAATTTTTCTTGGGTTAATGCAGCTGTGTGTAGTCGAGCGTTGTCATGCGGCAGAATCGCACTTCGGATAGTCATGTCTCGGATTTTTCGTCGATAGGCCAGTTTCACTTCATCGAGCAGTTGGCAGTAGTACACAGCATTAACTGTACGCTGTTCATGGAGAACATCAACGAGCAATATGCCTCTGCAATCCCAAAAAATTGTTGCAAGAACTTTCTCAGCAGAAAGACGGGTCTTGGCTTTTCGCAGTGCTGCTTCTCCAGGTTTTCCCCACTGCATGCTAGCCTGCTTAGATTCCAGGGTGTAATGACGCGTTTCCAGTCATTAAGGACATACTGCACTGCAGTTTCACAGCTATGCTTACCCCAAAAACCAGATGGCTTCTATGAATTCTAACAGTTGTTTCATCACTACTTTTTCCATGATTTTTTCAACGCAACTAAGAATATTAACAGGCCCTAGATCAACAGCCTTGTGAGAATTATATAAAGGGTGTTTTTTATAGAGGTATAGAACTTTTAAATGGAATAAAACAAAGATGAATTTTTTAAATTGACATGAAATTTACTTTATTCGAAAGATAACCTTCTGGCATTATAATTTAAATATGACTTCTGGCGTATGACCACCACGGCTGGCTCGGACGTAGTCTAATCTGGAGGTCCAATTTTCGATGACTTTTTCCAACATTTGTGGCCGTATATCGGCAATAATGCGGCGAATGTTGTCCTCCAAGTGATCAATCGTTTCGGGCTTATCGGCGTAGACTAGCGACTTCACATATCCCCACAGAAAATACTCTAGCGGCGTTAAGTCACACGATCTTGGAGAACAATTCACGGGTCCGAAACGTGAAACTATGCGGTTACCAAACGTTTTCTTCAATAAATCAATTGTGGCACGAGCTGTGTGATATGTTGCGCCGTCTTGTTGAAACCACAGCTCCTGCACATCATGGTTGTTCAATTGATGAACGTATCATGGCTCTATAGCGGTCACCATTGACTGTAATGTTCTGACCAGCATCGTTTTTAAAGAAAAATGGACCAATGATTCCACCAGCCCATAAAGCACACCAAACAGTCAGTTTTTCTGGATATAACGGTGTCTCAACATACACTTGAGGATTATCATCATCCAAATACGGCAGTTTTGTTTATTGACGTATCCATTCAAACAAAAGTGAGCTTCATCGCTAAACAAAATTCGCTTATGAAAATCGGGATCAACGGGAATCTTGTTTTGGGCTCATTCACCGAATCTATGCCTTGCTAGGTGATCGTGAGGCTTCAATTTTTGCACGAGTTGGATTTGGTAAGCACGCAAACCAAGATCTTTCCGCAAAATCTTCCATAAAGTGAATGGAAACATATCCAATTCCTAAGCACGATGGCGGATAGACTGATTCGGGTCTTCCTCGACGCTACGCTCTACAGCAGCAATGACTTCTTCTGTACGCACTGTACGACGTCTTTGTGGATGCGTATTATCAATTAGAGTAAACGTGATGCGAAAACGTTCCATAGTTAATCGAATTAATTGCTCTGACGGACGATTATGTTGACCGTAAAATGGACGTAGTGCGCGATACGTATTTCGAACAGAACGATGATTTTCAAAATAAATTTGCACAATTTGGAAGCGTTGTTCAGGCGTCAGTCTATTCATGTTGAAATGCCAAACCAAACTAAACATAAATCATTTGACAGCTGACAAAATGGCCGCCAATTAAAAAAGTGTTGTCAACTTAAAGTTTTATACCTCTATAAAAAACACCCTTTACTTTCATATACGGCAAGATGGTTTGCTTTCTGATTTTCCGTCAAGAAGCGAGGAACCCACCTTGAAGATACTTTTTGATAACCCAAATTATCTGAAATGATTGCTGGGCACTCCCATACGATATTCCGACGTGTGCAGTAATTTCCCATATTGTAAGACGGCGGTTTCCTCCAATTATCACACGGGTCGCAAAATATTCGTCTCACTGGTGCTTGTCCGCGGTCGGCGGGCATAGGTCTCATATTGCACTGATTCTCATCCTTCGGAGACTTGGATCCTTAAAAATTTCGGCAGATTTTACGCCCTCCCGCTACTAAAATTTAATAATAATACATTGTTCAACAAAAATGTGCACTTCTTGCTCCGACATGATGCTACTACGAATCGATTCAACCCCCGCCACTTCACATCCTCACCCAACATATATCAAGACGTCCCTTTTCTCACTTCACCTAGAGAGCGTTAAACAGAAAAGTCCGATTATTATTTGATTCGTCCTTGTATAATTATAAAATATTCTAAATATTTATATATTACACATCTACTTAGTTTAGAATATTAAAATAAATTCCTGCACAATAGAATTTACTGTAATTTTAACTTTATGAAATATTTGCACTAATTAAAATGTATATTGTCAGTGTAGGAGTTGGATATATGTTTAATTAACAGAATTTAAAATATACATTAATAAATAAAATTATACAAGTCTATGCAGGGCACCTATTAATAAACGCTTGTCCCAAATTTTACTAGGATGTTTAAATAATACCAATCTACATTAATCTGCCTCGTCAAAATAATGTGTTATTTCGATAATTTATACCTATGTAACCCACACTGACTTGTAAATTGTCATATAACGAAGCAAAATCTAGAGAACATCAATAATATATTTTGATTGATTGCCAAGCAGGTATAACGATGTACTTATGCGATATATAAGTTGTTATAGCATACCTTGGTGTGACGTTACCGAGTATACTTTTCTCTAAGTTTGGGGAAATTGTGCACAATCTAGCAACACCGCATAGGGACGTCTAGGGATGACCCCCATTTACGAAGTCTTAACCTTCTAGGACTTAAAATAACGGAGATATCCATTAAACCCCATGCAATTCTAAATGAGTTAAATATATGTAAGAAACGTTGTCCAAAGTTCTACAGTCATACAAAGCGTAAAAAAATGGGGTTATGAGAATCACAACTAGTCCGTCCCTGCACCTGTGAGTAATTCACACCACTTTCTTGGATAGTAATTTGAAGGAGCTTACCTGATGTACATCATATTTAAAAAAAATTGAAATATACCTGGTGGTTCAATAATTATGTGTAAAAAACTTGATTCCAGTCTTAGATACATGAGCGAAGTGAAAAGAACTAACGGAGAGTGATAATATGAAAAATGGGTTCAGAACTGCTGTATTTTTCAAAATTGGAGCAATAGGCAGCTGTAACTTTGCATATTTAATGGAAAGTAGAGAATTAAAAATTGATATTTTTTCGGTTACCATTCTTTAATTTGTTCGCCATTTTACGGAATGGTCACTTTCTGAAAAACCGGAAGAAGCCAAAAAAATGTATCCTCCTTGATCAGAAACCTAAATTGGAGATTTAAGCTTTAGAGTACGAGCGCTCCGATAATTATCATTGTACTCGCACGTGAAAAGAAGAAAATAAAAAAAAAGAAAGATGAAATGCTGGGCGAACAATACAGTAAAACCCCCATATCTAATCTTTTTATTTAAATAATCCTGATAATTTTCATTCCAATGGTATGGCATATCTTTTTAAAAATCGGGAACATATGCTAAAATTCCCTTTCCTTTATTTGCCATTTTTGAGCGTTACCGACAACGATACCTCAGCTCAAGTTGCTCGCATAAGGTATTATATTATATTTACTTGGAAAGCGATAATTAAATTAAAAATATATTTCCTAACAAATGAAAAAAAATTGGTGAAATTTGTATTACTTTACAGGAAAAATTACATATGCAAAGACGCGAAACCGCATAGGTTTGGTTGTGAAACAAACACCTTATCAAGTCTGTTTCTGTGATTATTACCTAATAATCGTTTGGAACTTATAAAGGGTGTTTTTTATAGAGGTATAGAATTTTAAGTTGGCAACACTTTTTTAACTGGCGGCTATTTTGTCAGCTGTCAAGTGATTTATGTTTAGTTTGGTTTGACATTTCGACATGAATAGACTTACGCCTGAACAACGTTTTCAAATTGTGCAAATTTATTTTGAAAATCATGGTTCTGTTCGAAATACGTTTCGCGCACTACGTCCATTTTACGATCATCAGAGCAATTACTTCGATTAACTATGGAACGTTTTCGCACCACGTTTACTCTAAATGATAATACGCATCCACAGAGACGTCGTACAGTGCGTACAGAAGAAGTTATTGCTGCTGTAGAGCGTAGCGTAGAGGAAGACCCGAATCAGTCTATCCGCCATCGTGCACAGGAATTGGATATGTGTCCATTCACTTTATGGAAGATTTTGCGGAAAGATCTTGGTTTGGGTGCTTACAAAATCCAACTCGTGCAAGAATTGAAGCCACACCTAGCAAGGCATGGATTCGGTGAATGGGCCCAAAACAAGATTGCCGTTGATCCCAATTTTCATAAGCGAATTTTGTTTAGCGATGAAACTCACTTTTGTTTGAATGGATACGTCAATAAACAAAACTGCCGTATTTGGAGTGATGATAATCCTCAAGTGTATGTTGAGACACCGTTACTTCCAGAAAAACTGACTGTTTGGTGTGCTTTATGGGCTGGTGGAATCATTGGTCCGTACTTCTTTAAAAACGATGCTGGTCAGAACGTTACAGTCAATGGTGACCGCTATAGAGCCATGATTACTGACTTTTTCGTTCATCAATTGAACAACCATGATGTGCAGGAGCTTTGGTTTCTACAAGACGGCGCAACATGTCACACAACTCGTGCCACAATTGATTTATTGAAGGAAATGTTTGGTAACCGCATAGTTTCACGTTTCGGACCCGTGAATTGGCCTCCAAGATCGTGCGACTTAACGCCGCTAGACTATTTTCTGTGGGGATATGTGAAGTCGCTAGTCTACGCCGATGAGCCCGAAACGATTGATCACTTGGAGGACAACATTCGCCGCGTTATTGCCGATATACGACCACAAATGTTGGAAAAAGTCATTGAAAATTGGACCTCCAGATTAGACTACGTCCGAACCAGCCGTGGCGGTCATATGCCAGAAGTCATATTTAAATTATAATGCCAGAAGGTTATCTTTCGAATAAAGTAAATTTCATGTCAATTTAAAAAATTCATCTTTGTTTTATTCCATTTAAAAGTTCTATACCTCTACAAAAAACATCCTTTATATAAACTGCGACTCGGGGACTTTTGTGACCGGCTATATGTACTGACGTTAGCTGTATAGTAGGCGGGGTATTATTCTACAAAGCAAAGCAATGTTCTGCGTAAATAATTTTTCTAGAAATTTATTCATCACAGTGCCGGCCACCGAAGCAAAAAGTATAACAATTTAATGAATACATTTTTGTAGAGATATTTTACTCGGTATTTCGGTTTCACTGCAGTATGATGCTATTGCCTAGCTATAAATATACTTTGCAGCATATGTCATAAGCAGCACTTAGAGATATTCTAGCCACGTTGAAAATTAATACGGTTCGGTCGAGCTAATGAGGTTATGTACCCGTTAGGAAATCACGTGACATTAATACGATAGATTTCCATGCAGCTTATTATGTACAGCATATTCTGCACGACTCACTGTCAATGTTATCCAGTTGTTTAGGTGAGCATAATCTACAGGTTGCCCGAGAAGAATATCAGGAATCATAGAGAAATAAATTTATTTAATAAAATAAAGAACGAAAACGTCAAAATTTCATTGGTTTTCTTGTTACAGTTAATGCAATTTGTTTTTAATTCATATTTAATTTATTCACGTTCTTGTTAAGATACTTTTTATCAAAATCCATTGGAGTTAGTAGAAACGAACGCGTCGGTCAGTAACAACAACACTTACAATACAAGGACGCAGCGCTGAATTATGACGGCATCACCTCAAGTCTTGAAAATAACATATTATTACCTGATTTTTGTTGGATTTATGTTTTTGTTTAGTTTTAAATACTTATGATCATTATTAAAATGTTTCAAAATTGTATTTAAGTTAATTATATGTCAAAAAGGCTAATAGCATGCGTGAAAAAACTATAAGAAGGTAATGATTTGAAAAAAAAAAACACTGTTTTGTTTAAAATGTTTTTATGTAGTTTGCATTATGAGTGTTATTGCCGTAAACATTTCCTTTATGACGTATTCAATAACGGTTCAAAAATCTTCTTCTTCTTCTTTCTAACACAGTTAACCATGCTAGTAAGCTATTGCCTGTTCATTGCCATCACGTCTTCCCCGGAAGATGAGGTCCAGAATTCTCGCCATCATTTTGGTGGTCTTCCTCGTGATCTTTTTCCTACTGGGTTATTCATTCTTGCGCTTTTAACGAGTCTACCGCCCTCCATTCTCCCTATACGTTTGTTCCAGAATCTTCGCCTTTGTCTAACCCATCTTCCTATGTCCTGTATCCCGCATTGTTGTCTGATATCTTCATTCCGTATTCTGTCGTGTAGAGTTTTGCCTTGTATACTTTTTAATGTTTTCATTTCGACTGTTCTTATCATTTGTAGAGTTCTGCCTGTATTTGGTCTTGTTTCTGCCGCGTATGTTATGATGGGTCTTAGAGCCGTTTTATATATCTTCGTTTTCCTTTCGGTATTAAGGTATTTGTTCTTCCAGACAATTTCTTTTAGGCATCCCGAAATTCTAGCCGCTTTCATTGTTTGCTCTCTTACGTAGTTAAAAAGGTTTCCATGGTTCGTTATTCTGCTCCCAGATATTTGAAGCGATTTACCTGTTCGACAATTTTGGAGTCGATTTCCAACTTGCATTGTATTGGTTCTTTGGATGGTACTAAGCATTTGATCTTCGATGTATTATTGGTTGCCTAACTTAACCTATGCTATGGGCGCTGTATATTTTAGAATAATTATCAAATGATCAAAGTGAAAAACGTGAAACTGATAACTTCAAGTTCTTTTCAATATTCATTTACCTGTCATTAGGTTGAAGTGATCATGATTACTTCAAATGATGGAATTATCCATTTTTACTGGTCTGGTTATAAGTTTGTAGCCATTGTCTATGAGAAATCAATATAAAACTGTGAAAACCCGTAAACATATAATTAACGTGTCCTAAAAATAATAAATATAATTTATGGACCCTATTATAAATAAGTTATTTTGTAGAATCGAAGTGTTTACTTCTACTACTAAAAAAATGTAAATAAAAATGAATATAAACGGAGGGATTTAAAACTTGTACCCATATTTTAGATTCACTATCAAACACGGCAACACTGCATCCCCTCATTTTTTGCTTTTTTACTACTATTTATTATAATTAAACTTATTGATGATATGGAAAGGAAAAGATAGTTGCCAAGGCGTCCATAAACGGTAAAAGTCTTGTGATTATATAGTCTTTGATTGAAATAATGATTTTTATGTTAAAAGTGATTTAAATTATGATTTAATCATCTGATTTCTTAACATCCTGGATGTGTTTTTAAATTTAAACATTAACCAATCTTAATTAGTATTGTATGGAGCAATACAACAGAATCTTTATGTCTTTGCCAAGTGAGTTCCCCTTTATATTGTATGTTCCAAACGTAGCATTGATACATAAATTATACAAAGTTTATCGTGCTAACTTAATGGGAAAGGTATACTACGTATAGTTAATAATAAACTTATCCGAAACAGAATGGTATTTTAATTAACATTAATTACCATAGCGACAGTGGAACAGATGCTAAGTTCGCACGATAACTATTATCCTTAAATCAATTTAATCAATGTTACTATTCCTCGGTTACGGATACCGACATCTGTTACAGTTTACCGTTTAGAAACAGTGAATAAATTTATACGCACAATATTTATAGAGTGTTAAGTGGGATAAACAATTGTAACTACGTAAAAACTATTGAATTCGCAGAGTCCATTTTGGCTTAAATACAACCAGAGACGAATAATAGCAATAAATAATTTATTTTAAAGAAGAAATAATGAATACTACGATTTTTTAAATGGCAATATATTTTTAGCATTGTTAATACACAATTTACTAAAATCTAAAAGCAAGTAAATACATAAATCTAACAAAAATCAGATAATAATGTATTGTTTTCAAGATTCCGGGTAACCACGTCACAAATCAGCGCTGCCGTCTTTTTATTGTAGGTGTGGTTGAGTCGTTTTATTGTAGGTGTCATTGATATTGGCTGGTGCATTCACTTGAATTAATTCCAATTATTCTTGAGTTCGTTAATGATATCAACAATTTTTTTTCAAAGTTATTAACAATAACAAAGGTAATTTTTTGATGTTTTTTGAAAATATTGCGGTAAGTGCTAGATGGATTTCGACAAACAAAACAGCATTGTAAAGATTTTTATTGCCTATAACTTAATAACGATATGTTATTGAATACTTTTCGAATTAAATGAAGATAATCGATTTTTAGTTCATAATTGTTAATCAAAAAATATTTCTCAAATAAAATTTAAGACGCTAAAAATGAGAGTCTTAAAAACGATCTTCACCAAGGAAAATTCCGTTTACCTTCTGTTTATTTTTGCTAATTATCCAGTTTCATCTTCCTAGTGAACTTTGCCGAAACAAATCGCTCTAATAAATACTTTTTTTGAGAAAAGACAATGGATAATTACAATCCAAAAACATGTCATTTATCTTCTATCAGGGTGAATCTTATATATATATATATATATATATATATATATATATATATATATATATATATATATATATATATATATATACAATTTAGTTTCGTACTTTTAGAACCATTTCGTGACATTCTTCACATGATGTGTTCTTTAAATTAAATTATGTCAAGAGTAGAAGCTTAAGAGAAGATATTGTTGTAAACCAACTATTACTACAAATTATTAATTGTTAAATTACTATATATAAATATCTTTAAGTTACGCTTATGGATTAATAGACAGTTATAGTTTAATATTTAATACTCTCCAAGAAAAGTTATATATTAAGCCTTTGAGTTTAAAACAATAATTTAGATATAGAAATAGGATATAACTAAGACACGAACATAGAGACAAGGGGAAATAGTGATATTAAATTAGTAAGTAATAAGAGTTATTACCTCCTGATTTAGTGAATATTTTAATAAAATATTAGAAGTGGTATTAGAAGATTTATTTGAATTCACTGAAACCAGTGATAAATCAAAAGCTGAACCAGCAAAGTTATAACATTGGGGAAATGTTTTTTTTTTTGAGGACGAAGCAGTAATGATCTTCGATAACAAGCATTTTTAATAAATTAAAACAATTTAACATACTTCATAAATATTCATTTTCTCAAAACACACAAAATAAAAAATGTAAATAAAACAATAAGGTTCTGAAAAAAAAACCTAGGTTATGTTCCTACAAAATATTGAAAATAAACAGTTTCCACCATTTTTAAAGCAGTCCGCTGAAAAGTAAAACATAATTTTGCGCAATGACCTTGAAAAGGCGGATTTAGGCGAGAAATCGTCGGTCTTTACCCTTTTTAAATTCAACAAATCACAATGCTTGAAATTTGACATATGTCTTACGCTACGTTTACGCTAAGATTTTTCTTGTCGTCTGGACTCATTCTCAGCTATAGACTTCTTCCATATATCTCCAGGTATCTCCTATGTGCGAGTTGATACCATAGACATATAAAGAATAGAATGCTGGTCTCAATGTACCGATTGCACTTGGTGTGAGAGAGAGACGCTACGTTTACGCTAAGATTTTTTCTTATTGTCTGGACTCATTCTCAGCTATAGACCTCTTCCATATATCTCCAGGTATCTACTCTGTGCGCGTTGATACCATAGACATATAAAGAATAGAATGCTGGTCCCAATGTACCGATTGCACTTGGTGTGAGAGAGAGAGAGAGAGAGACGCTACGTTTACGCTAAGATTTTTTCTTGTCGTCTGGACTCATTCTCAGCTATAGACCTCTTCCATA
Organism: Diaprepes abbreviatus; assembly: GCA_034092305.1. Taxonomy (NCBI): domain Eukaryota; kingdom Metazoa; phylum Arthropoda; class Insecta; order Coleoptera; family Curculionidae; genus Diaprepes; species Diaprepes abbreviatus. Next base: position 767,307 of record JASJET010000314.1, read on the forward strand.
TATCTCCAGGTATTTACTCTGTGCGAGTTGATACCATAGACATATAAAGAATAGAATGCTGGTCTCAATGTACCGATTGCACTTGGTGTGAGAGAGAGGGACAATAATTTAAGGATTTAATCTTCTTTTTTCTAAAGAAACATGGTGAAGTATTGGGCATACGTGCTGATGACTAGGCGTTCACGCGAGGGGTATTCGGCTGTATCAAGAAAAAACCAGGAGAACACTCAAATCAAACGAACTTGACAATACAAGAGATATAAATAAAATGTATGAACCTATTACGTCAGCAACACAAAAAATGTGTTTTAAAATACACCATGAAAATAAAAAAAAAACCAGCGATAAAACACCAAGTCTTCTAAAGAAGAGGAAAAATCTAAATAAATAAATAACAATAAAATTTAAAGAAAAATGAGAAATATAGAAAAATTATAATACGAAAATTATTATTAATGCATTAAATAAGAATAAGAGACGAAAAATTATAACGAAAACGCTCTACATAGGTAAAAAATAAATAGCGAAAAATAGGAATAAGGAAAACAAGACAATTTTAATTAGGAAAGATATAAAACAAGAGATCGGAATATATTATATCGAGCTTTATGAAGCTAAAATAAAGATGTTCTACAATTTCATTAAGTAACAATTACGAGGATAGTCCGATAAAGTCAAGGCCTTGTAAAGAAAACAAAAGATTTTTGAAAATGTTTTTATTTATTTTTCAACATAGTCCCCTTGTACTTCAATACATTTAGACCAACGATGTTCTAACATTTTAATACCCGTTGTATAATGCGATTTGTCCAACTCTGCAAAATAGGCGGTTGTCGCTGCTCTGACCTCGTTACTTGAAGGGAATTTTCATCCAGGGAGCAATTTTCGGAAGAGAAAGTAATCGCTGGGAGCCAGATCGGGTGAATATGGCGCCTGTGTCCAGTAGTGAAGCATAATACTCCCCAGTGATGGTATTGCCTTGTTCTCAATAGTCTATAAGCACCACGCCATGTGAATCCCAAAAAACTGTTGCCATGACTTTTTCTGTAGATGCAACCATTTTTGCTTTTTTTGGCGCACTTTTACCTGCCTCCACCCCAGGGGCGGATCCAGCTTCTCTCTTTGGGGAGCGGGGGGGGGGGCGGTGATATCATAAAAGTACAGTATGACAAGCGAAAGCAAGTTGTCGACGGGGGGGGGGGGGGGGCACCAGCAACATTTCCATTTCTAGTGTAATGTTCAAATTTTCAGATTCTTCCTAATTATAGTTTCCCACAATCGATCGATAAATTCCCCGGAAGCTCACCCTGTATTGAGTGTAAATTGTCGATTTCCATTATGTAAGAAAGTAAAAGTTTTAATCATGTTGATTTAGAAATTTGTTTAGTACTTTAATATAATCTATACGCTCCTTCATTTTTGGGCAAAGAATCAACCCTATTTTTCCTAAATGATTATAGTGAAAGAAATCGTAAATCCATTTTTGTAAATATCTTGACTTCAAAATAATTTTGTGATAAAAAAAATCAACACGTAGTGGATGTCCCTACAAGATTGAGCTTATACTAATTTCGTTTCTAGAATTTCCGGGGTGGCAAACAGAAAAATCAATATATTTTAGAACAACCTATAATCTCTACTTTCCAATAATGTGACTGAAGATGCAGCATTATTGAATAAGACGTGGGGTTAATCTAATGATGCGGATGAAGAATATTTTTACATATATTTTTTAAATTTTCGAAAAAAATCTCTTTTTTTAAAATATCAGTTGTTTTATTATACCACGAAAGTGAGTATAGAGTGTGTGTAATTATGAACTTTAACCAGAATGATGCCATGCTGTATTAAATTTCAATAATATTATATTATTATCATTATGAGTTTAATTTTCTGTTATTTTATTTCTGAACTGTATAAAAAGTAAAAAAAAAACATAATAATTTTGCGTTTTTGAAAATTAAGGTGTGGAAATCAGAAATAGAGAGCTTTTATAAATTTATTGCAACGATAAAATTTCGGATAGTTCAATTTAATCTCTGTCAGTGAGCAAAGTACACCTTACAGTGTGTCCTTAGTGATTTATTTTGTTTGTGATTGTTTTTATATATTATTTGAGATTAGTGAGATATCCAAAAGATATGGCTTCCACATTTATATTTATTCCAAAATCGTTAAACCGGACCATTTTTTCCTCAACGAAAAACTTACTACGATGAATGTTTATGATGCCTTAAAATATCATTATCTAGATAATAATGTTAAAAGCTTTGTTGAAATGCGTTCCAACATGACAGGAGTTGAAAAATCTACTATGTACCGAATACTGAAGGAAAAAAAATTACTGGAATTGTACTCCCAAGCTACATTCGATCACAGGCAGACGAAAAACCTCGTTGGTAGAAGAGATGTAAACTGCAATAAAAGGAGTTGTACATACATTTTATTATGAGAAGCAGATCTCAACCGTCGACAAAATTCTAACTAAACTCAATGAAGATCGGGATTTACCTGAAATTAAAAGAACTGAGTTCTGGAAATTGCTCAAAGAACTTAATTTTTGCTGGGAAAAATCAGATGGGGAATCTGTTCTTATAGATCGTTCGGAAAATGTCCGTTGGAGAAGGAAATATCTCTCTCAAGTAAAAGGTAGAGTTGCTAGAAATAACACAACTTACAAAATTAGTAATTTAACTGAACTTTTAATAGATTTTTTTGAATAAAGTTACTGCAGAAAATTGGGAAAAATCCATATAATAAGAGAATAAAAGAAAATGTGGAAACTCTCATGATCGGTGAAGGTGATAGAGGAACCAATTAACCAAAATTAATTTGAGCGAAGATAGCTTCACTGATTTTGATTACGAATTAGATACGTAATGTTTACCAGCGTAAACACAATTTATTATTTAAATTTTCTGTAAGATCGCCTCCCCCCCTTGGATCCGCGCCTGCTCCACCCACTGTTTAGACTGCTGCTTTGTCTCTGGCGTGTAATGGTGAATCCATGTATCATCTATAGTTTTAAAATGTCGAAGAAACTCAGCAGGATTGCGCCTGAATAAGTCTAAACACTCTTGCGGTGTTCATTCGAAGGCGTGTTTGGTTGACTGTTAATAAACGCGGCACCCATCGCGCAGAATGCTTTTTCGTCAAGAACATCATGTAAAATGTACTGGACACGATCTATCGAGATATTTGCTATACCAGCAAGCTCTCGTACTTTCAGTCGACGGTCATGAAGTATAACATTGTGAATTTTTGTGACAATTTTGTCAGTTGTAGCGGTTTTTGAGCGCTCATCATCTTGAATTGACGTACGACTACGATTAAATTCAGCAGCCCATTTTTTACTGTCGAAAACGAAGAAGAAGAATCCTTTAAAGTAGAATCTAACTCATTGTTAATGTCCGTAGGAGTTAAGCCCTTTAAAACAAAGTACTTTATAACCGCTCGAACTTCAATTTTATCCATCTTTCACAAAATATCGAACCTAATGTGTTCACTCGATCGCCACAAACAAGCAATTGAACGCAAACATCTGAAACTTTGCAGGGCGTCATCTCAAGGTTAATGCTTACAAAATAATATAGTTATTTGATACTACTAGCGTCCTCTCTGTTTCAGGCCGAGAACTTATCGAAACATCTTCGTACTTCAATTGGAACACTTTCAAATTTCATGTCCCAGCAGGATAATGCTTACTCCTTCGTTGCACCTGCTGTTTTAAAACATTCTGAAGAAGCACGATAAATTTACTACCTTGAACACCAAGATCACCAGATCTTTCCCTAATAGAATAATTATCTTTCAACCTTAAGGTTAAAGTATCTTTCAACCTTAAGGTTAAAGTCACGCCCTTCTACGTCAAAAATCATTCTTATACTGCCGATAAAATCGTAAAAAATAAAATAACCTCAAAATATTTCACTTCATACAAATAATTTGTCTAAAAAACTCGTTTCGAATACTTCATTAAAACAAACATTAAAGGTAATCTTTCAATATTTTATGGATAACCATGCCAAAATGAGAGTAAAGGGGTAATAAGTGTCAAACCGGCCTCGTAAAAGATACGAATTATGTGCCGTATATCCAGAGAATTGTAAACATCTGGGTTATGATCGGTACGAAGGATATTCCAATTTAAAATCGATCAGTCATATCACACGTGATGTAATGTTATTGAAATAAGTCAAAAATTTAACGCAATATGTCTTCGTGGATTGACAAATTGATGGCCGATACAAGTAAAGTATTACTTTTCCTGGAAAGTGTTTTTTTTTTCAAGGGAGCGAACGTGAAAATTTTTGAATGGGAAAAATTGTTTCAAAGTGCCGATTTGTCAAAATTATTCAGTTAATAGATTACATTTAAAATGGCTTTGCTTGTAAAAAGCTGCCTTAAAGCACAATATATCTGGCAACATCGATAGCTGAGCATTGTCTGGTAGTTGTTCACCTCAAGTCATCTATTCTTTTAATTATTAAAGTGAAATTATTTACACAAAAACCAACGAAAGTGAGTTCTTACTATGGACAAAATGAAATGACGTCGTGCTAAAAATAATAAAGCTTTAAAGTCATTTATCTCATTTGCAGGCTTTGTTTTGTTTCTATCTGGAGTTACCCTAACAGAACACGTTGTGAGGGTGGGTCCACACGACAAAAAAAAATTGAGCGTAGGCGTATTACGCGCTTTCATGTTAAAAATGTATTGTCCACATAGGAGATTTCGTTACGCGGTAATAAGGGTGTGTGTTTTTTTTTGTTTAAACCTAACTTTTATCAGGATTTTTGTTTATATTTTCTTTAAATATTAAAATGAAGCAAAGTAAAACATTAATTGCAGCAATATTTTAATCTAGAAAAAAAGCTACAAAATGTAAGAAGAATATTGATATATTCTTTATTAAAAAAACGGGAATGTCGTCGCTACTGGGTCCGGTCTGTATTTGAGGAAAACATAGGAGAAAGGCTTGGACATACTAATTATTTAATTCAAGAAATGTGAGAAAATAATTTTTTTTTAAATATTTTCCTGTTACTCTCGGTGAATTTGAAGAGCTCTTCGCTTTTGTTGGGCCAATAATTAGGAAACACGATATGGAGATGTGTAAAGCTATACCCTTATTACTAGGTTGGAAATAACATTGTGATATCTAGCTGATGAAATCAGCATGTGAAAGTAACACTGCGAATTCCGAGTCGGTATACAATGTTTCTGAAATTATTCAGGTTACTTGTGCGGTAATATGGGACTCTTTAAAAGAAGATTTATTTCCAAAGTTTACCACTTCTACCTGGTAAAGAATTGCCAAGGAGTTCAAAGACGAGAATTTAAATATAACAGTGTAATTTTAACAATCGTTTTAATAATTGCAATTGTTTGTAGTTTTTAGATGAATACATTACATATGATACTAACTAGATTTCTGTTATTAAATTTCCATCAATGTTAATTTTTACTTTTTAATCGTTTATAATAAATTTATATAAAGTTTGCTAAGGGTAGGGTTACCAGACGACAGGAATTTTCCTGACATATCTGAAATTTTAGCCCACTTTAGGGAAACAGGAAAAACTGCAATTGTCAGTATTTTTTTGAAATTAAAAGTGGAAAATATAAGTAATAAAAAAATATTTATTAATCATTCTAGTAAGAAAAAATAAATTAATTAAACGTTAACAAAATAAGTGAGTTGTTAATTTAGTATATTAATAAATTCAGTTTTGTACTTTTTTTGCTTGATGTTTCTTTTGGCAATTGCTGGTCTTTTATAACCATTTCGTGACATTCTTCACATGGTATGTTCTTTAAGTTAAATTGTGTCTAGAGTAGCACCTTAACAGAAGATATTGTTGTAAACCAACTCTTACTACAAATTATTAATTATTAAATTACGATATATAAATATTTTTAAGTTACTCTTATGGATTAATAGATAATTATAGTCTAATATTTAATAACCTTTTAAAAAGAAGTTATATCTTAAGTAAATTTATATTCTAATAGGCTCAAACAAAAGCATGCCTTAATCTATAAAACTCTAAAACTTTACTTTTTACAGAGACCATTAGCTTTGTTCATATTATCATCGTCCCATAGATACACACTTTTTCATTTCAGTAATCATGTAAATAAATTTTATATTTGTTAGTACGCCTATGACTGAAAAATAATAATTTAGATACAGAAATTGAATATAACTAGGACATGAACATTGAGACGAGGGGAACTATAATTAAAAAACTACAATAGTGACATTAAATTAGTAAGTAAGAAGAAAAACTGTCGTTACCTCATGATTTAGTGAACATTTTAATAAAATATTAAAAGTTATATTAGAAGATTTATTTGAATTCATCGAAACCAGTGATAAACCAAGAGCAGAACCAGCAAAGTTATAACATTGGTGGCAGCGAAAAGCAAAGCTTATGACAATATAGACAGCGTATTTCTCTCCTTGGTCCACTACGCTCCCATTAATGAGAACACCCGCTCGATATTCGCATTTGGTGCTTCGATTGCAAATATTTTGAAAATCCCACTGCCTTAACATACCACATTCAATATTCAGATAAAATGTCCGGATATTTACTGAAAAGTCAGGGATATTGTCAGGAAATCTCTTTGATCTGGTACCCATAGCTAAGGGCATGTCTGTGGATTAGTGTCTCGATATCAGAGATTGTTGTTGAATAGAAATTGTATTATATAACGGCCTTGATTTCATAAGCTTTAATTTATATAACGAACAATTGTATTATTGCAATTGTTATAAAATTAATAAAAAATGAACAAGAAAACATAGGTTATGTTCACATAAAATATTAAAAATAAACAGTTTCCGCCATATTTAAAGCAGTCCGCTGAAAAGTTAAACATTATTTTGACTAATGAGCTTGGAAAAGGCGGATTTAGGCGGGAAATCTTCGGTCTTTGTTTTTTTTTAAATTTAACAAATCACAATGCTTGAAACGTGACATATGTCTTATTTCGCTACGCTTACGCCCAGATTTTTCTTATCGTGTGGACCCACTCTGAGGCTGTCGTGCCTGCAGTTGTATTTTAAGCTATAATTTTTTATATGTAATAGGGAATTTTCTCTATCAGTATTTAGGTTGAGTATAAAGTGTCCCGACATGAATTTTAAAACTTATATGTATTTTATATGATTCTTACCAGAAAATTCGAAGAACTCCTCTCTCGTTATCATGAAGGCCGCCAGGTTGGCAGTGTATATGGCAAGGAAGACCACGGCGAACATGGCCCATACGTTCGTCATAAACCTGGAGGTGAATCCTCTAGGCGAGTCGACATGGACGGCAGCTTGGAAAAGAACTGCCCATACTAGCCAGTATGTGCGAAAGAGAGAGAAGCGGTGAGCTTGAGAGGGTACGCCCTGAAACAAATGTACAGAGCGTCGTTATTTTTTCGAGAATTGTACTCTGTGAAAGTTTGATCTTTCAACCTGTATAGTATAATAACACAGTAGAGCAGGGGCGGATTCAAAGGGAGGATAATTGCGCTCCAAAAAGCTTCGAATGCATCCTGCATTAGGAACGTGCATTTAATTTATTATATACAGGGTGTCCAAGTATCGATGGTTTTAAGAGTTATCTCCGTTATTAGTAAAAATAGGAGGATAATTTTTTCGTCACACTATGCTCCTTTTTTGAGAAATCAACGATGCCACTAACAGAATTTTCATAAATCTCTTCGTTTTGAAGATTCAGAGTGATTTTGAAAATTGTTCAAATTTGGAGCACCTTTCGTATCTCAGTTATCTTACAACTTCACGTAAAGTTAAAAAATTGAACTTTGGGGTTTTTAATGTGGGGTTCAGTGGCGTAGTTCGTTTCTTTTTATAGGTTCAACAGTTTCGGAGAAATAAATCAAACTTGCATTTTTTAAAATGGGACACCCTATATATTTTTGAATAATGCGATTTAGTTTGTTTTAAGCTTTTCATAAATAAATACGAGATGACCTCTCACTGACGCATTATTTTTTCGGTTTTTGTGTTTTCGTCGATTTTAACCTGTATAGTTGCGTTTTTATATATGTTCTGTATGATACTGGTATAACTGGAGTCAATTCTAGCATTATTAAGTGATTTCAAGATCCCCCATGTTTCTATAGAGTCGAAGGCCTTGTGAAAATCTACAAATGCCAGGTGTATAGGAATGTTATATTCCTCGGTTTTTTCTAGGACTGTGCGTAGGGCTTGGATATGATCTATCGTACTAAATCCACGTCGAAAGCCGGCTTGCTCCACAGGCTGGTAATAGTCAAGCTTTTCAGTCAGGCGATTTGTCAATATGCGGGTGAATAGTTTATATAGGTGGTTTAATAAACTGATAGGACGGTAGTTTTCTATATTTGTTGTGTCCCTTTTTTGAAGAGAAGTACGACTTGTGTGTTATACCATTGTTCTGGTACTCTACCTTCGTATAAGCATTTCTTCATCAGTGTTTGTATCGCTTTTTTAAGACTGTCTCTACCCATCATTAACATCTCAATTGTAATTTGATCCTCGCCCAGGCATTTTCCATCCTTCATCTGTTTTAGTGCTCTTTTTATTTCATCTAACGATATTTCCGGCAAATTTTCTGATCCTACATTTTTTATTTGTTTTACTGTTTTGGTTGGATCTGGATCCGTATTGATCGAGGAGTATAAGTCCGCATAGAATGTTTCCACAGCCTTTATGATGTCATCTACATGTGTTACTGTTACCGCTTCTTTGTTCTTCAATTTTGTTATTTTGGTTCGTCCTCTTGAGATACCTGACCTCAAAACTTTTATATTTTCGTTTCTTTCTATTGTTTCGTGTATTAATTTTGTTTTGAACGTTCTAATGTCTTTCCTTACTTTTTTCTTGATATTTTTTAGTTGTTTACAATCCTCTGTGTCTCTCTCCATCATCTTTCGTCTTTCCATCATCTGTAATGTATCTGCACTAAGTTTCTTGTCTGTAGTTTTCCTTAATCTTCCACATACTTTTTTCATTGATGTTTTTATAGTAGTTTGGATTTTATCTATCATTTCATTGATGTTATGTTGTTCCAGAGTATTAGTAGATTTCAAACTTTTCTCTATTTCGTATTGGTATTCGCTTTGTCGTGTGTATAGTTCTTTAGCTGCTGGAGTTGAGTGTGAAACGGATCAGCTTATATCTTTCCTGTTTGAGGTTTATGAGGAGTCTTGCCCTAACCAGTCTATGATCACTGCCGGTATTAAATGTGTTTAAGATTGAGACGTCTACAAATATTTCTTTCTTGTTGCAGATCACGAAATCTATTTCATTTTTAGTTTTATTGTCCGGGCTTTTCCACGTACATTTTCGCTGAGGAGGTTTCTTGTAAAAAGTATTGAGACAGTAGAGATTTTCACTTTTCAGGTAGTTGAGTAGCATCTCACGTCATGCGTTTCTCTCGTCGAGGCCATAATTTCCTATATGTTCTGAGTCGTCTTTTTTCTTCTTTCCTATCTTAGCATTGAAGTCGCCAAGTAGTAAGACATAGTGAGCTTTTTCTCTTCGTTTGGCATCTGATATATCTTCGTATATTTCTTCCACTATTTCGTTTTCTGTGGTGGTAGTTGACGCATACACATTTATAATTTGTAAGGTGTAGCGTATATTAAATTTAATTGTTATGTACAGGGTGAGTCAACGATTGGATGAAGTAGGTTTGTACCTTTTCGGTGAAATTAACAAAGAAACTATATTTATTGTTTGATATAGTTTATTTTTACGCAGATTTTAAAAATATTTAGGACTCTACAGGGTGAGCCAAAAAACTAGGACAGCATAAAGTTGTATTTTTTTAAATAGAACACCCTATATACGAATCGTATTTTCGATTTAGCTTATAATTTTAAATCTTTTTTATTAAGGGTTTACTATAACAAAACTTTATAGTTTCTGAGATAATTAAGTTTAAAGAAAAAAAGTCACATTTTCAAGCATCAATTCAATCCTAAATAACGTTTTCAATTTTGTGACAAATATATTCAAATTTGGAATTTAGCAAGGCCAAGGACAAGTTAACATAATTTTTACCTAATATTTGCAATAAAAGCTACAGAGTGTTGAACACATCGGCTCAAATTTGAACAAGTTTAAATGAATAAATATCTTTTTTTTAAATGGTACACCATGTATATTTTCATGTTATTTAATAGAGTAATAAAAACCCTAAAAGTTTTGTTCAATATATCCTATACCTATTTATAATAGTTTTTGAGATATTTCAGTTTTTCTTATTTTCCATACTTTTTTACAGAAATAGTCTTCATTATCATAGTAGCCATGTAAAATAATAAAAAGAAACTACAGAAACAAACAGAATGTGGTTTAATATGATGAAATACATTATTCGTTATATTACAACGGCGATAGTTTAATTAAACATAATGTGAAAAAATTAACACAAAATAACGACAAGGCAAATACATATTTACTTTGGACAAAATTAGTGGCGTTATTGTTCTACAGGTATCCCTAATCCTGTTTCGCATATTTTCCACTGTTGTTGGTGGATTTTAATATAACCCCATAGGAAGAAATCTAATGGGGTGATGTCGCAAGACCTTGGTGGCCACTCAATGAAACCCCCACGTCCAATCCATTTTTGCGGATATCGTTGGTCCAAAAACGCACGAACTTCACGATGGTAATGCGGAGGCGCACCATCGTGCTGGAACCACATACTGTCGAGCTCATCCCTATCGAGACCTTGAAGCAGTTGGGGTAGTTCTTCTTGTAGAAAGTTCAGGTAACTATGGCCATTTAGTGGTTCATTAAAAAAGTGGGGTCCAATAATTCGATTATGATGAATACCACACCAAACATAATGACCAGTGGTTTTGATGTTGCACCTCTCTAATCCAAAATGGGTTTTCTGTGGCATAATAATGCATGTTGCGTCTATTTACGGTACCGTTACTTCTAAAAGTAGCTTCATCACTAAACATTACCTTGCATAATAAATTTGGATTTAATTGAATCTCCGCATTTATTGTACGACAAAAGTTTACACAACTTTTAAAATCCTGTCCATGCAATTCTTGGTGTAATTCCATGTGAAATGGATGGTAGTACGATTAGCGGTGGATTGTGATGTTTCACATAATGCTGCTAACTGACGGCTACCAATATAAGGATTTTCCTGAACATTTAACAATACTTGTAGTTCCTTTTCTTCATTAGTTACTGGTTTGTTGACCACTTTACGTTTTGGATAATCAACAGTACCAGAAGAATCAAATCTTTGCATTAAGTTTTGAAAAGTATGGGTATTAGGCTGGCGTCGATCAGGATACTTCATTTTGTAAATTCTTTGAGCGAGAAGGCAATTTTTTTGAGCCTCTCCTATTGTATAAATCATATCTATTAACTCATTCTTTGGAAAATTCATTTTACAATATAAGATGAATGCAAAAAAAAACAAACTACACTACATAAAAACCAAAAAAAGCGATTGCGGTTATAAATTTGACACACAGAAAAATGTTCTTTTACATTGTTTTTGTCATGGCTACTATGATAATGAAGACTATTTCTGTAAAAAAGTATGGAAAATTATAAAAACTGAAATATCTCAAAAACTATTATAAATAGGTATAGGATATATTGAACAAAACTTTTAGGGTTTTTATTACTCTATTAAATAACATGAAAATATACAGGGTGTACCATTAAAAAAAAAGATATTTATTTATTTAAACTTGTTCAAATTTGAGCCGATGTGTTCAACACCCTGTAGCTTTTATTGCAAATATTAGGTAAAAATTATGTTAACTTGTCCTTGGCCTTGCTAAATTCCAAATTTGAATAAATTTGTCACAAAATTGAAAACGTTATTTAGGATTGAATTGATGCTTTTTTTCTTTAAACTTAATTATCTCAGAAACTATAAAGTTTTGTTATAGTAAACCCTTAATAAAAAAGATTTAAAATTATAAGCTAAATCGAAAATACGATTCGTATATAGGGTGTTCTATTTAAAAAAATACAACTTTATGCTGTCCTAGTTTTTTGGCTCACCCTGTAGAGTCCTAAATATTTTTAAAATCTGCGTTAAAATAAACTGTATCAAACAATAAATATAGTTTCTTTGTTAATTTCACCAAAAAGGCACAAACCTACTTCATCCAATCGTTGACTCACCCTGTACACTTTTCTTGTTTTAAGCGTGTCTCTTGTAGGCTCAGAATATCCCATTTGATGTGTTATTTCTTGTTCTAGTTCAAGGAGGTGATTTTCGGAGCTCATGGTTCGAATGTTTCCAACACTTAGCTTTTTTAAAGTCGCTGAATGCTCTAACTCAAATTCTATTCATCCGATCGTTTTCAAATTTTGCACACTTTTTCTTTACACAAATTACGAGGTAACGCTATCGAAATATTTTATTATTAATCATTAGAATTTTTTTTGCAATAACAAATTAGTCGATTTTTCAATTGAAAAATTTTAAAAATTCGTTTTTTTGATTTCATATTGATATAAAACTGAAAAATCGTTTTGAAATAAATACCTCGATGGCGTTACCTCAGGAAACTTTTAAGCTAATGAAATCTTTTTGGTTTTTTGTCATCGGATGATCCAGTGACGAGTAGTGATGCTCACCGCAAATCAACTTTTTTTTAGGTGTCTGCGAAAATTTGCTGTCATTATATTATTTCTCAAGATTTTCTTACAAAAATTTAACAGATTACTCTTAAAAAGTTATATTATTATGCAATTCATTTAGAAATAAATTTATATTTACTATATTTTCAAAAAAAAAATCTTAAAAAGTTGTTTAAAATATGAAAAATTAACTCTACCCCCCTCCCCTTAAAGACCCTTAAGGTTTAGGTACTATAAACCTTATTGAAATAGGCACTTATTTTGATTGGAGAATAAAAATGCAATAATATACAGGAAGTTCCATTTAAAACAACACATTGATACTTCCAGAGCTTTTGAGACACCCTGTATAATATGATTATAATTTTAAAAAGTAACTATATTAGACCCCCATATATCCCAATAGTAAAACTTTCTGAAAGCCACATATTTTGGCAGCAATATCCCGTGCCGTACAGGGTGAATAATCCTGTATAATTTGGAAATGTTACGAACAACATCTTCCACGAACAAAAATTTAAATTTGCATGAAAATAGGCTAAAAAAACATTCGTCAGTTAAATTTTAGGGTAAACGGAAATTTTCAGGAAAGGTTTCATTTTCATAATTAAAAAGAAGAGTTTTATTTACATATGAACAAGGACGTTTAACGTGGGACTTGATTAACATTTTCCTCTTCATAATTACCTACTAAGCTTTATATTTTTAATTATTTTGAGCATTTAATTGAGGAAAAAGTATAATTGAAAATTTTACATAGGCTAATTAGGGTTTCAGGCTGCTTGTCAGGATTTTTTCTTTTTAAAATGCTCTGCAGACTTTTCCAAATATCAAATGTTTTCGTCTAGTGAGTTTCCTGTATTGTGAAACACAATGAGTAAGAAATTTCCGCAAAACCTTTATAATTCGATGCAGACTGCCATAAAAATTAATTCAATTAGAGGAACGCAAGTTTACCGCTTAAAACTTGCCATCTTCTCTTTTCAAGTAGTTTTCGAGATACAGGGCACTTTAGACGTCCTATTTCAATTAAAACCGAACCTCCAATTAAAAGTTAAATTGACTTACTTAAAAGTTTGTTTACAAAACTGTCTATTAAACTTCGTCGATGGAAACAAAAGAAATTTATTGGATTCTCAAGTGACTTGGTTTATACCGGAGAACGTCAATTTGATTTGTTTTTAATGTGTTTTTTTTACAGCGAATTATTGTTTAATCGGTAACAAATACTTAAAATTCTCTTATTTGAGGTATTCTGTAGTACACATTGGTTTTTCTTGCTGGAATATGTTCATTTTGGCATCCTATAAAACATATCTCGATGGTAACTCTGAAAGACCTGTGCAAAAAAAATGGCGGACCAAAAATGGTCACGATTTTCGGTTTTTTCAGTTTATCTCGAAAAATAAAAGTTGTATCGAAAAATGTTTCAAACAAAAGTTGTAGAGAATTAAAAACCCTATCGATTCGTGTAATATAAGTTATAGGTGGCGCCACTAGTTATCAAGATATTTTTTTTTCGACAAAATTTACGGTTTTTGTTTTTTAAAAAAAGATATTTATTAACAAATTACCGATTTAAAATTTAAATGTAGGTATTATTATTTTAAAAAAGTAAGTCAAATCTGGGATCTGTGAGTTTTTTATTTTCCGAGAAATTCGATGTCAAAGTTGAAAATGTAACCTTAACTTTCCGCTTTCCTAATTAAGATACAATGCTCAATTTTAATGGAAATTGTTTGTATTGTTTTATATTTTTAAGATCTATTAAAAAAAATTTTTGTCAATCATAGGCCGAGAAATTTTGCAAAAATCAATTTTTGCACCAAAAAAATTGCAATAAATTTTTACCGGATGGAGATAAACTTTTTTTAATGCGTGCATTGGATTTAGATGTATCATTTACTATCTCAAAAAAAAAAATTTTGGATGAATAAAACGTTTGTTTTTTGAAAAATTCGTAATGGCATGGCTGATGAATATTAAGGGCTCAAATTTGCAGAAGATGCTTTTTAATACTTGTACTTTACTTGTGAATTTTTTGGATACAAGAAATACACTTCCATACGATCTGTGAACCTTCGAAAATTGGGCCGAATCTAATCGAAAATAGCTGCTGCAGGCCGCTGTCGGCGGGTTGCCATAGTTTAGGAGCATTATTCATTAGGGTTTCAAGGAAACTTATGCATCACAAGTAATATTTATAATATTGATGTTGTTTTCTTAATTTATATGATAGTAACAATTGGTCATATTAATTATTAATTTGTTTATTAACAAAGTTTTTACAAAAAAATATAGAGAAAATCATATAAATATTCAATTATATATTACATATTCTACTGTTTTTTTCCTTTATATTGTTACAAACTTTATAGCGTTGTACATTTCCTAGTATTAGTTTGTGTTCGTAGTTTGTAGGGTTTTAGGTATATTTTCTAATGTAACGAACCTTGTAGGGTTTTATATTTTATAGTATTAGTTTGTATTCGTAGTTTGTAGGGTTTTAGGTATATTTTCTAATGTAACGAATTTTGTAGCATTTTATATTTCATAGTATTAGTTTGAGTTTGCAGTTCATAGGGTTTTAGGTATATTTTCTACACGTTTATCATTTATTTAAATAATTTTACCTTTGTTAATTTCCTCAGGAGAAGACTATGAAAGAAGGTCTGGAACTTTTTAGAGAATTCGATTTCCTTATTTTTAACATGGAACGCCTATGATAGAAGGTCTAGAAATCGCCGGATTATTCCTTTTTCTTATTTTGATTACCCCATGTAGTATGGAAATCCTTCTAGAGAATTAGGGAATCTTCCGGCATCGACCAAAAGGGTATATAAAGGGTCCAGATCTGCTTTCTCGGTCAGTTTAGTTTGAGAGTTCGTTGATGAAACTTGATATTGTTTGACAAGTGTCAAAAGTAAGGTTGACAATAAAAATATTTTAAAATAATAGTGTGTTCAATAATACAGCGTGTGTTCGAAGATCGGCCGTCCGGAACAATATTGTTATTATCTAACAGTTTATTAATAAAAGTTTTACAAAAAAAATATAGAGAAAATAATACAAATATTCAATTATATATTAGATATTATACTGTTTTTTTCCTTTATATTATGAATTACAAACCAAACGGCTTCGCACTCCCTCCAGGGATTATTTACTCATACCAGGCATACAAAGACACCAAGTATGAAGCTCTGTGGGAACCCTTTCCATGTTATCGGGTCCTAGGTGACGTTGTCTCCTGTATTTCCTACTAATTTTCGGACGGCTCTCGCGGTTGCAAGGAGAACTGATTTCTGCATAGGTTTATACAGATGCGCACTAAGGCCCAGTCCCTTGATGTTCTGCAGGAGGATCTTTGGTATCACTCCAGTTGTTGACAGTATTATGGGAATCGTTTGGACGCTGCTCATTGCCCATTGTCTTCGGATTTGGACCTCCCGATCTCTGTATTTGGCGATCTTCTAGTTGTATTTTGGCCTTAGGTTGTTGTTAGGTACAGCAATGTCGATTAGTGTAGTTCGCCTAGAAATTTTATCTATTAGTATAATGTCTGGTTTATTATGAGTTACTGTCTGATCCGTCAGAACCGTTCGGTCCCAATATAAATTGAACTGGTTGTTCTCAAGAATAGGCTCCGGATTGTACTTGAAATAAGGCACTTTTCCTACCTGTAATAGGTTTAACTTTTCTGCTAACTCTTGGTGGAGTATTTTAGCGGCTGAGTCGTGTCTTTCCTTAACTCGGTTGCGGCAAAAGCTTGGCATCCCCCAGTTATGTGCTGAATTGTCTCCGATGTTCGACAGCCATATCTGCATTGGTCATTTTCTATTCAGGGATCTCTAATGATGAACTTCCGATAGTTCTTGGTCAGAATAACCTGGTCTTGGATAGCTAACAAGAAGCCCTCCGTTTCCGGAAACATCTGTCCTGAAATCAACCAGTAGTACGACGCTGAGTTGTCGACATTGTCCTGATTGACCTCATTT
This sequence comes from Diaprepes abbreviatus, assembly GCA_034092305.1. NCBI lineage: Eukaryota > Metazoa > Arthropoda > Insecta > Coleoptera > Curculionidae > Diaprepes > Diaprepes abbreviatus. Next base: position 783,945 of record JASJET010000314.1, read on the forward strand.
GGATGCCGTCCATGAAGTGGCTTTTGTAGCCAGGTTTGTTGTAACTTCTCTCTGTTTGTTTGGTGGTGAGAAGTAATATCTTGTTCCCTGAATTGTAACGGCGTTGAATCGTTTGCCTCGCATATTGCTCGATGTAGTGTGGAAGAGTCCGCTAACCTGTGGAAATATGAACGTAAGTTTATTATTTGTTGGTCGAGCTGCTTACCAATATCCACCAATCCTCTTCCTCCTTGGTGTTTTGGAAGCATTGTATGTTCAATGGCACTCCGAGGGTGATGTTTTTGTGCTTTTGTTTCGTAATACCCGCCTTACCCTCCTGACAAATTCGGCTGTCAATTCGGCTTTCATAGTGCCATGGTCAATTCTTTTAGCCTGTTTCATACCTAGATATTTGTATGTTTGGTCTTCTTCCATTGCAGCTATAGTTTCACCGTTCTGCATTTCAAAAGCTCCCGGTTGTATTTTCCCTTTAACGATGTTCAAAATACGGCACTTGTCAAGTCCAAATTGAATTCCGATATCCCCGGAGAACCCCTTTACAATTTTAAGCATTTGTTCCAGCTGGTTTCTGGTAGCAACCATCAGTTTAAGATTATCCATTTTCTTTATGTTATTATTATTTAATAGTTTATTAACAAAATTTTCGTAATTTTTTTTTAATAAACTATTTGGTAATTATAATATAAAGGAAAAACAGTATAATATGTAATATATAATTGAATATTTGTATGATATTTCTCTTTAATTTTTTGTAAAAATTTTGCTAATAAACTGTAAATAATAATGATATAAAGGAAAAAAACAGTAGAATATGTATATATTGAATATTTGTATCATTTTCACTATAATTTTTTGTAAAAATTTTGTTAATAAACAAATTAATAATTAATATGACTAAATAAATTTTTACGATCATATAAATTAATAAAACAACATCAATACAATAAATATTACTTGTGATGCATAGGTTTTCTTGAAGCGCCAATGAATAATGCGCCTGAACTATGGCAACCTGTCGACAGCGGCCTGCAGCAGCTATTTTCGATTAGATTCGGCCAAATTTTCGAAGGTTCACAAATCGTATGGAAGTGTATTTCTTGGATCCAAAAAATTCACAGGTAAAGTACAAGTATTAAAAAGCATCTTCTGCAAATTTGAGCCCTTAATATTCATTTGGCACGCCATTATGAATTTAGGAAAAAAAAACGTTTTTTTCATCCAAAATTATTTTTTTTTTTTAGATCGGTAATGATACATCTAAATCCAATGCACGCATTAAAAATTTTTTATCTCCATTCGGTAAAAAGTTATCGCATTTTTTTTTGATGCAAAAATTGATTTTTGCAAGATTTCTCGGCCCACGACTGAAAAAAATATTTTTTTAAATAGATCTTCTTCTTCTTCTTCTTCTTCCTCTTTTATTTAAGATGACGTCTTGTTTTTCTGCTATATTAAGCCTCCTGTGATGTTGATGTCCAACATTCGTGCCATTGTTTTGGAGGTCTACCAGTGGGTCTTCTAGTGTTTGGTATCTCATTCTTAGCCCATTTTGCCCATCGATCGTCGCCCATTCTGTCCACATGGTCCCTGCAATATCTGCGCCTTGATCTTATGAACCGTACCACATCAGGCACTTTGAGCTCTTCCCTTATTTCGGAACTTCTTGTTTGATCTCTTAGGGTTACTCCTTTGATTGTTCTTAACGTTTTCATGTCAGCTATTTGTAGCATACTTTTTGTTTTAGATGTTTCGGCTCGAGTTTCCGATGCATAAGTTAGTACTGGTCTTATCACAGTTCTGTAGATGCGTATTTTGCTCTCTGTGGACATATACTTATTTTTCCAGATTATGTTCCTCAGGCATCCTGATATCCTTGAGGCCTTGTTAGCCTGTGCTCTGACTTCCTGGTATAGATTTTTATTGCTTGATACATCAACTCCCAAGTATCTGCAAGACATGCTTTGTCTGATAGGATGGTTCTTCACCACCAATTTGCATCTGACAGGATCTTTTGAAATTACCATCGTTTCAGTCTTTTCTGTAGATATTTCCATATTTAAATTTTTTGATGTAGTCTGCAATCGGTATAGTAGTCGTTGCAGATCGTCTTCATTTTCTGCTAACAGTAAGGCGTCGTCGGCAAAACATGAGATTTTTAAAGATTGTCGTCCCATTTTGTATCCTCCATTGACTTCTTTTACATTTTGAATTATCTTGTCCATAATTAAATTTAAGAGAAATGGACTCATATTGTCGCCTTGTCGCATTCCCGTCATGATAGGTATTTCCTCTGTTACTCTTTGTTGTGTCTTTATGCGTGTCTTATTGTTTTTATTTAGCTCTTCAATTACCGTAATATAGTTGTGGTTAACGCCATTTTCCTGAAGTATTTGCAAGACGTCTTTAAGTCGAACTCTATCAAATGCTTTTTTAAGATCCACTAGGCAAATGAAAAGAGCTTTATTGTATTCTATCGATTTTTCAATAGTCTGTCGGATAATGAAAATAGCATCAATTGCCAATCTGCTCTGTCTAAACCCGTGTTGTTCTTCACTTATTGCAATTTTACTCGTTAGTTTTGAAGTCATGATTTTTGTTAATAATTTACTTGTACTGTTTAGTTGTGTTATTGTTGGGGTCATTCTTATTTCCTTTTTTGAAGATGGGTATAGTCAGGCTGTTCTTCCACTGTTCTGGAATACTGCAGGTTGATAGAATTTTGTCGATCGAGAAATAGATCTTCAAAATATAAAACAATACAAACAATTTCCATTTAAATTGAGCATTGTATCTTAATTGGGAAAGCGGAAAATTGAGGTTGAATTTTCAACTCTGACATCGAATTTCTCGGAAAATAAAAAACTTACAGATTCCGGGTTTGACATACTTTTTTAGAATGACAATACCTATATTTATGCTAAATTTTAAATTGATAATTTGTTAATAAGTGTCTTTTTTTTAGCCAAAACCGTAAATTTTGTCAAAAAAAAGAATATCTCGATAACTAGTGGCGCACTTATAACTTATATTATATGAATCGATAGGTTTTTTAATTCCCTACAACTTTTGTTTGAAACATTTTTCGATATACCTTTTACTTTTTGAGATAAACTCAAAAAACCGTAAATCGTGACCATTTTTGGTTCGCCGTTTTTTTTGCACAGGTCTTTCAGAGTTACCACCGAGATATGTTTTATAGGATGCCGAAATGAACATATTTCAGCAAAAAAACCAATGTTACATTTTTGTTAACAAAACAGCTCTTTTTTGATCTAATTTCCATGGAGTATATATACTTACATTATTAAAATGTATCTTCATATCAAATCCACTCGGAGACAACCACTCGAACATAAATATCGTAAAAGTGGACGCATGGATGGCCACCACGCCTACCAACATCCAAGATGCGGCATCGAAAGGTTCCAAGAAGGCTGTCGGTGAAATAATGCCTGTTCTTTTGGCTACGACGATGGCGATTCCGGTTTCCATAAAAGGGACACTGAAGTCAATCTGAAAAAGAAATAAATAAATCCTTATTTTATGCGGTGTTGCGCTATCTTCCAAATATTCATTGTTATAGGGAAAAGTAAATAATTTCGCATTGTGTGAAAACACTGGCGACCTCCCGTAAAATTGATGTGATATATTTATTTCAGATACAATTTAGGATTAGTTACATGAAAAATTACACACGAAATTAAAAAATATTGTTACCTGAATCCGTAGACATCTGTAACCTGTAAGAGGTCCAACATAAACTATACGCATAAAGACAAATCTACTAGATATAACATGATTGTCGACAAATTACTTTTCCCAGTCCCAAAATGTCACGTAAAAGAAAATTCCAGACATTTCTGGAATCTCATTTCTTTTTCTATTAAATGAAACAAATAGGTGTCATTTTTACTTATCAGTCTCACAACAACAACAGAAAAAACAACATAAAATATAACTTGAGAAGAGGTCGACTTCAACTTTATACGGAATAGTTTTTTGCTTTGATAGAAATACCTTTGTCAACGTGTCACCTTTTTCTAAAAAAAGAATATATGTTTTTGAGAAAATGGTCTTTAGGCCAGAGGAATTAGCATCTGGAAAATATTTATTGTTAGTAGAGTTCTGATTACGTAGAAACTTTCAGAATAATAATAGTAATTATGTAGTATATTATGTCTCATTTTTTTTTGGGAAAAAATTTTATTTAACAACAACAAAAAACAGTTTTTTAGAGTTCTAGGAAAAGCTATTATTTTTCAGTAAAAAAGTTTCAAAGAAAGTTGTGTACTTTGAAAATACCTTCAAAATAAGCTAAAACTCATCCAAATCGGATAATTTGTTTGTTAGTTATTGCAAAAAAACCTGCTAAAATGGCTGTTTTTTTCAGTTGTTTATAAACAATAGAATAGTATATTACATTAACTTTATACTACACCAAAAGGAGCCTGGTATCGATGACAAGAATTTACGCCTTATTAGAAACCTTTACTCACAGCAAAGGGCGACTGTACAGGGTGAGTCAACAATTGGATGAAGTAGGTTTGTGCCTTTACGGTGAAATTTACAAAGAAACTATATTTATTGTTTGATACAGTTTATTTTTACACAGATTTTAAAAATATTTAGGACTCTACAGGGTAAGCCAAAAAACTAGGACAGCATAAAGTTGTATTTTTTTAAATAGAACACCCTATATACGAATCGTATTTTCGATTTAGCTTATAATTTTAAATCTTTTTTATTAAGGGTTTACTATAACAAAACTTTATAGTTTCTGAGATAATTAAGTTTAAAGAAAAAAAGTCACATTTTCAAGCATCAATTCAATCCTAAATAACGTTTTCAATTTTGTGACAAATATATTCAAATTTGGAATTTAGTAAGGCCAAGGACAAGGTAACATAATTTTTACCTAATATTTGCAATAAAAGGTACAGGGTGTTGAACACATCGGCTCAAATTTGAACAAGTTTAAATGAATAAATATCTTTTTTTTTTAAATGGTACACCCTGTATATTTCCATATTATTTAATAGTGTAATAAAAACCCTAAAAGTTTTGTTCAATATATCCTATACCTATTTATAATAGTTTTTGAGATATTTCAGTTTTTCTTATTTTCCATACTTTTTTACAGAAATAGTCTTCTTCTTTTTTTTTGCATTCATCTTATATTGTAAAATGAATTTTCCAAAGAATGAGTTAATAGATATGATTTATACAATAGGAGAGGCTCAAAAAAATTGCCTTCTTACTCAAAGAATTTACAAAATGAAGTATCCTGATCGACGCCAGCCTAATACCCATACTTTTCAAAACTTAATGCAAAGATTTGATTCTTCTAGTACTGTTGATTATCCAAAACGTAAAGTGGTCAACAAACCAGTAACTAATGAAGAAAAAGAACTACAAGTATTGTTAAATGTTCAGGAAAATCCTTATATTGGTAGCCGTCAGTTCGCAGCTTTATGTGAAACATCACAATCCACCGCTAATCGTACTACCAAGAAATATAGGTATCATCCATATCACATGGAATTACAATAAGAATTGCATGGACAGGATTTTGAAAGTCGTGTAAACTTTTGTCGTACAATAAATGCGGAGATTCAATTAAATCCAAATTTATTATGCAAGGTAATGTTTAGTGATGAAGCTACTTTTAGAAGTAACGGTGCCGTAAATAGGCGCAATATGCATTATTACGCCACAGAAAACCCATTTTGGATTAGAGAGGTGCAACATCAAAACCACTGGTCATTAAATGTTTGGTGTGGTATTCATCATAATCGAATTATTGGACCCCACTTTTTTAATGAACCACTAAATGGCCATAGTTACCTGAACTTTCTACAAGAAGAACTACCCCAACTGCTTCAAGGTCTCGATAGGGATGAGCTCGACAGTATGTGGTTCCAGCACGATGGTGCGCCTCCGCATTAACATCGTGAAGTTCGTGCGTTTTTGGACCAACGATATCCGCAAAAATGGATTGGACGTGGGGGTTTCATTGAGTGGCCACCAAGGTTTTGCGATATCACCCCATTAGATTTCTTCCTATGAGGTTATATTAAAAATAAGGTGTATGTTAATCCACCAACAATAGTGGAAGATATGCGAAACAGGATTAGGGATACCTGTAGAACAATAACGCCACTAATTTTGTCCAGGGTCAGAGAAAATCTGCAAAAAAGACTAAATTTGTGCATTGCACAAGAGGGTCGTTTATTCGAACACTTATTAAAAAGAAATAATTAATCTCAGTATTTAATAGGTAATTTTTTTGTTTCAATTTAGTATAAAAGTAAATATGTATTTATTTGCCTTGTCGTTATTGTTGTGTTAATTTTTTCACATTATGTTTAATTAAACTATTGCCGTTGTAATATAACGAATAATGTATTTCATCATATTTAACCACATTCTGTTTGTTTCTGTAGTTTCTTTTTATTATTTTACATGGCTACTATGATAATGAAGACTATTTCTGTAAAAAAGTATGGAAAATAAGAAAAACTGAAATACCTCAAAAACTATTATAAATAGGTATAGGATATATTGAACAAAACTTTTAGGATTTTTATTACTCTATTAAATAACATGAAAATTAACAGGGTGTACCATTTAAAAAAAAAATATTTATTCATTTAAACTTGTTCAAATTTGAGCCGATGTGTTCAACACCCTGTAGCTTTTATTGCAAATATTAGGTAAAAATTATATTAACTTGTCCTTGGCCTTGCTAAATTCCAAATTTGAATATATTTGTCACAAAATTGAAAACGTTATTTAGGATTGAATTGATGCTTGAAAATGTGACTTTTTTTCTTTAAACTTAATTATCTCAGAAACTATAAAGTTTTGTTATAGTAAACCCTTAATAAAAAAGATTTAAAATTATAAGCTAAATCAAAAATACGATTCATATATAGGATGTTCTATTTAAAAAAATAAAACTTTATGCTGTCCTAGTTTTTTGGCTCACCCTGTAGAGTCCAAAATATTTTTAAAATCTGCATAAAAATAAACTGTATCAAACAATAAATATAGTTTCTTTGTTAATTTCACCGAAAAGGCACAAACCTACTTCATCCAATCGTTGACTCACCCTGTACGTGTAGGCAACGAAACATCACAAGAATTTACAATAAAACGGGGGTTCGTCAGGGCTGTATTTTATCGCCGACGTTATTCAATACGTACTCGGAAATGCTGTTCAGGGAAGCTATCAGTGGAATGAGAGAGGGCATATGAATTAATGGTGAAAGCATTAACAAATCAAGATATGCAGACGACACAGTTCTGTTGGCCGATAATGCAGAGGATCTGCAAACACTAATAGACCGCGTAGTGGAAGCCTGTGAAAGATACGGCATGAAATTAAACTGTAGAAAGACAAAGATCCTTATAGTAAGCAAAAATGACGAAATACACCACCAATTTAGAGCAAATAATGAAACTTTGGAAACTGTTGACAAAGTTACGCATCTAGGATGCAGTCTGAACAGAGAATGGGACCACTCACAGGAGATTAGATGCCGCATAGAGAAGGCGAGAGCTGTCTTCAACCGCCTCAGAAAGATCTTGTGCAATATGCACCTGAACATTGATATAAGAACACGAGTCTTGAGATGTTATGTATTTTCAACTCTTCTATATGGAGTGGAAGCCTGGACTTTGACAGAAACAACATCTAAACGACTGGAAGCCTTCGAAATGGGGTGTTACCGCCGCATGCTCAGAATTTCATACATCCATCATGTCACAAATAACATCGTGATGCAACGTATGAAAAAAGACCCAGAAATTATGCGCAATGTGAAAATCAGAAAGATATCATACTTAGGGCATGTAATGCGCAATGAGAAATACCAACTAATTCAGTTAATTTTGCAAGGTAAGATAGAGGGTAAAAGAACTCAGGGTCGCCAACGTACATCATGGCTGAGGAATATCAGACAATGGACAGGAATGACGACGGTACATTTATTTAGAACAGCTGTCAATAAGGTCATATGGGCCAATGTGATTGCCAACATCCACAGAGGATAGGCACCAACAGAAGAAGAAGAAGAAGAAAAGGAGCCTCTTGTTGCATACAACAACTATGCAAAATTTCAAATAAAAATATTCAATAGTTTTTTGCAGAGTGAATTTGTTTATAATATTTTATGTTTTTTTGATTGTTTATTCTCAGCGATGTAGAGATCGTACAGTGATCTGCGGGTACGAAAATGAAAGCTCGAGACTCGTATTAACAATAACAAAAAAGAACCAAATTAATTGTTGATTTTAAATTGTTAAAATAGATAAACAAAGTTGTGATGGGGTTTTTCGTTATAAACAAATTGAATAACTATTGAACAATTATTAATATCGAAATGCCTATTCATTTCATTCATTCATTTTAGCCTAGTTTTTATCCTTCCAAAACTGGATATAGGCCTCCTCTATTTGTTTCCAAATCTCTCTATTCTGAGCTCTTCTTTGCCACATCAAGCAGGCATGTCAGACTATGTCATCCTTCCATCTCATCTGTGGCCTGCTTCTGGATCTTTTCCCTTCATATGGGCGCCATTTTTCAATTTCTGAATTCCAACGGTTGTCTTTTATTCGTTCGTTATGGCCTACCCATTTCCATTTTAGTGATGCTGCTCTTTCTATAGCGTCAACTGCGCTGGTTTTTCTTCTTATCCACTCATTTCGTTTTTTATCTCTGAGTGATATTCCTAACATGTATCGTTCCATAGTCATTTGAGTTTTGCGGATTCTGTCCATATTTGATTTTGTAAAGGTCCACGTCTGCGCTCCGTATGTTATAACTGGCAATATACAACAATCAAATAGTTTAGTTCTTAAGTATAAGGGAATTTTCTGATTTTTCAAAACATAGGAGAGTTTTCCGAACGTCGTCCATCCCAATCGAGTTCTTCGTGTTATTTCGGCTGTCTGGTTGTCCTTAGTCGCTCTTATGGCCTGGCCTAAGTATATATATTCATTCACCTGTTCTATTTCGGTTTCATTTACTGTTATAACTTGTTGTTCGTCTGGGTTTGACATTACTTTTGTTTTTCTGAGATTCATCTTTAATCCTCGTTGGAGCGATGTTTCATGGAGGTCGTTTATCATTGACTGCAGCTCTTCCCAGTCGGATGCGATCAAGAGTATATCATCTGCGTATCTCAGATGATTTAGGAATCTACCATTAATGTTTATCCCTTTATTTTCCCAATTTAATGATTTGAACAAGTCTTCCAGGGCCATTGTAAATAATTTGGGCGAGATTGTATCTCTCTGTCTTACTCCTCTTTTGATTGGGATGCGGTTCGTCTTTAGCTCGTCATCAAGTTGTACTGTCATCGTTGCGTCTAGATAGACATTATGCAATAGATTTTTGTATCTCGAGTCTATTCTGCTATTTACCAAAGCTTCTTCAACAGCCCATAGTTCTACGCTGTCGAAAGCCTTCTCGTAGTCAACAAAGGCCATGTACAGAGGCAGATTATACTCGTTGGTTTTTTTCTATTAATATTTTTAGTGTATGTAGGTGGTCGCATGGTCCATATCCCCTTCTGAATCCTGCTTGTTGTTGAAATGCCTGTAAGTGGACGTAATAGGTGAGATTTGAGCGCATATTAAAAAAAACAAATTATGTATAACCACTAGAAGCTGAGATAGATTTTTTTTTCAAAAAACCGCTCCTGCATTGTTTATTATTAAGGGATTATTTAAGTAGGAACTCATAGGGAGATGGTTAAACTATTGTATGCAGCAGTTTTCAATTCAATTGTTTCAAATTTGTTGATGTTGCACTAGTTTAAAGTTGTACTCTAAGAGTCAGAAAGTGAGCAGTGGAGCGGGGCGTTCGTTCAACCTGCGACGTGTGGAAAAAAAGGTGACTCGGACGCTTCACATTCGTTTCGCCGAAAAAATTTGGATTATCTCGACGAATATTTGTCGTAGAATCTTTATTTTTTTTAGTTTGTATTTTCTAGACGGTATATGTTTTTGTAATCAAATTATTGTTAAACATAGCAATAAACAAATTGTTGCACGTGCTTTTCAAAATGCGAAAAAAATGTTAAAAAGCAGGAATTCTGGATAGATCCAAAATATGTCGATTAAACAACCCACTAATTTTGAGACATCTGTGATTGAGAATAAACAACTTGCGTGGAAATCTTTTAAAGGCTATATATTACATTTCAAAACTGATTATAACAAAACATCCACATGCAATCTGTGACTATGCACATTTTCTAACAAAATAACTGCGTCAAAACTGATAGGTCCTGAAAATAACAAATAACTCCTGTAATTTTCCTGCAACGTCGACGATCATTTTTCTTTCCATAGAAATAACTTTTGGCAGGTCCATTATTATTTAAAATGAAGTTTTTTGCTTGCAATTTAGAGTCTTGAAGTTTTTCAAAACAGCATTAAATATAGGTATTTTCTGATTTTCTAAATTTAAATTTTGTGACTTTCAGTAAAATATGGACTCAAAAAGAAACATTATTTAATACATATATATATATATATATATATATATATATATATATATATATATATATATATATATATATATATATATATATATATATGTATATATATATATATATATATATATATATATATATATATATATATATATACATATATATATATTTAGTTGGTTATTTTCTTGGGAATATGGTTCATTTTATATTGAAACTACATATATAAAGTAGTCATACTTATTGTATATACATATTTTTATTTTTCAGGACGTTTCGATTCTTTCGAATCTTTTTCAACTGATGGTTTCGGCGAATGCTACAAAAATGTATATTTTTAATATTATTATATATGGAATAGGAGGTTAAAAACTTACCATTAAGAACAGAGATTTTTGTGTTAAACAAAAATTAATTACATCATAAACCAATTATAATCACTCACTCTTTTGTGTATTCACTTTTCAAAAGTATTTTTAACAGTCCAGTTAGAAGAATGGACACTACATTTTTTACCCTATAACTGCCTTGACCTGACTGAATGTGGAACCCAGATGGTGTATGTTTTAGGTACTTTAGTGGCGTAAAAGTACTGTAAATTTGCCTTGGGTTAAGATTACCAAGTCATCTGCATACCCCAGTACAGAGTGACCTTCCCTACTCAGGGTTCGCAGAAGCCCATCCATTACTAGGTTCCAAAGCAGTGGGGAGAGGACCCCCCCCCCCCTGCGGACACCCCCCGTTACTCGTGCTATCAGCGACTCTCCAAGCAGTTCTGTATAGATCACCCTGTCTTTTAACATATTTTCAATCCACCTGCAACAGGTCTCTTCCAGGTTGTTGTTCCTTATTGCAGTGATGATTGATTGAAAAGACGTGTTGTCAAACGCCCCCTCTATGTCTAGAAATGCTCCTAGAAACACTTTCTCATTTTCAAGAGTGTTTTCCACCTTGCTACCCAAGTCGTGGAACGCTGTCTCTGTAGATATCCCGGTTCTGTATGCATGCTGGCTCTGATGAAATGGACTGTTTACCATTAATTCATCTCTGACATGCCTGTCCAACAGCTTCTCGAGAGTTTTAAGGATAAACTGATTGGTCTCAATGCCTTTGCTGTAGAATAGTTGGGTTTTCCAGGTTTTTAAATGAACACTACCCTGGTTAACCTCCAAACCTTTGGTACATATCCTAGGGCTAGAGTGGCTCTTAATATGCAACAAAGTCTTAGATTTAATATTCTAACTATATAATTAATATTGTAGATGTGTCGTGAAAAAGAGAAAAATAAAGGCAAGGGAATGGATAAGCTCCGGGTCCGAAAGTTTGCTTTCTTTAACGTTCAATTTTTACTGTTTTAACAAAATATTTTCATTGTATTTACAAAAAATTTCAAGTTTCTTTTAATTAACAAAAACTCAGTTCAGGTGTTACTTTCGAAGTTATTCAATTACTTCAAGAGAACAAAAAGAAACGGCTAAAATATTAAAAGCTTCAAAGCAAATCCGAATACCTTTCTCTTTCGCGAAGATCGTTCTAATTCTTAGCTTATAAACCAATTTAAATTTTTATGCTGAAGAACTTTACTTTCCATAATAAGAGGATCAATAAAGCCAGTTTAAAAAGCATCGGGATTAAAACTGTATTATCTCTTCTTTTAATCTTTTTATCTTTTATCTACTTCGCTTTATGCGAAAGCCTGAAGATTAATCATTCGAACGTTGGAATTAAGGCTATACAGTCCGTTTTCTTGTAAGAGCCTTAAGAGTTTCAGTAACATAAATAGGCTGTTGAAAAATAAAAAACTCTATGACTATGGAAAAAAAATATACTTGGAAACGAACTGGAAATACCGGGTGTTCAGATAATGCATCAGGATATCTAGAGAAGAGAGAGAGAGAGAGAGAGCGACACGAATTAAAATGCTTCATAACCCATCAGAGCAGACAATAATTAGGTTTAACGAACTAAGAACACAGCTACGTAAATTGATCAGGAAAAAGAAAAAAGAACATGAGATAGAAAAAATACTTAACTTACAGGCTGATTTTCACAACGGCAATACTAGGAGGTCATACAAGGAAGTGGGGAGGCATAAAAAGGGATTCCGCTCAAGAAGTGCCACAATGCTAAACCTTAACGTTGGCAAAATCACCGCCTCAAAAGTGGAAGTACTGGACAGGTGGAAGTGCTACTTTGATGAACTATTAAACGTGCCGACGCAAGAAGAACCTGAAGCTAGAGTATTCGCTACGGCAGAGGTTAATATCCCACCTCCATCCATGGAAGAGACCATTAGAGCCATTAAGAAGCTCAAAAATAACAGAACGGCAGATCGAGATAATATCTTGGCAGAAAGTCTGAAACATGGAGGGAACGATCTAATCACACACATACATAGCCTCGTGAAACAAATTTGGAATCAAGAAATCATTCCTGATGAATGGAAAGAAGGGGTAATAATTCCACTCCACAAAAAAGGGGACCAAATGAAATGTAAAAATTACCGAGGTATTGCTTTACTAAGCCACGCCTATACATTATTCTCCAGCATTCTCCTTCAACGTCTCTCTCCGTATACCGAGGAGATTATCGGAGACTACCAATGTGGCTTTCGAAGGGGAAGATCAACACTTGACCAGCTGTTCACTATCCGACAGATGCTAGAGAAATGTTGGGAATTTAACAAAAACTTACATACCTTGTTCATAGATTTCGAGCAAGCGTATGACAGTGCTATTAGGATAAGGTTGTGGGAAGCTATGGAAGAATTTGGAATCCCGCACAAGTTGATTAGACTGTGTAGAGCATGCCTGGAGGGGGCAAAAAGCTGTGTCAAAATTGAAGGAGAGTGTAGCCAAACATTTTCTATCAACAGAGGATTAAAACAGGGAGATGCTTTGTCGCCAGTACTGTTTAACCTTGCACTGGAGAAAGCCGTAAGAACAGTATCAATTGACGTGAAGGTTTTTGGACCAAGTGGCCCTAAACTTATTTTGGCCTAAGCGGATGATATGGGCGCGATAGGAGAAAGCACAGTCAGTGTGAAGGAAAACTTCATAAAGATAGAAAAAGCTCAGAGAATAGGGCTCCGAATACATGAAGCAAAAACCAAATACATGCATGTCTCCCGCAACCCGGCCCGAGACAGAATCAGGCAGAACGTCACCATGGATGACTATAATTTTGAGCATATGCGTCTTTTCAAGTACCTTGGCGCAGTGATAACGGCAAACAATAATATACAGGAAGAGGTTAAACAGCGCATCACACAAGCAAATAAATGTACTTTTGCGATACAAACCTTGCTGAAGTCAAAATTTATCACTAGAAAGGCGAAAACTGAAATTTATCGAACAATAATACGACCAGTAGCAATCTACGCCAGCGAAACATGGACCCTGACAGTCCACGATACGGAGCTGCTAAGAAGGTTTGAGAGAAAAATCTTGCGCAGAATATATGGCCCATACCGAGACCTTGAAACAGGCCGTCACAGAATGAGAACCAATATAGAGCTTGCGCATCATTCAAGAAATAAAGTCCAGAAGACTACGATGGGCAGGTCATATACAAAGGAGTCAAAACGATCGACTTATAAAACGGGTATGGGAGGAAGCACTACAAGGGAAAAGACCACTGGGAAGACCTAGGCTTAAATGGAGAGATAACATCCACAAGGATCTAGCTATCCTTGAAATTGACCAGCGAGAATGGAGGGAGCTGGCACAAGACCGTTCTAGGTGGAGGCAGATAGTCGAGGCAGCCAAGACCCACCCTGGGTTGTAGTGCTACGGAGTCAGTCAGTCAGTCATATTTAGAGAGATAATTCTACATGGTAAAATAGTATTCAGTACTTCTGGAGTTACAGTCTGCAAAGTTCAATTTATTTTTTCTTATTTTTAACGTCCTACTGTTAGTTTTTAACCTTTCAAGTTGATATTTGGCACAGTAATTACACTTCCTATCATTCTGTTATAAGAATGTTTCTCCACCGTGCCACCAGAGGTCACTTTACCTGAAATTCAAATATTATCTTTCACATACCTTTTTGGTTTTTACAGTTATTAGAAAAAATGATACGTCATTTTAAAATTATTACAAAAAAATCATATTTTAAAAAAGAAAAAAGTGTTTCGGCACCACATAAAACTTAATAATAAACTAATGTAATCAATTTTTATATTAATGAGACTTAAAACAGATTCAAATCTGACACGAAACTAACTCAATAAAATTTCTTTTCGAGCTCAAACTTTAATGAATCAAAAATCTATTGAAAATTGTTTTTATAAATTGCAATTATTAGATCTTACCGTAAGTTGTTATTTGGGATTAAAAGATTCCTTCATTGAAATGTAAAGAACTACTAAAAACTTAGTCTCTAGGTTTATTCCAGTAAACATAACTTAATAAGCACCTAATCAGGTAAAAATAAAGTAACTAAATAACCAGATTCAGTTACCAGAATAACAAACAACCCAAAATCCCATAAAAGACAGCCTTTAAATGCCCTAAGAAAAAAAATCACTGGACTGATATTGGGCAAGTGAGGCGCCCAAAGTATTAGTCCACTTTGTCCTATCCATCTGTCATGGCATGCTTTGCAGAGGTATCTCCGCATGTTCGGATTAAAATAAGGTGGAGTATCACCTCGAAGTAGCCAAATAATTAGTCTTGTTTCAATGGGAACATTGTTCAACAACTGTGGAAGATCATTCCGTAGAAAATTTAAAAAACCATCCTCATTTATCGGTCCATCAAAAAACTGTGTAATGGAACAAACACTAGTTATTTTATACCGTCTAATGTGAAGTATATTCTGCTAAAATGAGTAATTAAATAATCACGCCCTAGGGACGAGAAGACTCAAATCTTCGAACTTTAAGGGAATGAAATTGATGGTTAAAGGATGTAAGACCGAGGTACGTACTAAAGGAGGTGCGGGATGTAAAGATCGAGGATGCTCTTGTAGAAATACTAAGCTCTAGTTACAATCTGGAATTCGTAAAGGGTGGTCGGTGCGACTTTTAAAAACGGTGTAATTACGTGAAGTGTCTATAAGTCGGGAATGAAGGTTTTCTTTGTTTGGTTTTTTTATTTCTTTTGGAGAATTTAAGGGAATATCCTATATTTATTTTACTAGGTAAAAAAAGCGACTTTAATACTGTTTGTTAAGTAATATGAATAGCTGTTTTTTTTTGGGGTTTTTATTTTTTTTTAAAACTATTTATAGGTTTAATCTTCTAAACTGGATCTTACATTTTTACTAATAGAATGGCCAACGGGAATACTTATTTTAGTAACTCGATATTGTTTTTTCATTTCTAATTTTAAGTTTTTGATTGTACATAATTCCGTTTCCTATTTAATTTTGTTAATAGATTTAAGTATTTTGAGAAATCTGGTTTGTTTAATTTATTAAAAACCTTTACGCGATTAAACTTGCAGACGCACTGCTGTGAGAGCTCCAAACAGGAGATGTCGTCTGACTAGTGAGCAGCCTTGCCTGAGTCCTGAAGTTCCGAGTTTTTATAGTAGTGGGTTGGTACTAAAAATGCAAAAGAGAAGATGAACGACCAGACTTCCAGAGTGTCTTTGTTACTGTAAAATTTAACTATAGGTTTTTTAAATAGCTACTAATATGGGACAGTAGAATGATTGTGGACGGAATGGCCAACGCTACTCAAGATATTCCATTGGCAGGAGTATATGATCAAATGCTCTCACAACTGAGTTCCTACAAATTTGATAGCACATGTGTACTCACAATTGTTCAATGCCCTCATAGAGGGCTTGCATCTTCTGTATAAGAAAAGAAAAATAATCCTTATGAAGGTCTTCCCAAGCTGTAGAATTGGCAAATACTTCTTCTAAATCCATTTCCCTAGTACTTGTACCTGGATTGGCTTCTAACCTTTCAAGAATCCTTTCTTACGTTTTAACTTTTCCATGCGATGCCATAAAAGAAGGGTGACCAACATTAACCCGCATTTTACAGAAGTTATTTAACGTGTGCCTGACAAAGGGCATAACTCCCTCCACGTGGCATAAGGCTCTTATTGTAATAATGCATAAGAAAGGAGACATTTCAGATCTGAAAAACTATCTTCCTATCAGTTTGCTCTCACATATGTATAAGTTATTTCTAAAGATAATAACAAATCGACTCACAAATAAATTAGATAGTTATCAACCTTGCGAACAGGCTGGGTTTCGCTCTGGTTATGGAACGAATGACCACCTACAAGTTCTTAAGTCCCTAATAGAAAAGTGCATAGAATACAATAAGCCACTTATTCTTATATTTATTGATTATGAAAAAGCATTTGATACCATAGACCAATATAAAATGCTGAGGGTGCTTGTAGACAGTCGAATCGACCACCGCTACATTTCGTTAATCAAGAACATATACGATACAGCCACAGCCTGTGTCAGACTCCACAAAGACACAAATACCTTCAGAATAGAACGTGGAGTTCGGCAAGGTGATACAATCTCACCGAAATTGTTTACCACTGTCTTGGAATATATGTACAAGCACATTTCTCTTGAAGGAAATATGGGAGTAAACATAAACGGGGAGGACCTTAATCACCTAAGATTCGCCGATGACATTGTCCTCATATCGGATAGCACGGATAAAGCAGCAAGAATGTTGGAAAAGCTCTACAGACTGTCAAGTGATGTTGGTCTAAAAATAAATTGTGAGAAAACTAAATTTACGACCAACCTTGTACTAAACGACAATATCTCAGTAGGAGACCACAAGATCGAACAAGTCACCACCTACAAATACCTAGGACATGAAATCTGTTTAGGCCGAGATAACCAAACATGCGAAATACTAAGAAGAATAGGGCTGACGTGGACAGCTTTTGGAAAACTGAAAAATATACTTTAATCCAACATCCCTGTTTGCTTGAAGAGAAAGGTGTTTGACCAGTGTATCCTCCTCGTTTTGACATATGGAGAAGAGACGCTAACACTAACAAAGAAAAGCGTAAATAAGTTGAGAGTGACACAATTGGCTATGCAAAGATCTATGCTGGGAGTTAGCATCAGAGATAGAATACCGAATACAGAAATACGACGAAGAACGGATGTTGCAGATGCAGTCAGGAGAATTACAACGTTAAAGTGGAACTGGCCTAGACATGTCGCTAGGAACACGGACAATCGATGGACGAGAAAAATCGTGGAAAGGAGACCAAGACAGGAGGCTTACCGAGGAAGAGGCCGCCCGCCTACCAGATAGACTGACGATATAAGGCGCATAGAATCAAACTGGATGCAAGCGGCATGGGACAGAAATAAGTGGCAAAACTTACGAAAGGCCTATGTTCAGCAGTGGACAAGATTGGGCTGATTGATGATGCGATCTTGGTCTTTCCTTAGCATGAAAATTTTTGAATTCTCCGATTTCAGTTTTTTTGTGGAAATCTCAAAAAAAATTAAAAAAAATAAAAGAATCATGATTTTTGATTTAAAAAATATCAAAATCAATCCAATCTTGGATTTAACTAAATTTGAAGTGTGGTTACTTATCCGAACAACTAATTTTACAGGTAATAAAAACTTTAATTCCAATTTGTTTATAACAGGGGGGGGGGTTATCGATCGACTCGAATAAGGAAAGCCTTTTTTATATGTACTCTTTCGTCTTTAAAATCACGTGTTCTTTCTTCAAATTACTATCAAAACCAAGTAGAATCACGTCTCCAAGTTTTTTTATGCATTATACGAACACACTGTATAACTGAAATGAAATTAACGCCTTTTCTCTCTGTCCTTATTCTACATTGCGACGGCACGTCCGCCCGCTAAAAAAAACATAACGTTTCAGAATGCAGTCACTTTTTTTCCGATAAAAGTCGACGTAAAAAATTCACCCAGTTTCGTTTGTTTAAAAATCCCATCACATACTGCGTTTTTTATGTTTACCAACTGAATATATTAACACGCCCTGCGTATAAAAAATAATATATGGAAATTTTTTTCCGGTTAAATATAGGACGTAAAAAAATGCGGATGTCGAATGATCTATGAGTATGTGGCCGAATCTAAAATGTTTAATTTACAGGATGTTTGAAATTGCATGCTCTTTTATTTGTCTAAAAAATGACGTTTAAATCATTGATTCCCAAAAGGGCCCCCAGGGTGCATGAGATGTAAATAGGGATCCACGAATTTTTGGGCAGATCATCTTCAAAATTTAGGAATTCAGTAAATGTCATGTGCATAACAGAGATTGTACCTATGTATTTATATGATACAGATTGCATTAAGCGCCATAACGCAGTTAACAAAATTCGGAGCAACGCGATAAATTCTATGTTATTTTCACAGTGGTGTGAAGAAAATAACTTTTGTATATATTTATTTAAATTTTTTTTATTTATTTGTAAATATTATATAATAAAAATCCAATAAAAAGAAAACTACTGTCTTCTATTTTTACAAAGATGTATTTTTTTAAAAATATTTTAGTTGTATTTACTTGTATTAATAAATTTATTTTAATCCAACAAAAGTAAAAACGTCCTAATATTAATACTCTTCGTCTGAAAACAAGTAATAATTTTCCTTGTTCCCTAGCGCATTCGCCATTTATATTAGTTCTTATCACCACCGTTGGGGACGACACTATCGAATTTAACGTCACAATCGTTTCGATCAATTAGCACATAAATAACGAATCTGTCTTCGTGTTTGCTGGGTATAGTTTAACCAAGAAAATTAGAGGGGATATGGAAAACAACAAAAATAGGATAGATGCCTAAAAAATTACTCCAACATGCAGAAAGAAATTTAATTGTAAATTTGTTGTATGAAGTTGGCAATATGAGAACCAGAAAACAGTGAAGGATTTTGTGAAAGTGCGGCATCCCGGCGTACTCTTTGTATCTACTGTCGTCGTTTGTTATCGTTCCAACGCTTAAAATTCTCTTGATTTTTTTGTTGTACCTTGCAGTGACATTAGTTAAATTTCGGAATTTATATTTGTGTATGTTATCAGGACATTTGTGTAGACTTTTCATTTATAACAATGCATTAATGAATAGTATTGTTGTTGACGTTTTTTCGAAGAAACACAATACTTACCCCCTATTTCAAGGATGTAGAACAGCCAAAAGGCTTTGATTTTTCACTATTTTTCCTCACTTTCTCGGAAAACTCAAAAACCGCCAAAGCAATTTTAATTCTGAGGAAAAAATCGAACTTACATATTTATTTTCAATGGTACCAGTTAAAATATCATGTCTGTAATATATTTCAGCTATTTTCGCACAAATTCTAGTGAATAAATTTCAAAAACCTTGTATTTTCAACGAAAAACTAAAAATACGTTCCGGAAAGACCATCGACCATCAGACTCGAGAAAACGACTAATATTCGTTTGATACGTTGCTAGATGTAAAATAATTTCGTGATATAAAGTGTAAAATTTGACCATCAATATAGTTCAATTTTTGTAATATTTTATACAGTCTCAGGGAAAAATTAATCTTATCCACCCAAAGTGTTTGTTTAGTTCAGGTTTAGCTTTGGTTAATTTGTAAAACTGAAACTAATCTGAATTAACGTAAATTGACCTAGATTTATACTTTCGTAATATAAACTATAAAAGCGTAAAATTAATCGTAATCACCCAAAATTTTTGATCAGTAATCACATGAAGGCGGGATAATCTGTGAAAGACACGAATATATGTGAATTTCACAAAAATGATATTGGCAATCTGGCAACAGCGCTAATTTTTCGGGTTTTTGGAACGAGTCACACCAATATTTAATGGCGAAAAATATTTGTTTTAATTTGGTTTTTGATAATTTTCTTGATACTTGCAATGAAAATGTGCAAATTTATGAATTTTTAAATAATAAATAAGTTTCCATCAGTGTGGAATTTGTAAAGGGTATTTTTTTATAGAGGTATAGAACTTTTAAATGGAATAAAACAAAGATGAATTTTTTAAATTGACATGAAATTTACTTTATTCAAAAGATAACCTTCTGGCATTATAATTTAAATATGACTTCTGGCATATGACCGCCACGGCTGGCTCGGACCTGGTCTAATCTGGAGTTCTAATTTTCGATGACTTTTTCCAGCATTTGTGGCCGTATATCGGCAATAACGCGGCGAATGTCGTTCTCTAAGTGATCAATCGTTTCAGGCTTATCGGCGTAGACTACCGACTTCACATATCCCCACAGAAAATAGTCTAGCGGCGTTAAGTCGCACGATCTTGGAGGCCAATTCACGGGTCCGAAACGTGAAACTATGCGGTTACCAAACATTTCCTTCAATAAATCAATTGTGGCACGAGCTGTGTGACATGTTGCGCCGTCTTGTTGAAACCACAGCTCCTGCACATCATGGCTGTTCAATTGATGAACGAAAAAGTCAGTAATCATGGCTCTATAGCGGTCACCATTGACTGTAACGTTCTGCAGCATCGTTTTTAAAGAAGTACGGACCAATGATTCCACCAGCCCATAAAGCACACCAAACAGTCAGTTTTTCTGGATGTAACGGTGTCTCAACATACACTTGAGGATTATCATCACTCCAAATACGGCAGTTTTGTTTATTGACGTATCCATTCAAACAAAAGTGAGCTTCATCGCTAAACAAAATTCGCTTATGAAAATCGGGATCAACGGCAATCTTGTTTTGGGCCCATTCACCGAATCTATGCCTTGCTAGGTGATCGTGTAGCTTCAATTCTTGCACGAGTTGGATTTTGTAAGCACGCAAACCAAGATCTTTCCTCAAAATCTTCCATAAAGTGAATGGATACATATACAATTCCTGTGCACGATGGCGGATAGACTGATTCGGATCTTCCTCTACGCTACGCTCTACAGTAGCAATGACTTCTTCTGTACGCACTGTACGACGTCTCTGTGGATGCGTATTATCATTTAGAGTAAACGTGGTGCGAAAACGTTCCATAGTTAATCGAATTAATTGCTCTGATGGACGATTATGTTGACCGTAAAATGGACGTAGTGCGCGATACGTATTTCGAACAGAACCATGATTTTCAAAATAAATTTGCACAATTTGGAAGCGTTGTTCAGGCGTCAGTCTATTTATGTTGAAATGCCAAACCAAACTAAACATAAATCACTTGACAGCTGACAAAATGGCCGCCAGTGAAAAAAGTGTTGCCAACTTAAAGTTTTATACCTCTATAAAAAACACCATTTAGTTGTAACAAAATTTTAACGATTTAGTACAAAAAATTGAACCTAAAATGAAAAGTGTTTTTCACTGTTTTCCGCAAAACTGAGGAAAAATTATGGAAGACGGAGGTCAGAATCGTATTCTACGATCTCGAAATAGGGGGAGTATCGAAATTGTTTCAAAAAAATATCATTTTCCTAGATATCCCATATGTAATTTAGAATATTTTGAAAAAATAATAATTATACTAGTTTATGATGTTTTTGTTGATGGAATAAAACATTTTTATCTTAATATAAACACACTTTAGCCAAGTTATTAAAATAGTAAGCAAGTAAAAGGGAAGTTAATGTTTGCAATAACAGCTGTTTGGCCTATATTTTGACCCAGTTTCCAACAAAAACTTCTCTTGATTAATGGAGTTTCTAAACGAGTTTTTGTCGGTTGATCTATTCTCTTTAAATGGACATGTGCAACAAGCGGAAGCGACAAAATCAGGATTAAAACTAACTTACAAGGTTTACATGTTTCTTTTTTCCGTATTTTTCGCAGAGGTAGAGTGTTTTTTTAGTAAATTCGCTGCAATTTTTAAAAATAAATAAAATAGAAAGCACCATAAATCTGAAAAGCAGGGGAAAACTTTGAAAAGTTTTTTTACAGATTTTATATAAGCCAGCTTTTACGTTGAATGAGTTGGAATTTTAACTTTAATTAACCTCTATTCTGAATATCACGGGTAATAAGATAGGCACTTTTCTTCTTGTAGGGGAGAGTCGAGTAATTTGGTATAATATTGAATTTTTAAATATTTACTTGTTATTTCTTACGCTGTATAACAAATTGCGGATCACGGAATTTATCTTGGACTTCTACATACATTTCTGGAGCAGTTTGATGTGTTGAATCTAATTCATCACGTCAAAATTTCGAGATATTCAAACTTAAAAGTGCGAAAATAGCTATTTTGAAACATTTTCGGTTATGAGTGGTGCTGACACGTAAATTGGATATCCAAAATCGTACAGGGTGAGTCAACGATTGGATGAAGTAGGTTTGTGCCTTTTCGGTGAAATTAACAAAGAAACTATATTTATTGTTTGATACAGTTTATTTTTACGCAGATTTTAAAAATATTTAGGACTCTACAGGGTGAGCCAAAAAACTAGGACAGCATAAAGTTGTATTTTTTTAAATAGAACACCCTATATACGAATCGTATTTTCGATTTAGCTTATAATTTTAAATCTTTTTTATTGAGAGTTTACTATAACAAAACTTTATAGTTTCTGAGATAATTAAGTTTAAAGAAAAAAAGTCACATTTTCAAGCATCAATTCAATCATAAATAACGTTTTCAATTTTGTGACAAATATATTCAAATTTGGAATTTAGCAAGGCCAAGGACAAGTTAACATAATTTTTACCTAATATTTTCAATAAAATATACAGGGTGTTGAACACATCGGCTCAAATTTGAACAAGTTTAAATGAATAAATATCTTTTTTTTTTAAATGGTACACCCTGTATATTTTTATGTTATTTAATAGAGTAATAAAAACCCTAAAAGTTTTGTTCAATATATCCTATACCTATTTATAATAGTTTTTGAGATATTTCAGTTTTTCTTATTTTCCATACTATTTTACAGAAATAGTCTTCATTATCATAGTAGCCATGGCAAAAACAATGTAAAAGAACATTTTTCTGGGTGTCAAATTTATAACCGCAATCGCTTCTTTTGGTTTTTATGTAGTGTAGTTTGGTTTTTTTTGCATTCATCTTATATTGTAAAATGAATTTTCCAAAGAATGAGTTAATAGATATGATTTATACAATAGGAGAGGCTCAAAAAAATTGCCTTCTTGCTCAAAGAATTTACAAAATGAAGTATCCTGATCGACGCCAGCCTAATACCCATACTTTTCAAAACTTAATGCAAAGATTTGATTCTTCTGGTACTGTTGATTATCCAAAACGTAAAGTGGTCAACAAACCAGTAACTAATGAAGAAAAAGAACTACAAGTATTGTTAAATGTTCAGGAAAATCCTTATATTGGTAGCCGTCAGTTAGCAGCATTATGTGAAACATCACAATACACCGCTAATCGTACTACCAAGAAATATAGGTATCATCCATATCACATGGAATTACACCAAGAATTGCATGGACAGGATTTTGAAAGTCGTGTAAACTTTTGTCGTACAATAAATGCGGAGATTGAATTAAATCCAAATTTATTATGCAAGGTAATGTTTAGTGATGAAGCTACTTTTAGAAGTAACGGTGCCCTAAATAGACGCAACATGCATTATTATGCCACAGAAAACCCATTTTGGATTAGAGAGGTGCAACATCAAAACCACTGGTCATTAAATGTTTGGTGTGGTATTCATCATAATCGAATTATTGGACCCCACTTTTTTAATGAACCACTAAATGGCCATAGTTACCTGAACTTTCTACAAGAAGAACTACCCCAACTGCTTCAAGGTCTCGATAGGGATGAGTTCGACAGTATGTGGTTCCAGCACGATGGTGCGCCTCCGCATTACCATCGTGAAGTTCGTGCATTTTTGGACCAACGATATCCGCAAAAATGGATTGGACGTGGGGGTTTCATTGAGTGGCCACCAAGGTCTTGCGACATCACCCCATTAGATTTCTTCCTATGGGGTTATATTAAAAATAAGGTGTATGTTAATCCACCAACAACAGTGGAAGATATGCGAAACAGGATTAGGGATACCTGTAGAACAATAACGCCACTAATTTTGTCCAGGGTCCGAGAAAATCTGCAAAAAAGACTAAATTTGTGCATTGCACAAGAGGGACGTTTATTCGAACACTTATTAAAAAGAAATAATTAATCTCAGTATTTAATAGGTAATTTTTTTTGTTTCAATTTAGTATAAAAGTAAATATGTATTTGCCTTGTCGTTATTGTTGTGTTAATTTTTTCACATTATGTTTAATTAAACTATTGCCGTTGTAATATAACGAATAATGTGTTTCATCATATTTATCCACCTTTTGTTTGTTTCTGTAGTTTCTTTTTATTATTTTACATGGCTACTATGATAATGAAGACTATTTCTGTAAAAAAGTATGGAAAATAAGAAAAACTGAAATATCTCAAAAACTATTATAAATAGGTATAGGATATATTGAACAAAACTTTTAGGGTTTTTATTACTCTATTAAATAACATGAAAATATACAGGGTGTACCATTAAAAAAAAGATATTTATTCATTTAAACTTGTTCAAATTTGAGCCGATGTGTTCAACATCCTGTAGCTTTTATTGCAAATGTTAAGTAAAAATTATGTTAACTTTTCTTTGGCCTTGCTAAATTCCAAATTTGAATATATTTGTCACAAAATTGAAAACGTTATTTAGGATTGAATTAATGCTTGAAAATGTGACTTTTTTTCTTTAAACTTAATTATCTCAGAAACTATAAAGTTTTGTTATAGTAAACCCTTAATAAAAAAGATTTAAAATTATAAGCTAAATCGAAAATATGATTCGTATATAGGGTGTTCTATTTAAAAAAATACAACTTTATGCTGTCCTAGTTTTTTGGCTCACCCTGTAGAGTCCTAAATATTTTTAAAATCTGCGTAAAAATAAACTGTATCAAACAATAAATATAGTTTCTTTGTTAATTTCATCGAAAAGGCACAAACCTACTTCATCCAATCGTTGACTCACCCTGTACAATACAATATGACTTTGTTTTACCAAGATATTGTAGATGGAAATTTTTGCTAAATAAAAAACTAAAGTTTCACGTTCAGTTGATACACCTTATAGAAAAAAAGCAATAAATCAACAATATATCCTTAAAAAAAAATAATATTCTCAAGATCTAAAATGCACATTGACAGGGAAGAGTTAGTTAGAAGAAATTGTCCCAGGATTAGCATACCAGAAATAACAAACACCCCCATTCCTACTCATTTAAGTCACAAATTCTTAGGAATGATGTTTCACAATAAGCTAAATTGGAAAGAGCACATAGTCTCTATCAAAAATAAATGCCCAAAAGACCTCAACATAATAAAGTATCTCTCTAGTACATCAAGGATTTCAAACTACCTATCTCTTCTGAACATATATACATCTATCATTAGAAGCAAAATGGACTATGGTTGCTTTGTTTATGGTTCTTTCCGTAAATCTTACATAAAAACTTTGGATACAATACAAAACTCTAGCCTACATATGACCATCGGGGCTTGTTCCACATCGAATCATTGCAATACAGAAGACTACATCTACTACTAAAATACTCTTTAAATTTATGAAATTTCATCTTCTCTTGCATGATAAATACTTTAATCCAAGATTCCCTCCCAATTAATACACAAACCATAATCACATCATCCTTCCTAATATAACTTTTATACTCTTCTCAGAGGAACATAATTCACTTTCTCATCTATAGAGCAGCCCCCTTTATACCCTTTTCCACCCTGGTTGGAGCAGATGGTAATCAACCTTGACAAGACCAAATACAAAAAGGAAGACACTCATCCCAAAATCTTTCAAAACCACTTCAAGAATATAACTAGCTGTGTTTTTCCCAGTTATAAAATAATCTATGCAGACGGATCAGAAACTAAACAAAACACCGGATCAGAACTCTATTGCTCAGACTTTAGTAATTGTTAGAAACTAAATCCACTCAATAGCATTGTAAGTTCTGAGCTTCACTCCCTCAAATCTGCCATCGAATTGATTGCACTTACCTCCATCTCTACATTTCAAACTCGTCATCCAACTATAACAGACATATACAACCTCGTTATCCGTTGTAAAATCAAGAACATAAATGTATCATTCATTTGGATACCAAGTCATGTTGGAATATATGATAATGAACGTGCTGATCATCTAGCTAAATCATCTATACAAAATCACAATGATTCAAACAGTGTTCTATATCATAAAGATATAGGTCCCCTAATAAACACTACGATGTATATCTTTCCCAAATAGATTAGGACATGCGGAAAGGAAATAATAAGCTTCAGAGCCATTTTCAGAAACTACCCAATACATCTATGTTTCCAAATTTATCACGTTAAGAGCAAGTAATAACCTGCCGTTTCATGATAGGACCTACAAAATTGACACATTTATACTTGTTAAAAAATGAGGAGCATTCCAAATTGAAACGACTTTCTCACTGTAAAGCATATCCTGATGGTATTTAGAGAACTTTCTGTCATCTGATTCAAATATAACATAAACTTGGAACTTTTAGGTAGCTCACTCTTCCTGAATACAGAAAATCTTAATAAATTAACAACTTTTTTTAAAGAAATAAATCTGTACAAGGACATTTAAATATCCTATAACAAAATAACACAAATAAACATCTAATCTACATATCCAAAAATAAATAGTTTCATTAATATAAAGCGAAATAGTTGGTAAAATACACTAAAGGCGCCAAATGTTCATAGATTCCGACACGCCTAAAATAAAATTCTCTCTCTTTCTCCGCCCTAGAAACACATAATACTTTTCTGAAAGCAAAGAAATAAGAAACCAAATTCTATAGTTTACATTAACCCTATGAGATATCTGTCATTTTATTGGCTATAAAAACAGATCACAAATTGTGGGAATTTAAAGTTGAAAAAATTATATATATATATATATATATATATATATATATATATATATATATATATATATATATATATATATTCGCAAATTATTACCACTAAATAAGAAAGTATGTATTTTTGAATCCATAAGCTACAAGCAGCTTGTCTGGATGTCAAATAACAAACGCTTACTTTCTAATACACTATCACAAAATAAAAAAATTAAAAATCAAGTCAAATTAAAATTAATTAAAGAAATTAAACTTACACCTATTTAAAGAGAAAACATCACATATATACATATCAATCATATTCAAAAATATTAACACAAAAAAACAATACCTAAAATCATCTCCATTTCCAATATTAATTTAATAATAACAATCTGATGTTGGTTTGCTTTTATCCACTTAGATATTCTCACACAAAAAGAATAAACATTTACAATAGATTTTATTTCTAAAGGTAACAAATTAAATAACTTTGGACCGATATACATAATATGCCTCTGCGAAGCCGTATATAATGCCACAGGAAAGGTAAGGCCTCCATTGTGAACAGACCTGGTATGAACATTGTGCATAATCGGACTTTTCTATTCATCACACTTCTTCATAAATTTTAAAACATTTTTAAAATACTTGTTCAAATAACAAGTCTGATGGAAACCTCCTTGATTTATTTAAGAATATTTTTAATATATATTTTTGAGTAACAGTCAACGGGTAAAGGATGCTACCACATGCACTGCCCCAAACATTCAAACCATATGCGAGGACTGACTCAATCAAAATCTGGTACGTCATTCGCAATAGTTTCAAAGACAAGAATTCTCTCAGTTGGTAAAACTTGTATATAGTCTTTCGAAGTTTTTTAGTGATATAGTTTACGTGAGCATCACATCTGAGATTCCGGTCAATGAACACCCCCAAGTATTTAACCTTGTCCGCCGCTGCAACAGACTCAATACATCCGCACTGTTTCTCACCCATAATACATTCATAATTATGTACTAAAAGATTAGGATATAGAATATTAACTCTATTATTCATAGAAAAGGCCCTGTGGACAGTTTTACTGACATTAATAGTAAGAAGATTCTGATCCATCCACAATCGTACCCTCGAATCGTATCCTCTGCTCTCTGAAATGTCTCCTGCCAAGATTTACCTTTAATTAAAATAACTGTATCATCGACATAACAAATACATTCACTATTTTCATTTGAAAGAACAGTAAAAAGATCATTTATATAGAGAGAGAACAGGACAGAACCCAATACTGTACCCTGCGGTACCCCAAACTCCACATTACCTGTTTTACTTAGTGTTTCATTTATTCTTACTTTCTGTGTTCGATTAGTTATATATGACTCAAACAGGTCGTACACGATACCTCGAATCCCAATACTTTCAAGTTTACTCAGTAATTTTTGGTGCGCCACAATGTCAAATGCACGAGCCAAATCCACAAATACCTCCAGTGTCTTGAATTTTGTATTAAACCCACGAATTATATAAATCGTTACATGCACTATTGCATCTTCCGTGCCTACTCCCGACCGAAATCCATACTGAGAAAGAGACAAAATTTTCTTTTCCTTCAAAAAATCATCCAATCTGAGTTTAATGCACTTGTCAAAAAGTCGGCTGATCGAACTAGTCATCGTAATAGGTCGATAGTTTCCCTTATTTATTTTATCCCCCGATTTATAAATTGGAACGATAACTGCGTTCTTTAAAATGGCAGGATATCTTCCTTTTTCAAATATCAAATTTATTAAATGTAAAAGAGGCAAATATGATTATCTTTCAATATTTTAGGAGAGATATTGTCATTACCAGCCGCCGTTTTACTGTTTAAAGGATTTATTACGGTAATTAGCTCACTCTCAGTTATGGGATTCAAAAACATGGAATTCGAAAAACGTTTACTAAAGAAATTGTAATTGTTTGTTTTGATCTTTTCAGCCAAGTCCTTGTTCATACCTCCAAAATAATTCAATAAAATATTAGCAATTCGCAGGCTATCACAAACAAGCTCACCCTCATCCTTAATCAATGATATTCCCCCAGACCCACCAATCTCATTGGTAGCTCGCCTAATCACCTCCCATGTTCTCTTAGTGTCACCTTTACAGTCAACCAGCCTGCTTCTGAAAAACGCATATTTCGATTTTTTAATAAGGTTTGTAAGCAGATTTCTATACCTTCTAAATTTTTCTGTGGCTTCGATATTCTCTGGGCTCTTGTCCGCTATCTTGTTAAGTTTATATCTATTTTTAATCTCTATTTTTAATATATATATATATATATATATATATATATATATATATATATATATATATATATATATACCGGGTGTCAACGAATCTATTAGACAAGTCATAATTTCTAGAGTATTATGTGTATCAAAATGAGAATTGGTACAGGTAAATGTTATGTGAAGAGGAGAGTTTTCGCATATTTTCCACTTTCCGGTCACTTCCGGTTTCACCGGAAATGGCCCCGGTTTTGAATTCTTAAATAGAACACCCTGTATATTTTAACATCTTTGGATTTCTGAGACAATTCTAGATCAGAATGTGACATTTTTAAAACTTTTTACGTCTACTTCATTTTTTTAGAGCCACTTTTAAAATTGCATCTAGGTGGCCTTGATCGGACGCAAACCAATCTAACGGCCTGAGGTGATGTCAAAAAAATACAATCGCAAAGTTTTAGTGACTAGTATGAAAGACAGGAATTGGATTAAAAATTTAACAAAATTAACAAAAAACTAACAAAATAAACTAATAACTTAGACGATGCACTTAAAATATTTAAAAGTACAGTAGCTGAATTTGTTAAAAAGTTTAGTGTAGTAAATGTTCAAAGTGCATTCCTTCTTTTTCACGACACATTTCAGCTCGTTCAATTGTTTCTCTCAACACGTTTTGTAGCATTTGGGGCGTTATACTTCTAAATGCCCGTAAAATTCTTTCTTCTAATATTTCAAGAGTAGCTGGGGCTGCTCCATAGTAAACCCTTTCTTTAACATATCCCCAGACAAAGAAATCGAGCACAGTAAGATCCGGTGAGCGGGCTGGCCACCGTATCGGACCATTGGTTGCAATAATTCGATTATTAAAATGCTCTATTAAATAATTAAGAACTTCTCTAGTATTGTGAGGCGGTGCTCCATCTTGTTGAAAGTAAATTCGCCGTAAAACTGCTAAAGGTATATCATTGAGATTATTTTCGATTTCATTTTGAAGAAAACCTAAGTATCTAACCCCTGTTAACTGACCTTGAAACAATATTGGCCCAATTATTCTGTTTCCAACGATACCAGCCCAGACATTGACGCCAAATCTTTCTTGAAAATTGCCCTCTCTCATTTCATGTTGATTTTGTTAGGCCCAGTACCGAGTATTTTGCTTATTGAACATACCATTATTTGTAAATCGGGATTCGTCGGAAAATAGAATAAAATCGATAAAATTTGGATTAACTCTATGATTTTGAAGTAGCCAGTCACAAAACACTACCCGTCTATCGCCATCCTCAGTATACAAATGTTGATGTAACTGATATTTAAATGTTCGATATCCATGCTTTTTCAGTATTTTTCTTGCTGATTCATAACTTATCTGCAGTTCTTGACTAATTCTTCTTAACGAAACTGTTTTATCAACCTCAACCATAGCAAGTACGTTAATCTCAGTCTCTTCATTTATGATAAACCTCTGTTCCGCCTCTTGATTTCCTATTTGTCTAAAACGAGTCTCAACATACGGAAAATACTGATGGGCTGGATGCTGCCGATTCGGATATCTATGAGCATACAACTCGGCAGCATTCCTTGAATTTTTATGACACTCTCCAAATATTAATAACATATCCACTTTTTCACTTTGAGTATACATTATTTTAACGACAATTTAAACTAAACTTAACGAAAATTAAGAAACTTTTACGTCTGTTCTTAGAGCGTATGTCACTGTCATTATCTCCTTAGGTGAGTGCTTTGTTTTCCAAAGAAGACTTGATAAAAACAGTTGCAAATTATTATGTATCATGGCTGTCCATGGCGCACTTGTCATAAGTAAATAAATTATCCAGTATTTTGCTTAATAATATTTAATTTCTGTTCTTATGTCTAATCCAATCGCAAATAGTACCGTTAGATTCGTCAAAGAATGCTTTTTTCGAAAAGTAGTTGTCAAAAAGGGGTCGCCATTTGAAAATTAATAGTTAGAAATGAAAACATAATTTTGTCAAATTGTCTTATTCCTGTCTTTCATACTAGTAACTAAAACTTTGCGATTGTATTTTTTTGACATCACCTAAGGCCCTCCGGTGAAACCGGAAGTGGCCGGAAAGTGGAGAATATGCGAAAACTCTCCCCTTCACATACCATTTACCTGTACCAATTCTCATTTTGATACACATAATACTCTAGAAATTATGACTTGTCTAATAGATTCGTTGACACCCGGTATATATATATATATATATATATATATATATATATATATATATATATATATATATATATTAGTAGTAGGTGTAGTCTATCCGATTCTCCCCTATAATAAAAAAAATGCCGTCTATCTCTCATATTCTCGTGAAATTCTTTAAAAATTTCTGTCGAGAGAGCTGTAAAGCATCCCGTCGAGTTTGCAAAGACAAAAAGAACAAGCTTGAGTTAACTCTATAATGAGACAGGAAAAAATACTCAATTTACCACCGAACTAGGGCTTAGCAGTTTTAAAATATTTCCGATTTTGAAGGATAATAAAATAAAATTTTCAAGTTTGTATTTTCTTTTCATTGTAAATTACTTGGCTAAAAATTAATAATTAAATAAAAGTGCTATTTTAGTTAGTGCCTAATTATACTGTAATTAATTACAATTACAAGGAATTATTTTTATAAAAACAGAAAATCGATATTTTTTAATGTAATGAAAAGTTGTACAGTGTGTGAGTGTTTTAAAATAATTAACATATTTATACAGAGACAACACGTCTTGTCAATAGATTTCACCCTACAGAAGTGTAGAGTTTTTAGGGAGGTAAAATAGAATTTCATACAAAAATCTAACAATTAACAATATATATTTGCGCGGGTAAAGTTTTATTTAAAAGCTACCCAAGGCTCGGCCGGACAATAAAACAAATCGACTTTTACTGACCCTAGCGGGCGCAAAATTCCGGGCGACCCAGAACGATTGTAACTTTAATTTCCAAGGGATTACCCTATGTCAGTCCAGGATTTATAAGGGAAAGGTCGAAGGTCTCAGTTCGTATTGCATTAGAGTCTTATTAAACTACGTTTATCGAATTGATGTCTAGACAAATCTCTATTTAATTCTAGAGGAATGTCCTCCGAAGAAAGATTTCTAATCAGATTCGCAGTGAAAAGTTAAGTCTCAAGAAAGAATGCGTGTGGAAATAATTAATTGCAAGGGCTGTTGTATTGTTTATCTTTCTTTTGGGTTTTTTCTCCTTAACTTCCTTACGGTTTGGGTGAATGCAGATAAAACAAGAGACCGCAGCCAGGTTCTAGAGTACTTACAATTACTTCCATATCTATGTAGTACCCTAAATTCACATTTTTAGATTATTATTAAAGGAGAGTAACCAAATATGGGGTACCATTTTGTGTTTTTGATAAAACATTGTAAGAGTCATATATTTAATATTAATTAATATTAATAAAATTATGCAAAAATTCTTCTTCTTCTTAAAGTGCCTATCCTCTTTGGATGTTGGCTATCACATTGGTCCATATTACTTTATTCACTGCTGCTCTGAACAGACCTGTTGATGTCATTCCAGTCCATGTTCGTAGGTTGCGCAGCCATGATATTCGTCTTCGTCCAGCTGATCTCTGGCCTTCCATCTTCCCCTGTAGGATAAGTTGGAGCAGGCGATATTTCTCATTTCGCATGATATGTCCAAAGTACTCCAATTTTCTGCGTTTGACATTTGTAAGGTATTCCAGTTCTCCACCGATACGTTGTAAAATGTTTTCGTTTGATACGTGGTGTATCCAAGGAACCCTAAGCATGCGGCGGTAGCACCATATCTCAAATGCATCTATACGTTTACATGAAGCATCGGTAAGGGTCCAGGCTTCTGCTCCATATAAGAGAGTTAAGAGTACATAGCATTTCAAAATCCTGATCCGCGTATGTATATTGAGGGATAGGTTGCAGAGTATGTTGCGCAGCTTATTAAAAGTACCTCTTGCTTTCTCGATTCGGCTTCTTATTTCTCGAGAGTGGTCCCAGTCCTTATTCAACGTGCAGCCTAGATATGTGATCGTCTCGGCCATTGTGAGAGTTACGTTGTTGGCAGTAAACTGTATATTGCCGACGTCGTTTTTACTGACAATAATCGTTTGCGTCTTCTTGCAGTTTATCTTCATACCATATCTGTTGCAAGCTGTCACTATTCGGTCGATAATTCTTTGAAGTCCCTCTGCAGTATCGGCTATAAGAACGGTATCATCCGCTTATCTTAGGTTGTTTATTACTTCTTCATTTACAATAATTCCATCTTCTATGTTGCCCAGTGCTTCTTTAAAGAGATGTTCTGAATATACGTTGAATAGAAGTGGCGACAGTATACAGCCCTGGCGTACTCCTCTCTTTATATTAAATTCTTCTGTTGTCTCATTCTCAACTCGTACAATAGCCTTTTGTTGTGAATATAGCTTTGATATTATCTCTCTGTCTCTGTCGTCGATTCCTGTCTCTTGTAGGAATGCAAAAATTAAAATAATATAATATGAAACAATATGAAACACTTTTCTTTTAAGAAAATAACAAAAATATTCTTTATCTTTTAAGAGATCAGGGAACGTTGGCCAAAAATAAGAAAGAACTTAATCTGTTTGCAAAAATCACAAATCCAAGTGGTAAACTCTGGATCAGCTTAGTCATTATACACCAAAGGTGCATAAATTAGACATCTGGTTCACATTTTTACTTGACTATCTTTAGAAAATGCTGTTGGTAGAACATATACTCTACATCAGCAGAGTCAGAAGCTCCGGCATCAGATTCACTGTCTGTAAGAAACTCGATTTCGTTCCCATCCTCAAGAGTCTGCAGGAATATTATCAGTCTTAGCTCTTTGTTTTCTTGGTCGCCTTTCACTTTGTCTTGTTTCTTATTCTGTCTGTTGGTCAATTTTCTTTCTTTTCATATTTTCTCCTTACTTTTCTCTATCAGAGCATTTTTATAAGAAGAGGAAGTTATTGCTGTTGCCATAGCGGTTTTTCTGCCCTTATTAGATATCTTCCTCTTTTTATTGGCACTGGACTGCTGTTATAGAGATACCAAACTCACATTGCTGTGATCAAGTCTAGACGCTGAAGACTCAGTATCACGAGCTGTTTCACGTCTAAGCCTGGAAACTGATGTTTCAGTTGAAGTGAAACTGGTATATTCAGAAGCAGAGTTTGAAGGTCCCGATGAAGGTTTCCTTTTTTTATTAAATCTAGGGCTAGAAACTGGTGTTTCAGTCAAATTTTCCCGATCAAGTGGAGATATCAAAGATCTAGATAAATACTGAGGTGATCTGGGATTGATAGTTGATAGACCTTCTTTGCTTTAAAATAATCAATTTTTTTTCTCGAATTATTTTTTAGACTCATTCATCTACATTCCAATTTTTTCGTTTTTCTTTTAAATGCGACGACGGCTTTCTAAAAATTAATATAGAACCTTTATAAAAGGATGAATCCAACTGACTAAATCTTAGAACCAAGTTGTGGAATATTCCATGATTAGACCTCACTGACTGTTAATATTCGGAATTTCAGACCGATTCATGGTAAATAACAATGCACAAAGAATAAAATGCCACGAAAATATTAAAACAAACGTGAATACATCAATTAATACCTAACTTTTACGTATCTTAAGAAACATTTTATCGTTGTTAAAAAAACACCCCTACCAGAGTGACGACGTTCACCAGAATGACGAGATAAAATGAGTGCCATACTAATGTGAGTAAATGAAATAAATGATGACCTTGAATTGTATCTTTAACTATTTCATATTTATTATTTGAATGTAAAGTTGTCCAGATTAATAACCTACATATTTAACTCAAGAAGAAGAGAAGAAAACGATGTTAACAACCTGAATTATTAAACCACAAGTAACGTATATAAGGTAATTTAAAAAGACAATAAGAAAACTCAAGAGGAGGAACTTGATAAAAACTATTGACTCAACTAGTATATATTCTTTATAGAGTAATACTCAAAGAGTACATTCTCTTGATCCTCTTACTCTTCGTAACCTCTCTCATATATTCACTACTTTAAGTTATGAGTTTTAAAATTTTGAAAGCATTAGTCCAGAAACTTGAAAATATACATGGAAATATGTCTTATAAATAAAAAATAGTCGCTTTTCAGTATATCAAAATTTTTGTTAAATACTATGGCGCCCTCTCTCATTACACCCCACTATCTAATATTTTTACTTGTGTGAACCAAATAGCGTAGATTCATCCTTAAGTTTTCTGAAAACAAAAATTCAGGAATAATAAAACCAAAATGCACGTAGTGCAAATAATTTTCCTTAACACAAATTTTCGCTTGAGCTAATTTGATCTTAGTTATCTTTTTGGCAAATAAAATATAGTTTTAAAGTCCAAACTTGTGTATCGCATTGTGAAACGCCGCCATCTTTGCAGTAAAGTTTTTATAACAGAAACTTATGTTACAGTTTTTGATACCTTTTACCTCGATAATCCGAGTTTACGACTTAACAAAGTTTTATTATTCAGCGCAAAGTGTTTAATTCGTTTTCGAAATATCGGTGAAATTTAAATGATGATTAACGATGTAATTTTTAAAAATGTAGCTGCTGTTTCGATGCGATTTGAGCCTTTTCGGTTTTTAGTTTTAATTTGGAATCGAAGTTGAGGATTTTTCATCAACACCATCATTATTTCCATTACTTCGGACGACCATAATTCTAGTAGCTAATCAAGATGCTTGAATATATCAAAGTTTGTCATCTGACTTTGGTCTGCCGAATATCTAGGAGGTCAGGAAATTTAAATGATTATAACGCCGTTAAATTGTTAATAATTATGCTATTGACTTCAAATCCATGCTATTTTGTCTCAAAGTTAACGATAGAGATGCATTTTTTTTCAAAATTGAAACAACGTAAATTACACTCAAAAACTCTGCTATTATTACTGGGCACAAAACTGTCACAGTGAATCACATTCTGTTATTTTAACGAGTCATACCTTCTGATCATTTGAGTATCTCCCTTACAAACGAGTACTTAATATCTATTCATCATCATAAAATTCTACCAAGAACTTTATACATCAAACCAGAGACTGATCACAACCGATATTCCAAAATTGCTAAATCAGAGATCTGAAGAAATAACCATGGAAGAAATTATGAGTGCCCCAAGATATATGAAAAACAATAGAGCTCCTGGAGACGATGAACTGGTAATAGAGTCGGTCAAAAAAGAAGAACCACAGATCCCAAAGCTTTAAAAGTTGTATTTAATAAATGCATCGAAGAAGGAATAACTCCATCACAATGAACAAATGCAACCATTGTTATTGTATATAAAAAAGGTGAAGGTACAGACCTTAAAAATTACAGGCCGATCGTTAGCTACATATACAAACTATTCACCAAAATACTCGCAAACCCTTTAACAAATAAAGTAGACTCTTTTCTTTTCAGAGAGCAGGTGAGATTCCTATCAGGCTATGGGACAAATGACCATCTTCTGACCGTCAGAGTTCTTAACGAGAAATGTATTGAGTAGAATAGACCACTGATGCTTGTCTTCGTTGATTTCGAGAAGGCCTTTGATTCAATAAATTAGCGGAAATTTCTAGAGGCAATAAGCGAAAGTCGCGTCGATCATCGATACTACGCAGTATATCAAACATATACGAGAATGCCACGGCATATGTCAGAATATCGGCAAATCAATGCACAGATAGATTTAATATCGCTCGCGGGGTAAGGCAAGGTGCCACACTCCTCTCAAAATTGTTTGTTGCATTGCTAGAGAGTGTGTTGAAAAAGATAAACTGGCATTCAACAGGAATCAACATCGATGCGGATTAATAAATCAACTCTGTTTTGCAGACGATATTGTGTTAATAACAGATAATATAATATAGGAAGCACAAAATATGCTGGATACGGTAAACGATGCCTCAGAAAAAATCGGTTTGAAAATTAATTGATCAAAGACATAATAAATGACAAACCTAGTAATGAGTAGTTCCTTAAACATCCATAACATAAATCTACAAGTGCACATATACAAATAATTGGGACATGAGATCGGTATTAGGCTAGATAATCAAACGCACGAAATTCAGCGAAGAGTAGGTTTATCGTAGACGGAATTAGGCAGACTCAGATATTTATTGAGATCTAATCTTCATATATGTTTGAAAAGAAAGGTCTTTAACCAGTGTGTCTTACCTGTTCTCACGTATACAGCTGGGACACTTACTTTGACAAAAAAAAATATTAATAGAATACATGTCACGCAACGAAAAATGCAACGGTCAATGTTGGGAGTCACTCTTAGGGATAGAATATCCAATCACATCATAAGAAACTGAACAGGAGTAAGAAAC
Organism: Diaprepes abbreviatus; assembly: GCA_034092305.1. Taxonomy (NCBI): domain Eukaryota; kingdom Metazoa; phylum Arthropoda; class Insecta; order Coleoptera; family Curculionidae; genus Diaprepes; species Diaprepes abbreviatus. The sequence goes on from JASJET010000314.1 coordinate 821,911, forward strand.
GTGGTGAAATGTATCTTACATCTTAAATGGAACTGGGCAGGACATGTGGCTAGGATGACTGATGAACGGTAGACAAAGAAACTGTGGAATGGAGGCCAAGATATGAGGCCTACAGAAGTAGAGGATGACCTCCTAGTCCGTGGACAGACGACATAAAAACAGTGGCTGGAGACTGGATACAAGTGGTACAAAATAGAAAGAGGTGGCTGGAATTGAGGGAGGCTTTCGTTCAGCAGTGGACAGGATAATCTAAATGATGATGATCATGATGATCTTAAAAGTCTTTAAAACACTATTTAAATTTGTAAAGGACGAAAACCACAACAAAATCAATAATTTCAAACCACGCTCGACAAATGTAACGCCAGTGTGAAAACCAAAAAGTACTGCAGATTAGATAGGACTGTTATTAGTACAACGATATATCGGCATATTGATATTATACTTTGGAAAAATGGATGGATGAGGAAGAAAATGTCTTGACTTCGGAACATAAGACAATGGACAGGGTTACGTGATGTACAAACACTGATCCACACCGCTCGAGATAGAGAAGCAATGGAGCATGTGATCGCAAACATCTATTAATGGATATGCATCCGAAAAAGAAGAAGAAATATGGATATTTACGACTAGTACTTTTTAGAACGATAAAATGTAGATACTGGCGTCGATACTGTATTATTTAAAGTAAATTATAATTTTTGATTTTTTTTTTTGGTTAATTATTTAAACTTCACTATCCTTTTTCCACTCCTTTTTTTATTTACCTAGGTATTGAAAAGGGACATATTCTCGTTGCAGCCTCTATTGTCTATGATAGATTACTGAAGGAGATACGAAAGGTTATATTAGTTGATGTTATGTTTATTGAATTTAGTTCAGTTAATTAAATTAGTGAAAAATTGCGAAATGCCGTAAAAGGCCTTTTGTCCTTGTATCTATTACATTTAGTATTATATCGTACTGTTGAATATTGATTTTGTTCTCATTTACACAGTAGAGGTTAGTACGATAATGCATTCACAGCACACCAAACCACCACTGCTCAAAAATAGTTCAAATAAACCTGCATACATATTTAACTCAAGGGAAAGTATAAGAAGAAGAAGAAGAAGAGAAGAAAACGATGTTAAAAACCGGAATTATTAAACCTAAAGGGACGTATATAAGGTAATTTAAAAAAATAATGAGAAAACTCTAGAGGAGGAACTTGATAAAAAGTATTTACTCATATTCTTTATAGAGTAATACTCAAAGAGTATATTCTCTTGATCCTCCTGCTCTTCTTAAGTTCTCTCATATATTCACTACTTTCAGTTATGAGTTTTAAAATTTTGAAAGCGTTACCCCAGAAGGTTGAAAATATACATGGGAATATGTCTTATAAATAAAAATAGTCGTTTTTCAGTGTACCAAAATTTAATGAGTTTTTGTTAAATACTATGTCCCCCTCATTATACATCGTACTATTGAATATTGATTTTGTTCTCATTCCCATAGTAGAGGTTAGTACGATAATGCGCTCACAGCACAGCTCAAAAATAGTTCAAATAAACCTATATACTTCTGCACATTCTCGAATTTATTTTCGCCGAATTATTCCAAACAAACCGAGAGGCTGGAAACATTAAAGAGAAAATATACATTAATATACTTTACCTGTTGAATACCTTGAATTTTCCTCAAAATATCAGCGAACGAGTTCGCTTTTTGAACCTTTCGAAACAAAACATAACTGTTGGGAAACCGGAATATAAATTAATTTTCATCATGTTAGCGGAAGAACAGAAACCATATCGTGTTACATTTCGTATTTTGACGAAGGTCGGAGATTATTAATGTTGAATTTAAGCTGGGAATGCTGATATGACAATTTAAACATCGCTCCAGCAAACTCTGAAGATAAAAATATTTGTTTTTAGAATACCATGCAAGTAATTAAAATAAAAAGGGTCTTTACATAGGCAATTTTACAAAACTCATTTTTTGTTGCAAAACACTCTATAAAATACAAATATTTTTTCTACATAAAACTTTTAACCATTGAAGGTTACCGGGCAACGCAAAATTACTTGTTTTTATCATAGCCAGGATGATTAATTCCTAAAAATGCCCAATGCCAGAGTAAACTTGATCCCCAGAAACGTTCCTCTCTGGATTTTATTAAGCTTTGAACACTTAAAGGCAAAACTTAATAACATTTTAGTGGATTCCCATAAAACTTTAATAGACACTTCGGTTTTATTTGCCCAGAAAATGAAAATTAAACTTTCCGAATGGTTTTTATTGGACGTTCTGAAAATATAAAGTTTTGTAATGGTGCATCGGGTAGATGATTAACTTCATAATATTATATATCAATAGATAAAAGTCGAATAGAATGATTGTAATAGAGCGGCGGTTCCAAACCTTTCTCTTCTTACTAAGTCCTTCTAACAACAGGAATATAAAGGGTGTTTTTTATAGAGGTATAGAACTTTAAGTTGGCAACACTTTCTTAACTGGCGGCCATTTTGTCAGCTGTTAAGTGATTTATGTTTAGTTTGGTTTGGCATTTCAACATGAATAGACTGACGCCTGAACAACGCTTCCAAATTGTGCAAATTTATTTTGAAAATCATGGTTCTGTTCGAAATACGTATCGCGCACTACGTCCATTTTACGGTCAACATAATCGTCCATCAGAGCAATTAATTCGATTAACTATGGAACGTTTTCGCACCACGTTTACTCTAAATGATAATACGCATCCACAGAGACGTCGTACAGTGCGTACAGAAGAAGTCATTGCTGCTGTAGAGCGTAGCATAGAGGAAGACCCGAATCAGTCTATCCGCCATCGTGCACAGGAATTGGATATGTGTCCATTCACTTTATGGAAGATTTTGCGGAAAGATCTTGGTTTGCGTGCTTACAAAATCCAACTCGTGCAAGAATTGAAGCCATACGATCACCTAGCAAGGCATAGATTCTGTGAATGGGCCCAAAACAAGATTACCGTTGATCCCGATTTTCATAAGCGAATTTTGTTTAGCGATGAAGCTCACTTTTGTTTGAATGGATACGTCAATAAACAAAACTGCCGTATTTGGAGTGATGATAATCAAGTGTATGTTGAGACACCGTTACATCCAGAAAAACTGACTGTTTGGTGTGCTTTATGGGCTGGTGGAATCCTTGATCCGTACTTCTTTAAAAACGATGCTGGTCAGAACGTTACAGTCAATGGTGACCACTACAGAGCTATGATTACTGACTTTTTCGTTCATCAATTGAACAACCATGACGTGCAGGAGCTGTAGTTTCAACAAGACGGCGCAACATGTCACACAGCTCGTGCCACAATTGATTTATTGAAGGAAACGTTTGGTAACCGCATAGTTTCACGTTTCGGACCCGTGAATTGGCCTCCAAGATCGTGCGACTTAACGCCGCGAGACTATTTTCTGTGGGGATATGTGAAGTCGCTGGTCTACGCCGATAAGTCCGAAACGATTGATCACTTGGAGGACAACATTCGCCGCGTTATTGCCGATATACGGCCACAAATGTTGGAAAAAGTCATTGAAAATTGGACCTCCAGATTAGACTACGTCCGAGCCAGCCGTGGCGGTCATATGCCAGAAGTCATATTTAAATTATAATGCCAGAAGGTTATCTTTCGAATAAAGTAAATTTCATGTCAATTTAAAAAATTCATCTTTGTTTTATTCCATTTAAAAGTTCTATACCTCTATAAGAAAACACCCTTTATTAGAGAATCTCAAGCATACACTTGGTGATGTTTTTAGCACACGGTCCAATCAAATTTTCTGCACCCGTAAATGCTTGCCTGGATCTTAGGCAATAAGAAACACCGTAAAGGAACAAACACTAGTTATTTTATACTGTTTAACGTGAACGATATTCTGCTAAAATGCGTAATTAAATAATCACTCTGCGGATAGATTTTATCCGTGAAAACGTGATAGTACATATTTTTTATTTCCACCCAAGAAAGTCTAAAGGAAAATTAAATCAATTATTGTACTTAAGCCCTAATCTCAAATCTATTATTTTTGAGTTATTTAAATGTTTTCCTACAAATATATCGACTCAGACAATTTATGACGAAATAAACTAAAAAGATCGTACCCTCTTTTAATATTTGCAAATAAATCTGTCGAAAAAATCCTACTAAGGGCCGAGGAAGGTCTTAACATCTGGTATATGCAAATACCGTTAAAATGTATTAAAATATTGAACAATTTTCTCATTATTAGAAAATAAAAGAATGATCAAATAAACTCACTATAATATAATATATTGTTTGACAACATGCACAAAGAAATTTGTATAGCCACTGTTTCTCCTGATTGTAAGAAGGAATGATTTAAATACCTTTTTTACCGGTTTTTTTTATTAGTTATAGAAAGACCTAGAATAAATTAAATGTTTTTTATATAAAAAAATAAGATTAAGACTCTCAGAGGCCCATTCGGGAATTAAGTATCCGGTATAGAATAGCTAACGCCGACGAGAAGATCGAAACTACTCGAACTTTAGGGAATGAAATTGACGATTACAGGGTGTACGACCAGAATAGGTACTACAGAGGGAGTACGGGGTGTAAAAGTCGAGGATCCTCTTTTAGAAATAATAACCTTTAGTTACGATCTGGAAATCGTTAAGTACGACGTTGGCATTGACGTATTCAGCGGTAATGAAGGTTTTCTTTATTATTGTGTTTTTTTTATTTCATTCGGGGAATTTAAGGGAATATCCTGTTTTTATTTCACTGGGTAAAAGGGCGACTTTTGTAACAATTTTAAATGCCTAATTTTTGTGTGTTTTTATCCTTTTCTCAATTTATATACGTTTTATCTTCTAAATTTGGTTATTACATTTTCTTTTTAATAGAACGGCGTACGGGAACAACTATTTTGGTATCTTGATATTGTTATTAATTACTAATTTTAAGTTTCTTATTGTAAATTATTCCGTTTCCTATTCATTTTTGTTAATAGAGTTAAGTGTTTTGAGAAACTTGTTTTGCGATTAAATTCGAGGAATCACTGCTGTAAGAGCTTCAAAACAAAAGGCGAAATCTGACCAGCTAGACAGCAGTCTTACCCGAGCTCTGTAGTCCTGAGTTTTGATAATGGTAAGCTATAAATAACTTGTAGTTGTTTTGTATTAAAACTGCAAGAGAAAAGAAGAACGAGCAGACTTCCAGAATGCCAATGTCTTTGTGATATTTATTCATAGAATTTTAGAATAGCTGTTAATATGGGACACCAGTATGATCGTAGACGCAACGGCCAACGCTACCCAAAATTTTCCGTTTGCAGGAGTCTCTGATCAAATGCTGTCACAAGACTAGACTTTTTATTACCTGCCAATTTCCTCTTAAAATACTCAACAGGTTTATTCTTGTGATCCAGATGTCTTTTTTCCAGGTATCTACGAAGAAGGGATGGTTTTAAACTGTTCTGACTTCTCCCCGGTAAAATAAAAACCAATTTGTAAATAGTCACTGCCATATTTCGTTTCTCGTTCTTTCGTGCACATTCGGTAGAAGTCTTGGTTCGCCGAAGTAGAAGTTGCCGGCTCGTTCAAGAATGTACTCGTATCGCCAGCTCCCTTTATAAACCTCGGGAATCACCACTTGGAAAACGCTATAAGAGAGCATAAATTCCCATTGGAGGGAAAAAAGAAAAAAATAAATTAAAACAAAAGAAAATTGTACCTTATATAAATAAAGGAAGGCAACTTTGACAAATTTAATTCCAAATAACACTTTTTCAAAGTAAATTTAGCAATGGAAAGGTTAATTCGTTATTTATTGTTTCCTGTCTTCAAAGAGGGCGTTCATGCGCGAAGCCAATGTAAGAAACAACATCTTTGATAATAACAATAACAACGAAATGACATCCGACTAATTAATTTCTCGTTAACCTCAAAACTTCATCAATCTTGCAAAGTTTAAAAGTACGCCCGAAATATGGAGTTGAACTTTTGCCTTGTTTATTTTACGAGAATGTTTATGGCAACCAAATTAAAGTAATTATGTACAGGGTGAGTCAACAATTGGATGAAGTAGGTTTGTGCCTTTTCGGTGAAATTTACAAAGAAACTATATTTATTGTTTGATACAGTTTATTTTTACGCAAATTTTAAAAATATTTAGGACTCTACAGGGTGAGCCAAAAAACTAGGACAGCATAAAGTTGTATTTTTTTAAATAGAACACCCTATATACGAATCATATTTTCGATTTAGCTTATAATTTTAAATCTTTTTTATTAAGGGTTTACTATAACAAAACTTTATAGTTTCTGAGATCATTAAGTTTAAAGAAAAAAAGTCACAATTTCAAGCATCAATTCAATCCTAAATAACCTTTTCAATTTTGTGACAAATATATTCAAATTTGGAATTTAGCAAGGCCAAGGACAAGTTAACATAATTTTTACCTAATATTTGCAATAAAAGCTACAGGGTGTTGAACACATCGGCTCAAATTTGAACAAGTTTAAATGAATAAATATATTTTTTTTGTTAAATGATACACCCTGTATATTTTCATGTTATTTAATAGAGTAATAAAAACCCTAAAAGTTTTGTTCAATATATCCTATACCTATTTATAATAGTTTTTGAGATATTTCAGTTTTTCTTATTTTCCATACTTTTTTACAGAAATAGTCATTATCATAGTAGCCATGGCAAAAACAATGTAAAAGAACATTTTTCTGTGTGTCAAATTTATAACCGCAATCGCTTCTTTCGGTTTTTATGTAGTGTAGTTTGGTTTTTTTTGCATTTATCTTATATTGTAAAATAAATTTTCCAAAGAATGAGTTAATAGATATGACTTATACAATAGGAGAGGCTGAAAAAAATTGCCTTCTTGCTCAAAGAATTTACAAAATGAAGTATCCTGATCGACGCCAGCCTAATACCCATACTTTTCAAAACTTAATGCAAAGATTTGATTCTTCTGGTACTGTTGATTATCCAAAACGTAAAGTGGTCAACAAACCAGTAACTAATGAAGAAAAAGAACTACAAGTATTGTTAAATGTTCAGGAAAATCCTTATATTGGTAGCCGTCAGTTAGCAGCATTATGTGAAACATCACAATCCACCGCTAATCGTACTACCAAGAAATATAGGTATCATCCATATCACATGGAATTACACCAAGAATTGCATGGACAGGATTTTGAAAGTCGTGTAAACTTTTGTCGTACAAGAAATGCGGAGATTCAATTAAATCCAAATTTATTATGCAAGGTAATGTTTAGTGATGAAGCTACTTTTAGAAGTAACGGTGCCGTAAATAGACGCAACTTGCATTATTATGCCACAGAAAACCCATTTTGAATTAGAGAGGTGCAACATCAAAACCACTGGTCATTAAATGTTTGGTGTGGTATTCATCATAATCGAATTATTGGACTCCACTTTTTTAATGAACCACTAAATGGCCATAGTTACCTGAACTTTCTACAAGAAGAACTACCCCAACTGCTTCAACGTCTCGATAGGGATGAGCTCGACAGTATGTGGTTCCAGCACGATGGTGCGCCTCCGCATTACCATCGTGAAGTTCGTGCATTTTTGGACCAACGATATCCGCAAAAATGGATTGGACGTGGGGGTTTCATTGAGTGGCCACCAAGGTCTTGCGACATCACCCCATTAGATTTCTTCCTATGGGGTTATATTAAAAATAAGGTGTATGTTAATCCACCAACAACAGTGAAAGATAGGCGTAACAGGATTAGGGATACCTGTAGAACAATAACGCCACTAATTTTGTCCAGGGTCCGAGAAAATCTGCAAAAAAGACTAAATTTGTGCATTGCACAAGAGAGTCGTTTATTCGAACACTTATTAAAAAGAAATAATTAATCTCAGTATTTAATAGGTAATTTTTTTGTTTCAAGTTAGTATAAAAGTAAATATGTATTTGCCTTGTCGTTATTGTTGTGTTAATTTTTTCACATTATGTTTAATTAAACTATTGCCGTTGTAATATAACGAATAATGTATTTCTTCATATTTAACCACATTCTGTTTGTTTCTGTAGTTTCTTTTTATTATTTTACATGGCTACTATGATAATGAAGACTATTTCTGTAAAAAAGTATGGAAAATAAGAAAAACTGAAATATCTCAAAAACTATTATAAATAGGTATAGGATATATTGAACAAAACTTTTAGGGTTTTTATTACTCTATTAAATAACATGAAAATATACAGGGTGTACCATTTAAAAAAAAAAGATATTTATTCATTTAAACTTGTTCAAATTTGAGCAGATGTGCTCAACACCCTGTAGCTTTTATTGCAAAAATTAGGTAAAAATTATGTTAACTTGTCCTTGGCCTTGCTAAATTCCAAATTTGAATATATTTGTCACAAAATTGAAAACGTTATTTAGGATTGAATTGATGCTTGGAAATGTGACTTTTTTTCTTTAAACTTAATTATCTCAGAAACTGTAAAGTTTTGTTATAGTAAACCCTTAATAAAAAAGATTTAAAATTATAAGCTAAATCGAAAATACGATTCGTATATAGGGTGTTCTATTTAAAAAAATACAACATTATGCTGTCCTAGTTTTTTGGCTCATCCTGTAGAGTCCTAAATATTTTTAAAATCTGCGTAAAAATAAACTGTATCAAACAATAAATATAGTTTCTTTGTTACTTTCACCGAAAAGGCACAAACCTACTTCATCCAATCGTTGACTCACCCACATGCGGGATCTAATGATCTCGTCTGCATACAAAGTATTTGCCTTGGCGGAATTTTCCCAATTTTTTTGAAAACGCGCAGTATAATAATATTCAGTTTATACTTGATGACGATTGGAGATACAACCTAATCGAAACGTCGCAAAAATAAAGACAATGCAAGTCTGACAACCACATTTTAGTCAATTTTTAACATTGTCTACAACCTTCAAACAAACAGAAGTAATGCTTGTTCTAGAAGACTTTTGAACCCGACTCTTTCTAAGATCCCCAACGGCTCGTTCTCAAAAGCAATCATTTCTGCAATTAATTAACTAATGATATTTATTGGCCTTCGCGTCGTCCACATCCCAAAGCAATTTTCTTTCTAACGATTCTGACTATGTTAGTTGTTTTTCTGTTGAAGTCGACGATGAACTTGTGCCAGGGACGGCATGTTCCAGAGTCACAACCGGCGTAGAAATTTCAGCAATTTTACTTTTGTTTATTGCTTGAAAGTCCTTTGGATGTTTGGATTTTAAATGATACTCATGGCTGAATTACCTGATGAATGACAAAAAATATTGTCTAAAATTTATAGGCTACCCACACAGCACTAGACGTCTTATAGACGTCGTTTTTATATCCAGATTACGTCTGAACGCCTTAAGACATAAATAAGGCGTCTTATAGACGTTGTTTTAAAGACGTCCATAAGACGTCTATATACAACGTCTTTAAGATATCTTTTAAAAGTCTCCATACTACATTTTATATGAAAATAAATACAGTTGTGTATAATTCAGTTGATAAAAAGTAAAAAGCATTTCCTTACCTATGAATTTTGTCGCAGTTGGGTAATAAGTTTGCAACGCCGCACAGAGCTCAGCTGAATACAAGTTAAGGTTAAAATTTTTGATTGAACGACAAATTTTTAGTAGCCTCATTACGACCTTGGTTAATAGAACTTTTGCGTGATCTTTTTACCAATACTTTGGTGCTTTTTGTCACAGACTGTTTGATGTACCAATAACAATAACAATATGATGCCAGCGAAACTATAACTTTAAAAAACCCGCCTTTTGTTTCTGTCACTGTCATTTTTCAGTTTTGTATTTGTGTTTCGTCATGTCGTTATTCATTTTTAATGTTGTTGGGGTGCCGACTGTGAAAATTTAGCTTTTGAAAGAATTTTATTAAAATAGTTGATTTATCCATGTGCCTCTAAAAATCTTTTTTATTCGTGTTTATGTAATACTTAAGGTAAGATCGAGAATCATCAAGTGGAAGGCGAAATGTTTGTTTATGGAGTGCTCCACTAATGAAACCTGTAAGATTTATTTTGTTCCTGATGGTTGATTTATATTTAAAGAATATAGAAAATAGAGTTGTGTTAATTACAAGAAGTAATTTTGTTTACGGTTTTAGAAATTTCAAAACTGGGAGAACGGAGCATTTATGACTTTGTAAAGCGAGCTTGTAAAATTACCATGTACAGTTGATTAGTACGAAAAGGAAAAAGAAAGTTCTACGATTCCAACTTGGTGAGACTTATTATGAGTAAGTTCTGTCTTTCATTGTATATATTAACCTTGAAATTGCATAAGTCACGATTCTATAGTAGAGGACAATTATAAAAATTCGCAAAAATATCAAAAGTTTACTACCACAAATGATAAACTTTATCCTATAATATTAAAATCAGTTTGTTATTAGGATCAGAGACAGAGACAACAGGACTAGAAAAAGCCAGAAGAATGAGGAAATTTCAATCCAAACATGGCTGAAAAGGGCATCAGACCAGATTTGTTATTCGACTAAATAAAAATTCTTGTATTTAAAGATTTGTGTACTTTTTATTTCAATAAACTTTTATTTAGAGTTATTTTATCGAAGGGATAAACTAAGGGTTAAATTTGATAGGTTCACTTATAGTTCGAACAGTAGTAGTTCTGAAAATATTTGCTCTTCTACCTCACTTCTTAAATTGCAAATTAGAAAAAGTTTACATTATGCTTAAGTTATGTATTTTTTTGTATAAAGAGATTATGTTGAACATATTTTTTAAAGCAAATTATTCATGCGGAACTTGTAGTTATTTAAAATGGTAGTGTATATTTTGCTCTTGATTTTTTCTTAATTAAAGTTATTTCTTGGACTTTTGAACAATTATGGTTTGACTTTGTAAACAAGACAAACAAAAAAATTAAAGGGACCCTTTTTAATGTACATAATTTTATTGGTGGAATATGTTGTTTTAATGTTGGAAAGGGACGTCCATAAGACGTTGTAAGCAAACGTCTTAAAGACGTTACCTTTTGTAACATAAGACATCTATACAACGTCTTATGGACGTCGTTCGTCTTTTATGGACATCCATAAGACGTCCTGAATGTTGAGATCAAACGTCTTATGGACGTCTTTAAGACGTATTTGTGCTGTTTGGGTTTCAGGTGTTTAAAGTCACAAACACTAAACACTACAATATTAAATAGCGGCACAAAGTGTCTAAACTATTTTATATCGTAATATAATAAAAATATCGCAACGTTGTCGACAAAAATGCGTTTAATAATATTTTTTGCCGTTATTATAGAAGGACAAAATAAAGACACAGTTAGTCTGAGGCAAGGTTATGTAAATAACAGCGGTTTTTTTTGTATTCCTTGCTCCTGACCTGTGGATATCGTTTATCTCTTTCATTATTATGAAGAGAAACAAGGAGGGAAAATCATCATCTCCTTTAGTATTTTCCGATTTCTATTGTGTCTGGAGTAGATACGGAGTAGGTAAGCGTGTTAACGTTCATATTTTTATTAAAATATTAATGGGATATTTTGTAGAATTATTAAATTTTAGATAATAAAACATGTTAAAAATTATGAAATAAATATAAATGTTGTTTCAATTGTAAAAATAACTTATTTTTCTCAACTCCGAGAGGAAGACAGAAAATCGAAATGAACGACCCTAGTTATATTTACGAGGAACATTTTTTTTGATGTATGGCAACTAAAAACCGTTACTATTACTAAATTTTTAAAGATATACACCGTTTTGAGTATAAATTAGGTGTTTTAACTGAAATAAAACTGCTTTGTCAAGTGACGCTTCTTTTTTTGAGTTTTCTGGGAAAATGAGGAAAAATAGTGAAAAATTAAGATCAGAATTGGAATTTTTTCAAAAAAAAAACTATAATTTCCCTACGGTTCACTCTTTACGAATTGTTACCTAAATAAATAAATAAAATAAAAATAAATAATAATTGAAAACAAAAACATAACCTCTAATACTCACGTACCGGCTTTTTTTACTTTGCCACCTTGAAAAATTTGAAGCCGACACAATTAATATCCAGCAAACTTATTATTTTCTCTTTTTAAATCAAAATATTGCCAAAGAGGGGAGCGTTTTTTTACTGATGACATTTTTTATCACTCAAACAAGAAAACCACGCACAAATAGGCGAAAATGCAACCAAACTAATTACGTAAACAAGTGACTTTTGCTAGCCTTTCACGCGTGACGACACCCGAACGCGCCCGAATATTGCCGATCTCGTCCACCGGACCTGTGCGGCGCATAATTCAAATCAAACCAGTCACAACCACTGACCTCTACTATGGACCCCTACTCTCGTCAGCTACTAAAGCCAAAAAATGGCAAACCATGGGCGAAAAAATGCATTTCTGCACATCGGGCGCCAGTCATATTTTTGACGTTGATCAGGTAAGGGCATGCGCATAAGCGACTTCCTATTATCGATCGGTTGTTTCGTAGCGCCATCCGTAAACAGCACAGTATCGGCTCAACGCCATTTTTGTGTTTATTTTTGTTTTGTGAGTTGCGTGCGATTTAAACGGATTTATAGCGTTTTAAGTGATTTATTTTATTTGTTTTTGTGTTTTTCTTTAATATAATGGAATGTGTACATATTTTATTTGTTTTATTTTCCTTTTTCTCTATAGGGTAAAAAATAGTGTTACTTTACAACGTTTTTGGATTTATAGTGTTTTCGTATAACATTAAATTTCCAAAACATGTAGTATGATATATTTTGAGCACTTTCCAAATGATTACCAAAAGATAAACTGAACTTTTAAGCAATCAAATCTTTAAAAAAATATAAAAATTCGCACCAAACCGTAGAATAGTTTATTCTATCATATAAAAAAAGTACGTACATTCATCAATATGTCAAGAAATGGTACAATTTATCCATTTATTACATTACTTACATAAATTAAAACATACATCCTCAAAATGAAGTTGGAATATTTTAAAACATACATATATAACTTCCAATAATTATAATGCATTATTATTTTGTTATATACATAAAATATTTCAGTATAAGGTTTATATTTTAGCCAGAATCGGCTATTTGCTTTATAATTTCTAAGCTCTGTTTGAATTATTTTTTCAAATTGCCAACGACTTTTTTCCAGTTGCTAATTTGCACAATGTCCATATTCTTGCATAACTTCATCCACCGTATATTTAACTGATGTTTCCACCCCGCTAAAATGTTTTTTTTGTTCTGCAGCCATTCTGCGATTTATTATTTTGTATGTCTGAAGATTGAGGACATGCCGTTAAAAAGCGTTGTTCATTATTAATACTGCTTTTGGAAGTAAATTCAGATTAGTTATGTCCGTACTCATTTTATGAAATTGTCATGATTCATGTGTTCATGGCAATCCCCACTTTGCAATCGTCAAATTCAAAATTCATTAATATGTTAACAAAAGCAAAATATTACGAAATAAGTTAGACAAATGTGAATTTCTTTTGTTGGTATATTTTTTTTATTCACCCCCAGCAATGACCTTGTTCACTTATTTTATTTCAAATACCATTTTCATCATTTTGTCGAAAAAATTAATGCGATAAGAAAATATATGCTCCGTTCACCATTACGGCAGAAAAATATTATTATATAAAATTATTTTTAAATCCTGCATATCCGTTGACAAACTCATTTCGTATCAATATTTTCTTAAAAAGTGAAAAAAAAAGATAAGGAAAAGAAAGTCATTATTTTTTAATAATTAGAGAATAAATTGCCGGACCTTAAAAATGTGAATTATTCACTCCCACCCAACAACAAGAAAGTTAACGCACACAGACGGAAACAATAGATTAGAGAAATAGTAAGATACATTTTCTTCACAATTTTACTTTCACAGTATAAGAAATGACTAAACTAACTCACATCGGTAGACACAGACCGGATTATTCCCTTCGGCTTCAGATATTATTTGTGCCCATATGATGTGACTTCCAGAACAATAAAGTTACATGACACCCACTTTTTTACTAAAGATTGCAACCATGGTTGCAACTTTGATAACTTGCTTGATTTATATATACACCATTTATGACTAACTGAATTAACTAAATAGATTTTCGAAGTTCGGTCCTGTCGATGGTCACCTGATCATTTTGTAGTGCGCATGCCGACATCTGATCTACGATGTTTACATTTTATTGTCGTAAATTTGCCGTTTTTGGGATTAAACTTTGCGGATCCATAAATATTTTATCTATGGTCACAACATGTGAATCTTGCCGAATATCCAAATCACTATCCTTTTCATCTCTAATAAATACACAAAACCACTTAATAAGCTTATGTAAGATCGAACTTTTCTTATTTATTTTTAAGATTTTTCTTTTGTCTCGAAAAAGGCGTAAATCTGCGGGCTGCGAATGCTTCGAAATTTATATTGGTCGTATTTTCAAGTTTTCGCTTGAGCGAGAAACGGGAATTTCTATAGAAGCAAAATATTGGGTTCTCAGGCGTAAATCACCTAGCATTTTGGGTAATGTTTGTAAATAAAAGAAAACTGAAAAACATATATAGATTTTTTTACGTTATTTTCCGCCTGGGATGTGGAGAAACTTTATATTTACCCGGAAAAATCGTAAAAGAAGATGTACGGTTTAAAAAATGGCACCACATTTTCAGGCTTACCGACCGCTCTCTATTTTAGAAAATTGTAGTCTTTTGTGACTTTAAGGTCTCTTTTCTTTAACATATTTTTTTACTTTTATTTAGGTGCAAAAATGTTTTTTTTTTTTTTATTTTCCGTTCTTTTTATGTTTTACCAAAGTTAGGAAAAAGACAGAGGGTGATTCTCCCGGAACTTTATCGATCGATTGTGGGAAAACTACAATTAGGAAAAATCTGAAAATTTGACAGTGTACTAACGTGCATGGGGGACAGTCGGCTAAAATATTTTTAAGATGGCAGCACTTCCATTTATACCGGAAGTATATGTCAACTTGCTTATTTTAAATAGAACACCTTATATATTATTGCATTTTTGATTTCTACGTAAAATTCTAGAGATATTTCATGTATAATATTGTATACTTATGTCTCACCGTTTTGGATATATTTAAATTTTTATGTCAAAAATGACGTTTGCGGACCAAAACTTAACTATAAATTTTTCCTATAAGAAAGTCTTTATTATTTAATTTGGTTTAGTTTTCTTTTAGACGAAGATCGACTTTAGTAGTCTTTTTATGATATTTTGAAAATTATTAATACAGAGTGGTCAAAATAGAAGAATAAAAATTATATTTAAAAAATCGTCATTTTTTCGAATAGAAAGCACATATTTTTATAATTTTATCATTTTAAGCATTAAAAATAAGGGTAACTCTGTATAAGGTTGTCTAATCCAAAAATTTGTAGTTTTCAAAATATTGGCTATTCAACATTTTTCTATTGTAAAAATTCTATACGGCTTTTAAATTTTGTTATTGGTTGGCCGTGAGGGCGAGGCGTGACGAAATAAAACAATCGAACCCTACAGAATTGTCACTGTTTCTTGCCATTTGACATTCATTAATAATAATAATAATAATCTTTTTAAGATATTACTTCTCACCACCAAACAGACCAAGATTAGTTACAAACCTGGCTACAGAAGCCACTTCATGGACGGCATCCAAATGAGGTCAATCAGGACAATGTCGACAACTCAGCATCGACCTACTGGTTGATTTCAGGACAGATGTTTCCGGAAACGGAGGGCTTCTTGTTAGCTATCCAAGACCAGGTTATTCCGACGAAGAACTATCAGAAGTTCATCATTAGAGATCCCTCAATAGAAAATGACCAGGCTGTCGAACATCGGAGACAATTTAGCACATAACTGGAGGATGCCAAGCGTTTGCCGCAACCGAGTATAAGGAAAGACACGACTCAGCCGCTAAGATACTCCACCAAGAGTTAGCAGAAAAGTTAAAACTATTACAGGTAGGAAAAGTGCCTTATTACAAGTACAATCCGGAGCCTATTCTTGAGAACAACCAGTTCAAGTTATACTGGGACCGAACGGTTCTGACGGATCAGACAGTTGCTCATAATAGACCAGATATTATACTAATAGATAAAATTTCTAGGTGAACTACCCTAATCGACATTGCTGTACCTAACAACAACAACAACAACCTAAGGCCAAAATACAACGAGAATATCGCCAAATACAGAGATCTGGAGGTGAAAATCCGAAGACAATGGGCAATGAACAGCGTCCAAATGATTTCCATAATACTGTCAACAACTGGAGTGATACCAAAGAACCTCCTGCAGAAAATCAAGGGACTGGTCCTTAGTAAGCATCTGTATAAGCCGATGCAGAAAGCAATTCTCCTTGCAACCGCGTGAACCGTAATGCGTGTTCAAAACGCATTTCGCCCTCTTTTTATAAAAGTGACATCAGCGAAACAATAATTATTATTCTAAAAATAGATTTTCATATTATTTATAAGCCATCTCACCGGTATCAAGGAATTTAAATAAAACTAGGGAGAGGCAATCAAGTTTTTCCTTCGTCCTTATTTTGTGACAAATAGGACGACGTCGTGGAAATTCCGGAAATTTTCCTAGCGCGACATTTTAAAAGAGGAAAGCAATTTTTCCTTAAGTTAGCTTAGAGGAAATAGGAAACTCTTAGTAACAAATATTCGTTTCCCTTAACGCGAGTCTTTATAAAAGTCTTCTGTCGGGGAAAGGCGAATAAATTTTTGTTGCTAATAAATCATTTTCGCTGGTTGGTTTCGAGTTTTTCTTTAGGAAATGTGGGATAATGTGAGGAAAACTTAATTCGTCGTAAAAGGTTCACAAAAGGAAAACATAAGAACAATAAATTTTTGCTTCTAATGTCTACAATTCGGCTTCTTAACATTGAACAGACAGCAAATCAATATTTGCTACAGGAGTTTTTGATCACTTGAGATATGTGTCGATCACACTGAAGGCTGTTTAGAGAATCTGCAGTGTCAAGGTTCACTTTTTCGCTTAAGATCACTATAACTAATTCAGTTAATTTAACCTTATTTTGCAAATACTGTTGCTGAGGGTAACACAGTATCATTTTCCTTAAGTATTTCCCGAGGATTCTTTGAAAAAAAAAACATTTCATTACAGTACAGTTTCAATTAATTTTATTTTTCAAGTCGACCATTATTTTATCTTGTGTTGCTATTTCGCTACACTGTTTTTAGATATTTTCTTATCGATGTTGAATTTACTGTTCCCTTTCTTATTTCAGATAGATCTTGTTTATTTTCCCTGCCATTTATATTTACATTTGAATGGAATTGTATGTATATTGGGTTGCAGGAGATTCCTTTTAATATATATATATATATATATATATATATATATATATATATATATATATATATATATGTTTATGCGGCTTTCACGGATTCCTCCGTGTGAGTTGCAATAGCAGTGGATACATCCACATTATGCCGTTGTAGTGCCGAAATCACATTTAGCAAACGTACAACTATATGCAACTTCGTGCATAAGTGAAGTAAAATGCGAACAGTAAATGCAAACTTCGTTCCATCCTATCCTTTACGTGTTAGAGGTTGCACAGTTTGAATAGATTGTTACAGAACACAATCTATCCAATTCCACCACCATCGAGATGATGGCCTACCTGTGCCGCCATACCGAGAAGAAAGTCAAAACTTACCCTCCCTGCCACAGTGATACGGCAGAGGCACATGTTTCGTCTCTATTAGACTCATCAGGGTACCGACATGCACCTGGCTGTACAAAGGATAGATCGGAAGGAAGCATGCAAATACTGAACGCCGTTTCACCAACGTCCCGCCGGATGGCGTATATATGTTTATATGTTTATGCGGCTTTCAATGATTCCTCCGTGTGAGTTGCGATAGCAGTGGATACATCCACATTATGCCGTTGTAGTGCCGAAATCACATTCAGCAAACGTAACGGTGGAATTGGATAGATTTGTGTTCTGTAGCAATCTATTCAAACTGTGCAACCTCTAACACGTAAAGGATATGATGGAACGAAGTTTGCATTTACTGTTCGCATTTTACCACATATATATATATATATATATATATATATATATATATATATATATATATATATATATATATATATAAAAGCCTAATGATTAACGAATTGGCTTAACTAATAAATGCATTTCAGTCGACTGTTGTTGCCCAGTGACATTCTTTTGACCTGTCATTTCTTTCACACGTGGCAATTAAATACGCCTAATGGAAGTCGATTAGTGCGTAAACTGGGTCATGGTTATAAATAGAGGCCATTTTGCCTAAATTTTTAACTTTTTTCTGGTTTTATTCGGCCGAAGCAGCTGCAAAATGTCACCTCAATTTTTAGTTGCCAAAGTTTGGGATTCTGAGATGGAAAGTCGAAAATTATCCTGGTAATTTTGTCGTGTTTTGGTGTACCGTATCTTTTGCCAGGTTGGCAGTTATGGTTTTTTTAACGGGATAAACCTGGGGACAGGGATTTTGGGCAGTTTGCACGTGTCAACGAAGGAATCAGTTTAGACCCCAAAAACATCGGGTAAGGAACTTTAAATCAACAACTATTAAAACAGTTCTGCATGGATTTTTAAAATTTAGAATAGTACTTTTTCTTTCGAATGAGACTAAAGCCTACATACACCACGATAAGATATATTTTAGGCAATTATGATTAACAAGCCTCGTTTTCCCTAAACATTCAACTAAATCTCAAAAATCCCCCTCCGCGAAATATAAACAATTAACCCTTACAAATTCAAATACCGGAAACCTGGTAATTATCTTAATTTGCTCAACCAGGCGCAATTTCCTTAAGAAACAACGGAACTTACCGATCCATATTTCGAATTGGTGCGTGGGCTTTTCTGACGATTATTGTAGTTGATTTTTCTCTCGCGGATATTAAACGATAATTGGTGGTTTTTAGGATTTTGAGAGTTTATTTAGCGTTCAAATTTTTGCTTTTCTTATTGCGGTAAATTAATTGGAAAGTTTCCCATAATGAATTTATTATGATAAAAAATAATGATCAGCAATTTAGAGGGTAAAAGAACTAGCGAAGCAAAAGAAGAAAGTATACATACAGTATATGCGAATCAAAACACCTGAAAACTGGAATAAATATCGACGGGAATTAAACGATGTAAACGCGAAGATAAAAAAACATTGGAAAATGTCCACAAAGGAGATGGAAAGAGATATGTACGGAAGTCAAAGAAGAATATGGAGAATGCTGAGAAACAATAAGTTAAACATCAAGGATACCGTACAAACGATATAAGAAAGAAGAAATGAAGAATGAAAAGAAGCACTGGAAAAAACTTTAAAGTCCCTTAAAATTTAAAGAGCCCAGGATCAGACAAAATACCTATTCTTCTTCTTCTTCTAGGTAGAACCAAGTTCTGTTATTTATACATCGATCCTCGTTTGAGGTCGAAATCCAGCTGTCTCTCCATTTTTTGGGGGGTCGTCCAGGCGGCCGTTTGGTGTTTGGTTTCTCTCTCATCACGTTTTTTGCTAGTCTGTCATCGTCCATTCGTTCCACGTGATCTCTCCACTGCCTACGACGGTTTCGAACCCACTTCACAACATCCCCCACTCCGCTGTCCTCGCGTATTTTTGCGTTTCTTATTCTATCTCTTAAACTTGTTCCCGTGATCATTCTCAGCGTTTTCATTTCTGTGGTTCTCATAATTTGTTTTGTCTTTGTGGTTTCATTTCTTGTTTCTGCGCCGTAGGTCAGTATCGGTCTTACACAGACCTTGTAAATTCTTGCTTTGCTCTCAACCGTCATATGTTTATTGTTCCAGATTATGTCTCTTAGTTGGCCTGATATCATGGCCGCTTTGTTGGCCTGTGTGCGTACTTCTTCCGTTACTGCCCTGTTACTTGTTATATGTGCTCCTAGGAATTTAAACTTCCCAATCTGTTCGATATGTTTGTCATCAACCATTAGTTTGCATCTTACCGGTTCTTTTGCTATTACCATTGCCTTGGTTTTCTCCATTTCTCCAAAATACCTATTGAGATGCTTAAATATGGAAAGTGCGAACCAGTGAAAATACAGGGTTTCCTGTAAGTATCCCCTAATTTCTCTGGATCATACCCAGCGATTTACCTTGTCGGTTCTAAGTTTTGAACCGACTTGTATAATTTCATGAAATTTTGATATTTTATAGCGTTCAGTGTTGCACGCTTCCTTCCGATCTGTCCTTTGCACAAACAGGTGCTTGTCGGTACCCTGATGAGTATAGTGAGAGACGAAACATGTACCTCTGCCGTATCACTGTAGCGGAGAGGGTACGTTTTAACTTTTTTCTCGATATTGTGGTACAGGTAGACCATCATCTCGATGGTGGTAGAATAGGATGAATTGTATTTAGAAGCAGTTTATTCAAACTGTGCAACCTCCAACACGGGAAGGATATGATGGAAAGAAGTTTGCATGCACTGTTTATTATATATATATATATATATATATATATATATATGTTATATCGTAGATTTTCACGGATGGTAGAATGAATAGTTTGGTTATTCAGGGTTCCAATCCGTTCGTTCAAAAAATCGTTTTTACGACGTTTCGCCAAAATCTCATCTGGCATTTTCAAGTGCGGTTCGTCACGTTATTCGCTGAGAACTGATGGTGGCCTTTGATGAATTTCGAGTTTTGTTTAGCTGGCTCGCTGCTTGATTGAATGAGCGGCTTCGCAAGCATACCACTGGATGAGACTTTGGACAAAATCGCCACGAACGAGGATTTTCCAGCCTACACAATTGAACTTGCAGAACACTGCCTAAAGAACACATACTTCATGTTCAATAACCAAATATACAAACAAACAGATGGCGCACCTATGGGGTCCTCGCTTTCACCAGTCATAGCCAACCTTTTTATGATATATTTCGAACAAGAGGCACTGCAAAAGGCACCTTTAAAACCGAAATTTTGGAAACGCTATGTTGATGATATTTTTATAATATGGCCACATGGAAAAGAACACCTGGACGATTTTCTCATATATCTGAACAATATCCACCACAGAATCCAATTCACGCTAGAAATTGAACAAGAAAAGAAACTTCCTTTTTTAGATCTGCTATTAACTAGGAAATTCAACAACACCCTGGGCTTTAGCGTATATCGGAAACCCACCCATACGGACGGATATCTCAATGCAGCGTCACATCATCATCCCTTTCAAAAGCAGGCAGTAGTCAACACACTAGTATCAAGATCTCTCCACCTAACAGAACTTGACACAAAACAAGACGAAATAAGACACATTTCAACAGCTCTAGAACGGAATGGTTTCTCACAATCAGATATAACGAAAGCCATAAAAAGACAAGAGAAGACTACAACAAAGACAAAAGACCAAGATCAAACAAGGAACAAAGCCATAATCAGGCGCGGATCCAAGGGGGGGGCGGTGGGGGCGATCGCCCCCCCCCCCCAAGAGCTCTGAGTTTAGGAAAATGGACCCGATTTTTCCTCTTATACTATAGTTTATTCAAGTACTAGAGAGAGTAATAAATCATGTTTTACCCTTTTTCTCTTCGCAAACTACCTGTGTTCTTTAGTCTGATGTTTTTAGCAAAATTTGTTAGACACATATATTTTTCATAGCAATGGGTTAGAAATTTTATAATCAAAAATACCGGTCTATAATAATAGACTAAAATATAGGATTATTCTCTCAAAAAATTCTAAGTTATAATTTAAATACTTACAAAATATCCATTGTCAAAAATACAAAAAGTTAAACATATATAAAAAAATAAATTGGTCTATATAATAATAAAATATTTTTGGGGCTATCGGTCATTTTATTATTAATTAAAAACATTTTTAGGGTATTTGACGTTTCAGTTTATTTATTTCTTAAACCATCTGCAGAATTACAATTAAACACTAAAAAGGGATTCAAATGTAATTATTTTTTTTGTTGTAATTAAAATTAGACCTACTTATTTTTATTTCTGTTGTACTGATAACTTAATTTAATTTACTTTTATATATGGAAATACGATAGCCCGAAAAAAATAAGATAAACATGTTCATTCTACACGCTTAAGAAAAAGACACAAACACAATAATAAAATAATAAAAAACTTACGGCTAATTAGAATTAAATATATATAAAATTAAAGAGTGGGACACACTAAAATAAAAATATATAAGAAAATAAAAAAACATAAACAACATTAAAAAATAAAATACAACAAAAACAAAAATTTAAATAATAAATTGTGTTTACACTAGTAAACATTACGTATCTAATTCCTAATCAAAGTCAGTGAAACTATCTTCGGTAAAATTAATTATAATTGGTTCCTCTATCTTACCGATTATAAGATCGAGTTCTCACATTTTGTTTTATTCTTTTATTATATGGATTTTTCCCAATTTTTCGCAGTAACTTTATTCAAAAAAATCTTTCAAAAGTTTAGTTAAATTACTTATTTTATTAATTGTGTTATTTCTAGCAACTCTACCTTTCACTTGAGAGAGATATTTACGTCTCCAACGGACAGTTTCCGGACGATTTATAAGAACAGATTTTCTATCTGGTTTTTCCCAGCAAAAATTAAGTTCTCTGAGCAATTTCCAGGGATCAGTTCTTTTAATTTCAGGTAAATCGCGATCTTCAATGATTTTAGTTAGAATTTTGTAGATGGTTGGGATCTGCTTCTCATAATAAAATGTATATACAACCTCTTTAATTGCAGTTTTCATCTCTTCTTTCAACGAGGGTTTTCGTTTGCCTGTAATCGAATGTGGCTTGGGAGTACTAACAATTCCAGTCGTTTTTTCTCCTTCAGTATTCGGTACATAGTAGATTTTCCAACCCCTGTCATGTTGGAACATATCTCAACAGAGCTTTTAACATTATCTAGATATTGATATCTTAAGGCATCATAAACATTCATCGTAATCCTGCGGCACTGGAACTGGTACGTTAGAGGTTTCGGTAACAGTTTTATTACTCTCTCTAGTTCTTGAATAGAGTATAGGAGTCTGTATGCTTGCGATCGCCCCCTCCTCCTCCCAAAAGCTTTGAGTTCAGGAAAATAGAACCCATTCTGCCTTTTATTATTAGGAATGGGTATGCTGCTAAACCCCCCCCCCCCCCGTTGACAACTTGTTTTTCTTGCCATACTGTACTTTTGTGATATCACCGCCCCCCCTAAAGAGAGAGGCTGGATCCGCCCCTGGCCATAATACCATACATAAAAGGAATAACAGACAGAATCGGAAGAATCTGAGAGTTTAGTAATGCAAACACTCTTTTTATTTCACTAGTTTTCCGCAAAAATAAAAACTAGCTAAGAAATTTAATTTAAAATTTAAAATATCTCTAAAATGTTAGTAAAGAACTAAATTTCTATTTAACCGCATAAAAAGTAAATATTTGACGGTAGAAAAATTAATAATCGTAGAACGTTTTTCATCTTTGAACTAAAACGGAAATTAACCTTTTTTTTCTTTTAATGAACTGTAATATCGGCCGAGAAAGAAACTATAAAACTTTTATTAAAGCCAAAGAAGATATTGGCAATTATTTGCAGGAGCTGAAGTTTTTCTACCTGGCAGCGCGTAAAAGTGACCTTTTAAAATAACGTAAATTTTATAGAGAAAAATGTTTTATGCCAGCGGGAAGTAGGACAAATTTTATAGCGTACGAAATCCTATCTTTTATTAATATTTTTTAATTATTTAAATTTAATAAGATACTAAATAGCGTAATTTTTACAATGTATAGAATTGTTCGACTTATAAACAATCTCTTTTACCTATAATATTTGTCCCAACAAATAGTTAGAATTCGTAACATTATAACTTTTCCAGGTTAACTGCACAACCCGGCAATGTTGCTTATGATAAATTATTGTGCTGTAATTTAAGACAGTTAGCAATAATTTTTTTTCTTGCGCTCGTGATTTCCCTGAATTGAATTTTGAAGGAATATAATAATTTGGAGTTTTTTTTTTTTGAAAAAAGAAATAATAAAAAAAGTGAAAATAACAATTATTTTTTCAAATATCCCTTAATTTTTCAGTTTTTAAAATTTTTAGCTAGAATATATTTCAATCGATAAGAAAACATGTAAATAATATAAAAAAATTCTCATTGGTTGGTTTCAGGTCAAATTTACAGCCTGCAAATGCACGCAAAACTGTGGATTCTGACGACGGACTGCTAAGAACAGCAGTTTATAACTTTGCGATTTTCAACGATAAACACTTGAAAACTTTCTGAGATATAGTCTAAAATATTGTAAAAAAGACCTATTATTATCAACTAGTTCCAATTATTTCTTCCTCTTCAAAAAACTCATAAAAAAAGCGTAAAAATAAGTCTTTTAATGAGGGAGCTTTTTTCTTATCATTGCACTAATACTTTTAACAAATATATATATATATATATATATATATATATATATATATATATATATATATATATATAAATATATATATATATATATATATATATATATATATATATATATATATATATATATATTGTTGTTAATTTTATTTTCTGAACATTTTTTCTTGTATATTGTTTTTTTTTCTTGGTAATAAGGTTCTTTTTAAGAAAAGATTTTTTTTTTATCTAAACCATAAATTCAACGTTTCAACATTGGCTCGAATCTTCTTCAAGAAGGCTACAAAGGCAAAAGAGTAATATTTAAAACAATTTTCTCTTAAGACAGTTTACGTCAGACTTACCATTGAAAATACATTTCAATTAAAGAACACACAACACGTTTTCATTCAATTTTTGACGTCACACCTCTTATCAGAGCTATATTAACTGAAAACTTCGCCAATATCTGAACACACGTCGCGATAAGATTAGTATTTGATTTTTTCACTGGTGGGGATTTTTTTTTGTTGACGTCATGGTTTTAATTAATATTTAAGAATAAATTATATAATAGATAATAAGTTTTTTACAAATAAATATCATTAAGTAGGTTTACGTCTTTTTTGTCATCTATAAAATCTTTTTTTTTTAATTTCGATGACCTCGTAAATTTCACGTTTTTTTTTATGACGCTCAATCTTTAGGATTTTTTTTTCGTAATTAAAATTATGATTATGATAGGCTTCATGTTTACTAAGGGTTTTTTGGTTTTCCTTATCATACTTATGCGACCGTAGTCTGTTTTGGAGATACTGACTTGTTTGCCCTATGTATACTCCATTGCAGTTGGTGCATGGGATTTCGTATACAACATGAGTTTCTTTATCTTTTTTAGTTTTGGTTCTTAATTTTGTGAACAGTGAATTCAAACAATTGTATCCCCTGTGTGCGACTGGAATGTTTTAAGAGCATAAAGAGTTAGTGTCTGTTTGAAGGTCATAGACATAGATGTTTCTTGCGAAGTAGTAGATATCTGTTGGACTGCAATTGAATCCATAACTAAGAAACCAAAGTTATGGCTCAGATACGTAGACGATACTTTTATTATTTGGAGTGGAAACGACGAAGATCTTCGAAACTTCCTTTTTCATCTCAACAATATCAGTCCAACTATTAAACTCACCATGGAGAAAGAAGTAGAAAATAAATTACCATTCTTAGATGTCTTGACTGAAAGAAACGGCAGACAAATTCAAACGTCGGTTTACAGAAAAGCCACGCACACAGGACAATACTTTAATTATTCATCTAATCACTACAACAACACCAAACAAGGAACCATAAGAAATATCATAGATAGAGCCTTAACTCTCTGCAATTTCAACGAGAACTTGATGAAAGAGATAGATTTCATTAAAAATGATCTGACAGCCAACGGATACCCAGTATATCTAGCGGATAAATTTCTAGAACAACGCAGAAATAGGACAATATCGACAACGAATGAAGAATGAAAACCAGTACTGAACATCCCCTATGTTCAAGGCATTTCAGAAAAACTTAGAAGGATAGGAAAACGATGTAAAATCAATGTTGTTTTCAATTCAAATAAGTCTCTGAGAAGTCGGCTCACTAGGGTCAAGAAGGGACATGAAGAACTGTGTATATCAGATACCATGTGAATGTGGCAATTCCTACGCTGGCGAAACAAAGAGACCTCTTGACGTAAGGATCAAAGAACACCAAAAATGCACATCTCGAGGAGAAATATAAAAATCTAGTGCCGCCAACCATGCCTGGACTCATGGACACCACATAAAATGGTCTGAAGCTAAAATACTACACCGAGAACAACATTGGAGAAAACGGAAATTCAAAGAAGCCGCGGTTATACATCAGAACCCGAGTTGTTTTAGTAAAGCATCTTTAGATATAAGACAAGTGTGGAAACCACTTCTTAATAATTGTAAACTAAAACTAAATGCAGCATTAAAAAAATGGGATTTTGCCATAGCAGGCATGACTGTACCCATCTCAGTCACACTCTACTGCATTTACTTTTAGTATAAATAGTCATGTAGCTAAGGGATTTATTTAGTTTCACTTGAAAACGTCTAGAGATAACTACTAACCGAAACGCCGTGATATTCAACAAAAATAAAGACAATGGAAGTCCAACAGATATCTACCAATTCGCATACTCTTTAATTGTTCGGATAACCCGTTTATTTTTGGCCTACATTGTTTTTTCCCTTCATTATGAATTTTGTTATAAAATTTTTGTATTCGTGTTTTAAAAACAGAGTTGACTAAAGCTTGAGGATAATTGTTTTTAATTAGTGTTATCTATTATAACTATGATTGAAAGTGGGCGGGTTGATATTTATTCTGCACTGTTATTCTGATTAAAACTGTAATTCTTAACATTAGCATGCCATTCCGCCCATTCCTACTTGAGATGGTAGGTGGACTTTTGAATCCCTAATATAAAAAATAATAATACTTGAAAACCTCTTGTAACGAAGTTACTAATTTTTTGGGCATGAGTATGTTCGCCGAGATTTAATTTATTTAATTTACATCCGAAAAATCTGATTCTTGCGGGAAAAGAATGTTAAAGGTTTCAAGATTACCGGTATATAGATAGATTTACCGCGCTATGCCGGGAAATATAATTTTCAATTTAGATTGTAAGTTAGTTTTAGGCCATGTCTTTGTATAAAAGAATGGAAAACAGGATACAGGATGTTTTATAACCGTTTGTTTTATTACCTAGTCCCATTTTTAACATCACATATAACAATTGGCAGCCGGCAGCCAGCACTAATACGCACATTTGACCCCTGGCTTGCCGTTTCTCCATTGTAACAAGCTGCCCGGTGCATAGATGGGCCCTCGACCACATGAATCCCGAGGGTGGCACCCGAGAACCGACCACCGAGTGGATGTCCTGACTTTCAGGCAGTCAAACCGTTGATCAGTTGAGAGAGTAGGGATATCCCGAATATACGTAGATACCGCCGACCCGATACTCCTGCGCTGAGCATGTGACCGATGACTGTCTGCACGAGAAATATCCACTGACCGATGTTCCGCTGCCGTGAACGAAGTAGAGCCCAAGAGCACGAGCTTGCTCCTTGCTCCCCCGTCTACGTAAAAACGCGTCATACTCTGTTACGGTTAAAAATTGGGTTTAAATAATAAATATTTTCGTTTACATTTTTCTACATTAAATTACAGGTTCAGATTAATAAAGTAATAAATAGATTTTTGTTTCGTACGTAAATTTACAGTAAACGATGTTTTCTACTATAAAACTAATGATTACCTTTTGTTTTTCATTCATTAATATTGGTTTCATCTATATTCAGATCATTCCTTTTGTTTACATTTTGAAATTTTGATTGACATCGAAACTTAACATATTTCTGTAATTTATAAATTCCAGTACCTCGAGACAGTGTATCACATATTGGGAAAAACGTTTTCTTAATGTTTGGATAAATATAAATAGGATTATTTGCTTTCTTGTGATTATTATTTGATTTTCCTTTTTCAGAAAATATTTATTTATTGTCACATATCAGCTGTTGAATGGTCAGCTTCACGAGATTGCGTGAAAGTTTTTAGGGTTGCCTATAAGATGGCCCATCAGTTGAATATTATCGAAATGCTAAATTTAAAATGAGATGGTATTGACTTTTTTCATTATGTTGTTTTTAGTTTATTAGTTGAATATTTCTCTTTACTTTACTCGTTAGAATTTTTGGTAATTATAATATTGTAAATTTGACCCTCGAACTATATCGAGCTATTTCGAACTAATTGGATTTCATTTTTAAATATTTCGAACCCATTAAGTAGTTTGTTATTGGGTATTCATTTTGTAGGACGAGGCAGGTTAGATTATTAATATATTGGTTGTCTCGGTCTGATTTTAGTACTGGCCAGTTTAAAATTGAGATAGAAGAATTTTTGCATATATTTTCCGGAAGTAGTTCAAATTGTATGATAAATGTCAAGGGTTCGAGATTATGGCTACGAGATTAAGGTTATTTTTTTTGGATAGATCTTTGATAGGCGTTTTTATAAAGTTTTTTTGGTAACTTCCGTTGGAAGAAATGTGCTAGTGATTTGGAAGAAATCGTTCTCTTTTGGCTATCTGACGCAAGAGCGTGAAGATGTGGTTTTAGTCTTATTGCTTTCCCAAGTTAAGGGACTTGGTCAATAATGGCCGATTAATGTAACAAAACCGAGTTGGGGTGCAAACAATTTTTGGTGATTTTGGTCGTTTCACTCTACAGCCAGTTTGGCGATTATTTTCTTCAGCCAGTCAGAAACAACGGCTTATCAGTTAACAGATGCCAACATTTTCTTGAGTTCGAGGGTCTTAGGAATAACTACAGTATTGTCTTTGGGATAAGTACAATATGTCTTTGGAATAATTACGTCTTTGGGTAAACTAGAGTATGTTTTTGGAATAGTTATAATGTACAGTTTGGGTTTTCGTGCTGCACTTCTGGGATTGTGAGCCTCTGAAAGGGACAATCTCCACATTGAGCCAGGTCAACGTCCTTTCTGGGGAAGCCGCCTATGTCACAGGCCTTGTTCAACCACCTGTTTTAAAGTGATTCAGCCAAGTGCCTAATTTTAGCCAAAGTATGTACACAAGAGGTTCTGACTGTTAAGCCTAATGGGTATTAACCCTGTATTTTGAATCGTTTAGTTATCTAAACACAGTTTTCTGTTCGATTACCTAGAGGGCTAACAGGTAGGGGATTCTTGTGTATATGTTTTTGAACCTTTCTAATTAATAGACTTTAAATATCTGGACTTTAATATATTTTTTTTAATGATATTTATCTTTTGGTAATTTACCATATCATATATTTGCGGCGAACCAGTAAACTATGTAAGGTGAAACGCAGTCGACTTCGTTGCGCTACAACCTCAAATTTAAATGTTTTATTTTTGCGATACTTTACTGTAATTGAGGTTTTTATTACAGTTCCATTTTTTTTAGAGTCCCAGAGCGGCCAATTAACCATTTAATTATTGTTTAAAATAATGAATATTATAGTGATACATTTATTGAAAATTTCCATTGCTTAACAATTGAATATTTTGGAAACTAATTATTATGTACAAATTGTAACAAACTTTTCAGTAAAATTTTGTCAAGATTTTAACCACTTAAGCGACAGTTATAAGTTGATTTCTATGATCTAATTTTTGTAATTATCTATCATTTTTTTTTGTGCAACTTTCTATTGCTCATATTTTGTTAACTGTCATTATCCCTTTCAGTATCAATTTTCTAATTCTTTCTCTTTGCAGACATTTTTGTAGTTTTTTTATATGGCTTATTTTTTTTATTACTGCAAAGTTGATAGTCTCCTGCATTGTTGGGCTTATGGACCTTCATAGTCTAGTTTAAAATAAAGTGTGTTCTTTTCTTCTATAACTAGGCTATGTCGACGTAAACCTTCCAGGTGTAATTGAATTGTTTACTTTTGGATCGGTTTGCCGTTCACTGTGCAGGACACTGTCAAGTTTAATTTACTATTCTTTTGTTTTAATATTCACATTTTGCTACGTCATAGAAAGACAATAACTTTCGACTAAGTCAACAAGGTTTCTCTATTGCAATTTAACATTTGTAATCGCACTTCTATTAGATAGCCCCATTAGAGGAGCTTGCAATAATTCACATGGTGATAACTTTTTCCAGGGGTTGTACTTATTATCTGGGAAGGGGTATACCGTGAGGAATAAATGTATTGGCCTTTATTTAATTGGTTTTATTTCTTATAATTTTAAATTAGGATACTTTTAAGTACTTAGACTTTGCGATTTATTTACCTGGATATGACATATTAAATATTTATTCTTTTCCAAGTTTTCTTTACTACAATTGCTCGTAGTATAATCATTAGGGCTCATTCTAAAGTAAAATTTGGTGGCGCCTTTTTCCCGATTTAGACATTTATAAAACTTACACAGGCAATATATTAAAAATAGTGGAAAAATATAAAAACAACGAATCTACCCTGAGATGAGCTAGCGTATAGATAAACTCCAGTCAGCATTAGGACAATCATTAGGTAAGTCTGAACTGAGGTACCTTACAGGGTGTTGCCAGGATTTGGTAAGGCATTTATAGTTGGTAATAATATATTATATTTCATGCTAAAATTTTGAGATTTCATTAGAGAGCAAAAATTTATTTTTCAACTCTTTAAACAAAAATTAATATTTTTTTTTTCATTTTGTGTGTTCTTTCTCACTTCCCCCAAATTCCCAACCGACACAATGTTTTCCAAACTCATAATGATCCTTTTAATTAAGAATATAACACGAAAAATACGCAAAACAGAAAGGGGACCCTATTAAATTACAATTCCCGTTAGAAATCCTATTACAGCGAAATTAGTTGATACATTTAGCCCAAGGTACATGATATTGGGAAGTTGTTTGGGACTCTAATCTTCCAAACAATAATAGCTCTTGAAATTGCGGGCTCTACCAAGAATTGAAGGGCATACATAATATGCCGGAAGACGTAATTAATAGTGTCTTATTCAATTTGATTATTTGTGTTATAAGGGCTATTTATAGTTTTATATTTCCGGATTAAAACACACAAGGAAACTGATTTAGATTGGGCTACTTTGCACTTTGATGAGTAATTTTATGCGCTATTAGGACTTATAATTAATATACACAAAGGACATGGAGCATGACTTATACGGTGCGCAGAAGAGAATGATTCAGAAACAGAAAAAAAATGTTAATGAATACATCAGTAGAGCTCACATCAAAAAGGAAGAATGGACATTATACTTTGAAAGACAATTTGGTAATACAAATACGATTCACACTAGCATAACAGCAAAATCCATAAATCTGAGTACTACAAAAATGCAGGTAACATCGAAAGAAATAGAATATAAAATACGCAATTTAAAGAATAGAAAATCTCCTGGACCAGATCTAATTACCAACTAATTATTGAAATACGGAGGCCAAATTCTTACCGAGGAGTTACAAAAGCTTTTTAATAAAATTATTAAAGAAGAGCAAGTACCGCAAAAATGGAAAACCAGCTATACAATTCCCGTACACAAAAAAAGTGACCACAAAAACCCGGACAACTACAGAGAAATTACACTTCTTAACTCTGTCACCAAACTATTTACAGCAATTATTCGTGACAAACTTAAAGAGAAAATAGAGATCTCGGAGGAACAACAGGGTTTTCGAAAAAACAGAGGAACCACAGATGCCTTATTTATAGTGAGACAAATAATCGAAAAATCAATACAATTTAACCACCCTGCATACTTATGCTTTGTTGACCTAACAAGAGCATTTGACTGCATCAAGAAGCAGCACATAATGGACATCCTAAAACAGAAAAATGTTTCAGCGGAGATCATAAACATAATTGATGACTTGTACACAAATTCCAGCACAAAAATAATAACATCCGAAGGTCTTACCGAAGACATCAAGATAAACGAAGGGATAAGGCAGGGAGACTCGCTAAGCCCCTTCTTATTCAATTTGATAATGGACCGCATAATAGAGGATATCAGACCGAAACGCGGATACCAGATGGGCAGACACAATATCAATATAATATGCTATGCGGATGATGCGGTCCTATTCGCAGATAACGAAGACGACCTCCAGAGATTGACACACCTATTTAACGTATCAACTAAGAAGTACAATATGCAAATATCAACGAACAAAACAAATTGTATGGTAATTTCCAAGGAACCAAGAAGATGTAAGCTACAGATAGAAAATGCCATAATTGAACAAGTCATGAACTTTAAATACCTAGGCATTGACACAACAAGCTGTCGTAACCTTACTGGAGAAGTACTATCACAAAATATAAGAGCCCTACAAGTGGCAGAATGCTTAAGAGATGTTATATTTCTAAACAGATATATGAAAATAGAGGGGAAAACAAAAATATATAAGACCATGATACGACCAATTCTAACTTATGCCACGGAAACAAGAGCAGACACTAAGAAGACAAAGCAGAAAATGAGAACCACCGAAATGAGAGTACTGAGATCAATGCTGAACGTGTCAATCAGAGATAGGCTGACAAATACCTTAATCAGAGAAAAATGTAATGTGCAGGACCTGGTCAAATGGACAAAAGAAAGAAAAAGAGGATGGAAAGAACACGTTGAGAGAATGAGTGAAGAGAGACTAGCCAAAATTTGTATGTATGGACGACCAAGAGGAAGAAGATTACCAGGATGACCACCAAAGAGATGGGCCCAGAGCTGGTTCTCTTCATCAGCAGAATAAGGCGGGTGTAGATTGAATGACAAACAGGGATATCCCTAGTCAACGTAGAAGAAGAAGAAAAAGAATTAATATGTGTAAATAGAGATACCTTTTTACTCGTTTTAGGTGATATGATAATATTGTAGCAGGCTAGAAATTATTATAAATTAAATAAAAAATTTTTATCTTAGGATATTGCAAAAGTGAAGTCATGGGGTGATGCCAATATATTAACAACTCTCAGACTAATACTCTTATCTATACAATCACCTTACGAAAAAAAAGCCGATTAAGAGAGTTGAAACTGCCCCCTCGGTAATAAAAAAAATAAATAAAAAATACTCAGTTCTTCTACATCAAAAAGTACCCATGTAACGGAACAAATGTTAATTATTTTTCATTGTTCAATGTCAACTATATTCTGTTAAAATAAATAATTAAATAATCACTCTGTGAATAGATTTCCCGTGGGAGTAGGGGAGTTATGTTTTTTTATTACTATCCACGAAAGTCTAAAGGAAAAATAAATCAGTTATCGAGCTTAACTTTTATTATCTTTGTCATTTAAATGTTTTCTTAAAAATATATAAACTCAGTAAATTTGTGAAGTCATAAAACTAAAAGGCTCTTTCTAAGATTTGGCTATAAATCTGTCGAAATAATCCTACTCTGATTATCTAAGTAAAACCAGACGTGTGAAGGGTAGTTTTTAACATATGGTATGTGAAATACCGTTAAAATGTATTAAAATATTGAACGATATTCCCTTTATTAGGAAACAAAAGAATAATCAAATAAACTCATTATACTGTAAAATTACGTTTGATCTGTGAAAGGAGGTCTGTTTTTCCTGATTGCAAGAAAAAATGCTTTAAATACCAGCAATAGGAATAAAAGGCACTCAGGATTTTCACAGACGTTATATTATCTTATTCCTTTAGTTATAGAAAGAAATAGAATAGTTTTATTAATTGTGTTTATATAAAAATTAAGTTTAAGACGCTCACAGGCTAATTCGCGAATCAAGCATCCGGTATAGAATAGCTAACGCCTTCAGCACGTAACGATCGAAACCTTCGAACTTTAAGGGAAAGAAATTGACGTTTACAGGGTTCCATCGGGCAATATGGGTACAAACGGGAATCAGAGGGGTGTCGAGGGGTGTAAGTTTCGAAAACACTCTTTTAAGGAATATGAAATGTCAGTCACAGTTTTAAATTCGTTAGAACGGTACCGGGTGTACCAGTGCCGTAGAATAATTACGTCATGGGTATAATCGTCGGGAAAGAAGGTTATCTTTATTTAACTTGGGAAATTAAGGAATTATCGTGTGTTATTTTAGTGGGACATTTCGCGATTTTCATATGGTTCAATTAAGTAATATAAATAGCTGTTTTTTCATGTTTTATTTCTTTTTTTTTTGTTTAATATTTTATTAAGCTATTTATACGTGTTTTTTCAAAATTGGGTTTTACTTTTTTGGTTAAAATAACGGCCGGGAAGAGCAATTATGTTAGTTTTTCGTAATTGTTATTAGTTTTAAGTTTCTCATTGTAAATAGTTCGTTTTTATTCTATTTATTTTGTTAATGGACTAAGTGTTTTGAGAACTTGTTTTATTCAATTTAATTAAAACCTTCACGCGAATTAACTCGCGGGCGCGCTGTTGCGAGACCTACAAAACAAGCCTCTCCTGAGTCCTGAAGTTCTGAGTTGTGGTTGGTAAACTTTAATAACCGTAATGTTTGGTACTAAAGCTGCAAAAGAGAAGTTGAACGACCAGACTTCCAGAGTGTCTTTATTACTGTGATATTTATTTGAAGGATATTAAAATAGTTACTAATTAATATGGGGCAAAAAATGATTATAGGTAAAATGATTAACGCTACGTCAATGTGTCATTGGCCAGAGTCTATAATCAAATTCTGCCACACCCACACAAAAATATTTTCTCGGACACCCTGCATATGTAGCCATGGCATGTTTCTTTTTAGAACAATCTACAAAAATCCAGCAAGAAGAGGAAGAAGAAAGTGAAGATGAAGACATTATTATTGAAATAGTATTTGAAGATTATTAGTCAGACTAAAATTTTCCCGAAATCAACAATAATTTTTTCCAGTTTAATCATTTTTTTAATCATTAGGATACTTACTGTCCAATAAAATTTATATACCTGTTGCAGAAACAGCGTTAAAAAATGCGCCAAATACACTACTTTGTAGGTAGTCGGAAATGTATTAATATTATATAGAATACGACTTCTTCAACTTTTGAAATCGCAATATCTTAATAGAAAAATAAAGTATAAGAACAATTTTCTAGAGAAGTGCATCATCTACAACTTTTGTCTGATCTGTTTTTACATTAAAGCAGGAAAATGCGAAAAACCGATATTTTTTACTTTTGACCTTGACTAAAATTTTTAGCAGACGTAGGGTCGGTGGGGAATTTTGATATTTTATTTGTAATAGTGTATTTAAAACTTATACCAATTTTTAGATTTATGCACTTTTTTTGTCTATTTTGACTGGACTATGTCTTTCTAAATAAGATAACACTCTTGAAAAATTGGAACTATTTATATTCTTCATTTCGGTTATCTATTTTTCTACATCCGTATAGCAGAATTTTCTTATATTATCTGTCAATATCAGTTAAAACACATACTAAATAAACCCAAACTATCAAGCTACTTACAGAGACTAAACTTTTTTAATTAAACTTACAACTAAATTCTTCTAAGCGCTATTCTGCCGGAAGGTCAAGCAAACAATTCATTTCGGGAGAAATCACGAAAAGCCCTGTTATTTCATTTATTTCAAAGCCACGTTGCTGCTCAAGTTAAATTCCTAAATCCGTTGACAACGTCGGACTTGCACCGGTTTTCTGTAAGCAGAGTTTATGAGTGTGTTTTGTAAAAGCCCTCTGGGAATTAGGGATTTAAAATTTGTCTGCTTTTGCTAGCATTTGTGTGCTGTAATGTCGTTTTAACAAAACAACTCTGCCAGCGAATTAAACTTTTTTGAGACAGAATTGTGGACAATGTGACAGTACAAATGCTTGACTTATTTAAAAAAAATTAAAGAGGAATTTTATACATTGTCGAATAATTAAATTACCTGAATTACCATTATATATCTAGACACTTATTTGTAAGGACAGGACACTCAAACCTTCAAAAACAAAATACTACAAAACAAGCCTAACTTCAAAAACGCAAAACCTGATAACCGGCAAAAATTAATTGTAATTCGACATAAACATAAAACGGGTCCATCCGCTTCGATAACAACCTGTATAGTCTATTCAAGAACTAGAGAAAGTAATAAATCATTTTATACCCTTTTTTCTTCGAAAACTACCTGTGTTCTTTAGTCTGGTATCTTTGGCAAAATCTGTTAGATACATACATTTTTAATTGGAATGGTTTAGAAACTTTATAATCAAAAATACTGGTCTATAATAATGGACTATTTGGGTTAGATAACAATAGATATTTGGAAGTGTGAAGTGTTAAAAAGGATTTTAATCATTGTTATAGGCGTTGTAATGTGATTCGCCAATGCGATCTTTTTTTTTTGTTTCACATATTTGTGTCCATTTATTCTGTTTTTTAGACTAACTAGTTTGGCCGATGTAAACTCCATCGAAATATTTACACAAGATCTCTACCAACCCACTATATTGGATCCCTTCTATTGAATTTCAAAAAAAATATTTTAACGTCTAATCTAAATCCAAACCCTTCCAAGCCCCCTAGTACTAATTTTTGATGAAATCCGGAAATTTAAAATTCCTAGACCGTCATATTGCATCTGATATACAGGGTGTCTCAAAAGAAAGTATACATTTGTTTTGCTTATTGCGTGAACGCATCTATTCTGAGCGGCGCGGGGGGTATGTCAATCGGTAGCCTGGCTCTTGGGAATTTAGTCGCTATGGAGCGTTTCTCAGGACCGGACCGTGCTTTATGCGTACGTGAGTTTTACAAAAACGGTAATTCGGCGACTGTAGCGCGTAGAAAATTCTGCAATTTTCGACCTATTCGTCACTTAAATGATGCGCCAAGCGCTCGGCGTATTGGAAAATGGGTCCAGAAGTTTGAAGAGACCGGTTCAACACTAGATAAACCAAAATCCGGGTGTCCGAGGTCTTCGAGAACGGTCGAAAACGTAGAGAGTGTTACTCAGTCTGTTCGTGACAACCCAAACGTTTCGATTCGTAAGCGTGCTGTTGCTGTAAATGTGCATAGGTCATCATTATTCCGCATTTTACACAAATATTTAAAGCTGAACCCCTATAAAATTCAGTTGGTGCAAGAATTGAAGCATCAGGATGCTGGTCAGAGGCTTGACTTCGTAAACCAGATAACTGAACGCTTTTCAACGTTTACCAACATCTTCTTTTCGGATGAAGCCCATTTTCATCTTAATGGTCATGTAAACAAGCAAAATTGCCGCTATTGGAGTGCAAACAATCCAAAACACAAACATCAGAAACCTCTACATTCGCCGAAAGTGACTGTATGGGCTGCGATGTCGGCGCGAGGAATTATCGGCCCGTACTTTTTTGAAGATTAAAGGGAACGCACAGTAACAGTGACTTTAGAGCGGTATGTGGAGATGTTAGACGACTTCTTCGTGCCTGAACTGCAAAATTTTCCTGGCTATAACCAAGGAACATGGTTCCAGCAAGACGGAGCAACTTCACACACGTCCAACATGTCTCTGCCACGAGTGCGTGAAATTTTTCCTGGCAAATTGATCTCAAAGAAAGGTGACATAAGTTGGCCTCCACGCAGTCCTGATTTATCACCTATGGACTTTTTCCTATGGGGTTATGTCAAATCAAAAGTTTACGCCAACAAACCGACTTCCCTGGCACAATTAAAAGAAAATATCCGCAACGAAATGGCAGACATCACGGAGAATACCTGCCGAGCCGTCATGGGCAATTTTAGTGCTCGATTAAATGAATGCCGTGAGCGCAACGGATTACATTTGGACGATATCATTTTTAAAAAATAAATTCCCAAACAATGTATTTTAATATGTAATAAACATTTTTTCAATAAAGTCCTCGCTTTTTTTTAAATCGATTTTTAAATGTGAACTTTCTTTTGTATTAGATTTTCTTAAAATAATTTTATATTTGCTATTTACATCCTCAAAAACGATTCAGTTCCACACTTGAACAAAATCAAAAAATATAAAATTTTTAGTTCACTATATTGGATTCGCCATATCGAATCCTGAAAAAATACTTTTAAATTCACAATTTATACCCTCAAGAACCACCCATATTAGTTTTGAAGAAAATCAAAAAATGTAAAATTTTTAAGAATCCGTCAGATTGAGTTTTTCAAAAAATATTTTAAATTCGTAAATATTACTAACAAAAATCTCCCAATACTGATTTTAGACAAAATAGAGAGATGTAGAATCTTTAATCCGCCTATTTGAATTTTTAAAAAATAATTTCAGATTCGTAATGTGCGATCCCAAAAACCCCCCATATCAATTTTGAAAAATCGGACAAAATTAATTT
This sequence comes from Diaprepes abbreviatus, assembly GCA_034092305.1. Taxonomy (NCBI): domain Eukaryota; kingdom Metazoa; phylum Arthropoda; class Insecta; order Coleoptera; family Curculionidae; genus Diaprepes; species Diaprepes abbreviatus. The sequence goes on from JASJET010000314.1 coordinate 860,221, forward strand.
TTTATCCGCCATATTGTATCAGGCATATTGGATACGCCATATTGGATCCGCCATATTGAACTTTGTAACAATAATTTTAGATTCGTTATGTGAGACCCCGAAAACTCCCCTGTACCAATTTTAGAGAAAATCTGACAAAACTGATTTTTTCGTCCGCCATATTGAATTTTTTAAAAATAATTTTAGAATCGTTATGTGCGACCTCGAAAATTCTCCCACACCAATTTTGGAGAAAATCGGACAAAATTAAATTTTTTGTTCGCCACATCGAATTTTTCAAAATAATCTCAGATTCGTTGTGTACGACCCTGAAAATTCCCCCATACCAATTTTAGAGAAAATCGGACAAAATTCATTTTTTTTTGCCGCCATATTGTCAGCGCCATCTTGGATTTTACTGCGATATCTCAGGAATGAAGTAATGTGGGAAAAAATCATAAGAACAACTTTTCTTTGATGCATTTGTACGATACTACTTTCCATTTACGAGAAAAATGCGAAAAATCGATATTATTGATCTTTGACCTTGAATAAAATTTTGAGCAGACGTAGGATCGGTGAAGACTTTTGATATTTTATTTGTTACACTAATTTTCAGTTATATGAGAATTTCTGCGAATTAAATATCTATTTTGACTGGATTTACAGGCGATAGAAGAAACTTCAATAAGTTTACCTTTAATATCCAGCGAAAAATTACACCGAACAAAGTATTTTTTCTTTTAAAATACGGCAATAAAATATCATAATAAAAAAGTTATATTATACACTCAATTTTTCTCCAGTGACATAAAAAAGCTTCCTCCTCTTCTTCACAATTAAGGTTACCTCATTCGTCAAGTTCCCTACTGGGCAAAACAAAATTTTTAATTTGCGTTTCCTACATTACCAGTAAATGAAAACTCCAGGAGCTCCGTATAAACATCACTCCCTGACGGTTTAATACCTCATAACAGCACGACATAAAATAGAAAATATCTCGGGCATAAATTTAAGTTTTGTTGGTTAAATATCTAATAACCTGGTTAGCAAGAAAAGAGAAAAATTCCTCGAACGCCGCCGGTGCAACAAGAATTATTATTTATTTATAGTACGGAGTGTTTTGGGTAAAAAGTACCAGAAAATTGTCATTTGAAATAGGCTCATAAAAGATATTTCGGCAATTTTTTTTCTTGTTGGTTAATATCTAAAACAACTTTTCTATCTCAGATCATGGCATAAATTAAATTACTTCTCGTTGATGTCACTTTAAAATATACGTAATTTAAAATAAACTTTATCAGGACGACGTCCTAATTTAATTTCCTCAAGTTGTCTGGAAAAAGTTTCGACGTATCTCTTGGTAAAGCAGCAAAATTTAATTTGCGCAATGCATCGATAATGTTTCATTAAAAAATGGAATAAAAAGACTATAAAAAGCTCCGGCTGAAACATTTTCAAAAGAACGAAGTAATTTTGTTAAATGCTATGCTAATTTCTCTAAATCAATAAAGCAATTTCTCGTTTTATTACATTATATACCAGGGATTCGATATTTTCTTATATTCCAAGGAATGAAAAATGACATATATATGCATTTTCTTCTTCAAGTTCGGTGCTCTTTACAGAGCATAGGCAACTTTTCATACACATCTGTGTTGCGCGTCAACTATATTGTACACAGATTTGCGGAATCACTGATTTTAGATACTTTCTAAACCATAAACCCAAGAAAAACAAACATATAACATATATATATATATATATATATATATATATATATATATATATATATATATATATATATATATATATATATATACAGTGCCTTCATTTCAAAACGAACCATCCTTAATAACTTTGTTAAATAGAAAAATTTAAAAAAAAGAAAAAACACGTCAATTTAGATATACAGGGGGAAGTTTAATTTTGTATTTGTTAAAAGTCTGTCAATCACCTCCTCACCTCCTGCTAACCTCACTTTGATATGTCAAATGGGAACCCCCACCTTGTGACACATCATTGTAAGCAGCATAAAATTGTCTATCCAACCGTATAAAAAAAATTAAATCGGTTGACGTACAAGCGAACAGTGTGCAAAAATGTCTTGTAATAATGCATAATATATCGGCCTCGAACTTTGGTATGTCAAATGATTACCCTATAGTGTGATACATCATTTTAAAGGGCATACTATCTTCTATTTAGCCAATAAAAAAAAACAAAATCTGTTGATGTACAAGCGAATAGTAAGAAAAGATGTGTGGTAATAATAGACACCTTATCACATTAAACTTTATTATGTCAAATGGCTACTTCATAGAGTAAAATATTATTTTAAATTTAAAATAAATATTTTTTTAAAATAATAAACAGTTAAAATATTTGCGAGAAAAAAACTAAGCCTGTTTTAAAATTCATCGCAAAATTCATTGCAGTCTAATCAATCTAGTGTATTTATTTCAATGATATTTTTTGCGGTACCTGATAGGTACAAAAAATCACTGCAATAAATAAAATTTTTAAGATCTTTAAACACCAGTTGTTTATTATTGTTAAAATTGTCATTGTGACGCCTAGTTGAAACGTGAATATAAATGGTGTATACGCTAGCCGAAAGAATAGAAATAATTTTTCTCTATGGAGCTGAAGATCGGTGCGCTCGTAGAACCGCCAGAGCATTTAACGAGAGGCATCAAGACAAAAACGTGGGCCATAAATATGTACTCGAATTGGTACGAAAGTTTGAAGAAACGGGATCCGTTTGTAATAAAAAATCTATTGAGAAAAGGGTTGTAGATGAAGCATGCCAAATCGAGGTACTAGGACAGTTTGCAATAGATCCAACTTTATCCATCTCAAAGGTCGCAGATTTAACCAACATTTCTGCTGGCTCTGTGCATAAAGTTTTAAAACAAAATAAGTTTTTTCCCTACAAAATTCAAATTCTTCAAGAACTCGGAGAAGACGATTTTGATAGGAGAATTCAATTTTGCGAATTAATGTGCCAACGAATTGACGAGGACCCCCATTTACCTAAGAATATCTGCTTTAGTGATGAATCAACTTTTTTTCTAAATGGACTGGTTAACAGACATAACTGCAGATACTGGGATAATGAAAATCCGCACCTTTTCCGAGAAGGGCATACTCAATATCCCGAAAAAATTAACGTGTGGGCAGGAATTTATGGCAATGAAATCATCGGGCCATTTTTTTTGGAAGATAATTTAACTGGGCCAATTTATTTAAACCTTTTAGAAAACACAATATACCCTGCTATTGTGCAATCTTTAGAAAATCAAGTGGATGAAAATGCTGTTATGGTACTAAATGAAAATAATTTGCATTTCCAGCAAGATGGAGCTCCCCCGCACTACGCTTTGGCAATTCGAGAGTGGCTTGATGAACATTTTCCAGGGACGTGGATTGGCAGACGTGGTGCAATTGAATGGCCAGCACGGTCTCCAGACCTAACCCCTCTAGACTTTTTTCTTTGGGGGTATTTAAAAAGCAAGGTTTATAAAACCCCACCTGAAAATATTGACGATTTAAAAGATCGAATTGTTCGGGAATGTAGAGGAATTAGCAGAGAAACCCTTGCCAATGTTCGTGGGGAATTTCAAAATAGGATTTTTTATTGTCTCGCTAATAACGGCGCACATTTTGAACATTTGATAAAATAATTTTCTTCAACTGAATAAAACTGAATAAACTGCTTATATTTAACACACATTTTTGCATCCTAATTGCCTATAACGTTTATTAACTTAATTTTTTTTTACATCGTTGGATAGCAGATCGTACGTCCTTTAAAATGATGTATCACACTATAGGGTAATCATTTGACATACTAAAGTTCGAGGCCGATATATTATGCATTATTACAAGACATTTTTGCACACTGTTCGCTTGTACGTCAACCGATTTAATTTTTTTTATACGGTTGGAGAGACAATTTTATGCTGCTTACAATGATGTATCACAAGGTGGGGATTCCCATTTGACATATCAAAGTGAGGTTAGCTGGAGGTGAGGAGATGATTGACAGACTTTTAACAAATGCAAAATTAAACTTCCCCCTGTATATCTAAATTGACGTGTTTTTTCTTTTTTTTTAATTTTTCTATTTAACAAAGTTATTAAGGATGGTTCGTTTTGAAATGAAGGCACTGTATATATATATATATATATATATATATATATATATATATATATATATATATATATATACACATATATATATATATATATATATATATATATATATATGCATTTTCTCCTTCAAGTGTGGTGCTCTTTATAAAGCTTAGGCAACTTTTCGTACACATTTGTGTTGCGCGTCAACTATATGCGGAATAACCGGTTTTACGTACTCAACTCAAGAGGCATCTAACAACAAAACAACCAACTGCAGAAGGTCAACTACAGTATAAAACGCCCCAGGGTAGATACCAGTTATGTTCAAACCCATAGGGTAGATTCCAGTTATGTTCAAGGGAAGATAAAAATAAATTACAGAAACATTAATCATATAAAAAATGTAAAATAGAGAAAGTACACCAACACTGTTAAGTTTAGATTTAATTTTTTGACGGACCATAAACCCAAGAATAGTAGTTAATATTGGGGTGTGCAACAAGTGAAAGAGTACTCTTTAAAGTTAATCCAAGCTTTCGAAAATCTTTGTTATCATTTTCATCTTCAGAGAAACTACAATAGTTACAAAAAAAGGGAAATTAGTGAGATAACTTCCCCCAATAATTTTAAATAACTTACATCTTTATTTGAGGTTGTTAACTAAGATGTTAAATGGTTTTATGACAATGTACATTCGTCAAGAGACCAAAAACTGGAGTCACAGACCAATATACAACAACGTAATACATAAAATTGACTTTAAAATTTAAAATAAAAATATAAAACAGGAGGAACCATTTTGTTCGTTCCATTCCGAGTCACATGTAAATGTAAAATTAATTTGAATTATGAGGTTAGGAAAATTTGTCAGCTGTCAATAGGGCTGCCAACCTTACCCAATTATTTTTAAGTTTTGTTAGGATGAAACTGCATTTAAGGATAAATATGCAGTAAAAGGTCAGCCATGCAGAATAGGAAAATTGTCACGTGTCAGCAGGGTTGTCCACTTTTAGTAATTATTTAATTGAATTTTATTTAGGTGAGATTGTAATTAAAGGTAATTATGTAATATCCGGTCAGTCATACTGAATTTATTAATTCGTTGTTATCTAAGGAAAACTCTAATCATTATTGTTAGTAATATTTGTAAAACTAGATAGAGTTATCGAACGATAAAAGATAAGAATATATTTCACTCAAATGTTAAATATCAGTTTTTTTTATTTAAGCTATTCGGTTCTTATGAGATCCTTTATCGTGGGATAACTCTTTATCTAGTTCTACAAATATTACTAAAAATAATGATTACAGTTTTCCTTAGATAATAACGAATTAATAAATTCAGTATAGCTGACCGGGTATTACACAATTACCTTTAATTATAATCTCACCCTAATAAAATTCAATAAAATATTTACTAAAACTGGACAGCCCTGCTGACATGTGACAATTTTCCTATTATGGATGGCTGACCATTTACTGCATATTTACCCTTAAATGCAGTTTCACCCTAACAAAACTTATAAATAATTCGGTAAGGTTGGCAGCCCTACTGACAGCTGACAAATTTTCCTAACCTTATAATTCAAATTCATTTTTGCATTTAAATGTGACTCAGGAAGGAACGAACAAAATGGTTCCTCCTGTTTTATATTTTTATTTTAAATTTTAAAGTCAATTTTATGTATTAAGTTGTTGTAAATTGGTCTGTGACCCTAGTTTTTGGTCTCTTTACGAATGTATATTGTCATAAAACCATTTAACATCTTAGTGAACAACCTCAAATAAAGATGTAAGTTATTGAAAATTATTGGGGAAAATTATCTCACTAATTTCCTTTTTTTTGTAACTATTGTAGTCTCCCTGAAGATGAAAATGATTATAAAGAGTTTCGAAAGCTTGGATTAACTTGAAAGGGTACTCTTTCACTTGCTGCACATCCCAATATTAACTAGTTTATCTTAACTAGTCAGCAATGACTACCCTCTCTATAATATATATATATATATATATATATATATATATATATATATATATATATATAACTGTTTCCACCCTTGGGGCATTTTGTACTGTAGTTCACCTTCTGTAGTAGGTTGTCTTGTGCCTTTTGAGTTATGTCCTGTGTTTTCCTTTTACTACATCAGACTCTACGCCGTAGCAGACTCGCCATTTATCAGGCAAACTTTGTATTACTTTTATTTATTTACCTAAGGAATGTGTTCGTTATTGTTGTAAGCCGTTGCGAAATAAACATAAATCTATGATCATATAATGAACGGGTTTGCTTTAGGTTTTTTTTTAAAGTCAGTAGGCTCTATTGTGTGTTAATGTAGGTAACTAGATTTATTTATTTTTTTGCAATCTATTTGAGCAGCTCATTCTTTTAATTAAAGATTTTTACTATTACTTATTATAGCGATTTTTATTTGTCCCGCATGCGTTTGAATATTTTTATTTGTTGTTGATTGCTAAATTTAGAGAGTAAAGTTGAAGGCTAGTTCCTAACAACATCGTGAAAAGTTTCTGCACTCAGCCTAGCTTTTGATGCAGTGGCGCTCTGAATAACCCATTCCGGCATAGGTGTCAGTTAGCATTTTTGCTCGCTGGTGCTGCTACTAGCTTTTCGCTATACTTCGTTGATTGGATGCAATTAATTGATTTTTATTTTCATCTTATTGTGAAGTGTTGCGTCTTTAAAAAACAGTTTATACATACATACATACATATATATATATATATATATATATATATATATATATATATATATATATATATATATATATATATAAATTTTAATTTAAGTTAAAGTTACTTACCACGGCTTCTCTTTCAGCATTGATAGTAAGCGATGTCAATACCATATCCGTTTTCCTGTTAACCAAATCCGCAATAAGTCCGTTCCATTTCCCATTCTGATTGGTTCCCCACTTCCCGTCTTCCACTCGGACGAGTTCGTACGTGAAGCCGAGCTCTTCCGAGAATTTTTGGAGTAGATCGATGCAGAAGCCCGAACAACATTGATAGTAGCTGCCATTGCGGTGAGCTTGGGACATATCCACTCTGAAAAAGAAAATGAAATTTAAAAAATTATATGCATGAATTGATTCATGAATATGACTCGCTTTATCAATTAGCTGGGTCATTTTTTTTGTATCAGCTGATTTCCTTGAGACTAAAAACATATTTCTGCGAAAGTTGTCGATTCTTAAGCAGTTTGTTGGTTCATTACAGCTTCATGGCCATATTTTTTCTTTAACGGCCTGAAGGAGGAAAGTATTACTTTATTAAACTAATTTTACAGCAAAAAATTTTTTATTTTTTACTTAAATTTAAATATTTTAACTCTTCATAACGTATAAAAAATATATGTGGAAAAAATATTTATTCATATATTCCAATATGTTTAACATGGCTTTATACACACCGTACACGTTACCAAGACGTGTGAGCAAACTTGGAAAACACGAAGTAAAATGGAAATAAGAACATACAGAACGCTTACCTAGGGCAACGCGAATGGAAATATGCCAAATAAAAGAACATTCTGGAGTTTTGAATGCGTCTGGCGTATGATACTTATTTGGAATAACGGCGGTGCCATAACGTAAAGCAATTTTGCAGTTTGGGGGAAATGAAATTAAAGCTCCTTTTGAATATCGTTTCAAATATAATAAAAAATAATTGCACAGTTTCACCGATCGATTCGATTTTTTATGACATTGGTCGTCAGTGTAAGTGGCATTGTTATATATATATATATATATATATATATATATATATATATATATATATATATATATCCTCCATTTTCCTCTGTCTTCCGGCGTTTGACGATCTTCAGCATTTCTCTTTCTCTGTTCATGCATCTTAGGAACTCAGCATTGGTTTTTTGGTCGGTCCATGGAATAAGCAATAATCTCCTGAAGATTCACATCTCAAACGCCTCCAATCTGTTCAGCATGATGGAATTGAGTTCTCAGCGAGTAACGAGTCGAACCGCACTTGAAAAAGCCAAATGAAATTTTGGCGAAACGTCGTGAAAACGATTTTTTGAACGAACGGATTGAAACCCGGAATACCCAATCTATTCATTCTACCAACTGTGAAAATCTACGATATAACATATATATATATATATATATATATATATATATATATATATATAATTTATTTTTGTATCCCAAACCTTTTGTCAAATATTTCCTTGTAATATTTTCTTAGGTATAGGTTTTTCCATTAGAGAAACAAAGGACAACAATTTTTCTGACGTTTCGTTCTAAATAGTGAGCTTCTTCAAAAGAGCTGGTATTTATTTTAAATCTACAAAATTACAATTTTTTTTATAATAAACGTATATCACAGTAATTACACATTACATTTATATTTTTAATTTAATGAAAATTAGTAAAAATAAAACAGATTTTACAACAGTCTTAAAGTTTAAAATTTAAAACAATAAAACATGTTAAAATAGTGAAAATTATAAAATAGTACATACCTTGAAAGTAGTTTTGTGTGTATGTTAAAAATAAATTAAATTATGATATTTGGTATGCAATTGACATGGATAGATTTATTTTTATAAAAAGCAAAAAAATAGGAAGAAAAATTATTATTTCTTTTTTAATAACGTTCTTTCATTTGCATGAGTGTATATGAAATCGTCCCAAGCATCATTACATTATTTCTCATATTTATTATAGAGTCGCTTCAAGTATGTTATATTAAAATATCAAATAATAGTATATCTGACTTAAGTTTTTGACATCTTGCTTGTCATTTACAACATTTTTATCTTTTTTTATGTGCATCATTTCTTTGATGAATAATTTATGATAATTTCTGTGAGTATCTAAAACATGGGTGTTTTTAAAAATCAAATTCATGCTTAGATGTTTGTTCATGTTTATATAAGGATATCGATGCGTTTTTAGTATACTTGTGTCCATTCACTCTATTTTCAATATATTGTGTCGTCATGCCAATGTATTTCTTAGGACAATTTAGGCATGGAATTGCATATATTACGTTAGATCTTTTTTTGGTGGAAACTTTGCTTTTTAATTTCGTATAAAATGATCCTAGTAAATTGTTCGCCTTGTGGCATACCGTTATGTTATGCTTATCTAAAATATATTTTATTTTTTCAGATAGTTGGTTTACATACGGTAATGCAATGAAAGTATTTTGTGTTTTGGTATTGTTAATTTTATTTTTTTGTTTGTTTTATAATGTAAAAAGGTTGTTTGTTTAATCATTTTTTTTATAAGTAGTTTGGGAAAATGGTTCATTATTGGGGTCTCTTCTATTTTTTTTTGCACTTCTGGGCGAAATTCGGGTGAAGATAATTTTATAGCTCGATCAACTAAACCGATTATGACACTATTTTTCTGTTTATTTAGATGTTCAGAGTTAAAATTCAAATACCGGCCCGACCTAGTATCTTTCGTGTACCATTTTGTATGAAAATTGTTATCCGTCTTATTTCTGTGTATAGTTAAGCCCAAAAATTTTATTTTCTGTTCCATTTCAATTTCAGATGTAAATTTCAGTTTTGGGTGGAAATTATTAAAATATTGTAATAAGCTATCTATGTTGTTTTCTGGTACAGCAGCCAAACAGTCATCTACATAGCGTTTAAAAAATATTATATTAAAATCCAGTTTTTTCAATACTTCTTCTTCTACATATTCCATAACTATTTGTGCTATTATTGAGGAGATTGGTGAACCCATAGCACAACCGTCTAATTGTTGGTATAATCTTTGAATTGGAAATAATTATTGTTTATTGTAAGTTTTACAGATTCTATAAATTCATTGTTGTGTGTTCTTTTAAATCGTCCCATTTTTTTCCAAAACTTTGGGAATGATGTCATTGGGTATATTTGTATACAAAGAAACTACATCTAGTGGAACTGATTTATAATTTGCTGGTATTTGTATTGTATCAATGAACTGTTTAAATGTGAAAGAGTCCTTTACATAGTGATTATTTTTTCCTGTGATGTTTGTTAGGCAATTTGATAAGTACTTGGACAGGTTATAACATATGATACACATAAAAAAAGATAAAAATGTTGTAAATGATAAGCAAGATGTCAAAAACTTAAGTCAGATATACTATAATTTGATATATTAATAGAACATACTTGAAGCGACTCTATAATAAATATGAGAAATAATGTAATGATGCTTGGGACGATTTCATATACACTCATGCAAATGAAAGAACATGTACTATTTTATAATTTTCACTATTTTAACCTGTTGTATTGGTTTAAATTTTAAACTTTAAGACTGTTGTAAAATCTGTTTTATTTTTATTAATTTTAATTAAATTAAAAATATAAATGTAATGTGTAATTACTGTGATATATGTTTATTATAAAAAAATTGTAATTTTGTAGATTTAAAATAAATACCAGCTCTTTTGAAGAAGTTCACTATGTAGAGCGAAACGTCAGAAAAATTGTTGTCCTTTGTTTCTCTAATGGAAAAACCTATACCCAAGAAAATATTACAAGGATATATATATATATATATATATATATATATATATATATATATATATATATATATATATATATATATATATATATATATATATATATAACTTCATTAATTAATAAACACAAAGTTCCAAAGAAATCATTATTTTAGTGTTTCTATTGAAATTATGTTACGAAAAAAACTTATCTCAATGTGATATGCTTATTCTGTTATAATTTTGAATTCGATTACTCTAGTTTCTCTACTTATGTAAATAGATCGCTCTAAAAAGACCTTTTTGTAATCTCTTGAAAGCTTCTCGTCTATTAAATAGAGCGAATTTAAATTGATGGTTTTCAGCTCTATCTCAAACCACTCAAAGAACGGTATGATTTAAGATTCGAAAACCTGTTTTTGTCAGTTAAATTGTCGCTTTGTTGGAGACAATGATTCTATTTTAATTAAGATAATCTACTTGGGTAATTTAAAATGAAAGTATAATCTATTGTCTTTAGGTTGCTTAATACCACAACATTCAATTCAAATTAAAAAAATTTTACTTTTTAATTCCTGCAAATAGCAGGGTATCGTCATAAAACAAAAGAATAAGTCTTAAGAACTTGTCCGTAATACTTATACGTATACAGTGGGTCCAGTGAGAGAATATGAACATATCAAAGACCGCGACGTAGTAGATATCTGTTGGACTTCCATCGTCTCCATTTTTTCGTTAAATATCACGACGTTTCAGTTAGTAGTTATCTCTCTCTCTCTCTCTCTCTCTCTCTATATATATATATATATATATATATATATATATATATATATATATATATATATATATATGACTTATTAAATTGTTGGGCGCCAGACACAAATAACTATGCCTAAGTATAATTGAATTGTACCAAAATTTTCTTTTATTTCTTAATAAGAATTACTCAAATACACATGTGCTGTATTTTTGAAAGTACCCAGTTTTTTCGTGATTAAAAGTTTATTAACATTGATGTCAATTTTCTCTTCACAGGTGAGTTCAGATGAAAATATAATTATTATTAGAAAAACTCAAACCAATGATTGAAAAACATAAATACAAACTTCATTTAAAATAACACCATGTCAGTGGGTGCAGTTTTATGTAAAATTTATAAATTATCTTATCTATACCTACTTAAAATTATCAATATTATTAAATATGCATTGTATTCTTTTATGGGATTTAGGATTATCAAATCTGGCAATATTGTGTAAATGTCTGAAAGGTTAAAAATGACTAGTATCTTTATATCTATGATTTTATTTTAAACAATCTAAAAATAATTTAGTGTGTGCCGTTATTATTAAAAATGATTGTGTTACAGTGCAAATTAAACAATTTTATTTTATTACTAACTATAACCAAATCATAATAAAGTTAGTATATATCTATTTTTTCAAATTATTTTCAGGCAAGTCAAAATTTTTTATATCTTTTACATTAAATAAATACCTTTAATCTCCAGAAACTTTTTACATCCACGTTTTAGATGCCTTCTTTTCTTTAAAATAAAGAAAAACTTAAAAATTCTTTCTCCTTTGCCAAATATTGTAACTTTGAAATATTTTCTACAGCTGCTTGCTTATTGATATAATTTATTTACTAATTTATTAAACTTCTTTTCCTTACTTTAAAATTGACCGTCAATTTTCAGATTTTTTATATCCAAGATCTGTTTCTTCCCTTTTTAAAAAATTTTCATGAATGATAATAGCAACGTTAACTCTTCTACATATTAATCTGCACTATCTTACTTTAATTATTTTTTTATAAAATAACAAATATATTTTTTTAGGTTATGATCCTGTTAATTAAAATGACTAGCGATTTTTACATTACTATTGATTAATATCCACTGCTTCTTTTACTTTTCAAAATAACCGAAAATTTTTAAGGTCATGTTATTTTTTTATGAACCAGACTAACGATGTGAACTGGCAACTAGATGGAATTTTACGCTTTGAAACACAGAATTAAAATGGATTCATAATTGTCAGTTTATGATAAAATTTTGATATTTTATTGATATTATGAATTAAATTTCCTATTTGATGACAATAAATTATGATTTATGTAAATTTTGGACTTGGACCTGACATTTTGATATATCTACGTTTCTTTTGATTATTATTTAACACATAAAATTGATAAATAAAATTTGGTTACATCTAAAAAAAAATTACATATACATTTAAATTTTAATTCTAACTTCCTGAAATTAATAATTCTTGTTTTATTAATATTTTAATCTTTTTTAACAATGTTTTAACTACAATTAGGTACTACTTTATTCTAGTTTCTTATAAAAATTAACTTATAATCTACATTTTCTTATACTATTCTTACACATTTACAATATTTTTAACAAAGTTCTTATAAATATTGTTGTTGTAATAAGTAGAAACTGATATATTATAAATAATTATTTATAAATAGTGTCTATATTTCACTAAATGTTTATTATTTGACGTCTATTCTCACCAATATTAGCTTTACCCGCACTATTTATAAAACGGGTGATTAAGATTCTCATTTTTGTGGATTTCACTATATTGTTTTCAAATTCCTTTTTTAGTCACTATCTCTGATCAATAACACTTCACACCATATTCAAAATATCACTTATTTGTTCGTTTATAAGATTCATGTCTTTCAGAGTGCAATCTGTTTATAATTCTTACTTTATATGCACTAATGTCCAATCTTTCACACTAATTTTTATACATTTTATCATGTCATTACACAATTATAGGCATTTTATGTCCTTTTAAAACATGATTTAAATATAAATTTTTACATACTATTAACTAATATCTATTCTACCATCTGCACTTACCATATAAATGCATAAATTATTTATTTAGTCCGTTTTTTTGTTTGACCTTTTGATAATCAAAAACTTATCACACCTGAGAAAAAGGTGACCACCTATACAATATGTATATACAGTGCCTTCATTTCAAAACGAACCATCCTTAATAACTTTGTTAAATAGAAAAATTTAAAAAAAAGAAAAAACACGTCAATTTAGATATACAGGGGGAAGTTTAATTTTGCATTTGTTAAAAGTCTGTCAATCACCTCCTCACCTCCAGCTAACCTCACTTTGATATGTCAAATGGGAACCCCCACCTTGTGACACATCATTGTAAGCAGCATAAAATTGTCTATCCAACCGTATAAATAAAATTAAATCGGTTGACGTACAAGCGAACAGTGTGCAAAAATGTCTTGTAATAATGCATAATATATCGGCCTCGAACTTTGGTATGTCAAATGATTACCCTATAGTGTGATACATCATTTTAAAGGGCATACTATCTCCTATTTAGCCAATAAAAAAAAAACAAAATCTGTTGATGTACAAGCGAATAGTAAGAAAAGATGTGTGGTAATAATAGACACCTTATCACATTAAACTTTATTATGTCAAATGGCTACTTCATAGAGTAAAATATTATTTTAAATTTAAAATAAATATTTTTTTAAAATAATAAACAGTTAAAATATTTGCGAGAAAAAAACTAAGCCTGTTTTAAAATTCATCGCAAAATTCATTGCAGTCTAATCAATCTAGTGTATTTATTTCAATGATAGATACAAAAAATCACTGCAATAAATAAAATTTTTAAGATCTTTAAACACCAGTTGTTTATTATTGTTAAAATTGTCATTGTGACGCCTAGTTGAAACGTGAATATAAATGGTGTATACGCTAGCCGAAAGAATAGAAATAATTTTTCTCTATGGAGCTGAAGATCGGTGCGCTCGTAGAACCGCCAGAGCATTTAACGAGAGGCATCAAGACAAAAACGTGGGCCATAAATATGTACTCGAATTGGTACGAAAGTTTGAAGAAACGGGATCCGTTTGTAATAAAAAATATATTGAGAAAAGGGTTGTAGATGAAGCATGCCAAATCGAGGTACTAGGACAGTTTGCAATAGATCCAACTTTATCCATCTCAAAGGTCGCAGATTTAACCAACATTTCTGCTGGCTCTGTGCATAAAGTTTTAAAACAAAATAAGTTTTTTCCCTACAAAATTCAAATTCTTCAAGAACTCGGAGAAGACGATTTTGATAGGAGAATTCAATTTTGCGAAATAATGTGCCAACGAATTGACGAGGACCCCCATTTACCTAAGAATATCTGCTTTAGTGATGAATCAACTTTTTTTCTAAATGGACTGGTTAACAGACATAACTGCAGATACTGGGATAATGAAAATCCGCACCTTTTCCGAGAAGGGCATACTCAATATCCCGAAAAAATTAACGTGTGGGCAGGAATTTATGGCAATGAAATCATCGGGCCATTTTTTTTGGAAGATAATTTAACTGGGCAAATTTACTTAAACCTTTTAGAAAACACAATATACCCTGCCATTGTGCAATCTTTAGAAAATCAAGTAGATGAAAATGCTGTTATGGTACTAAATGAAAATAATTTGCATTTCCAGCAAGATGGAGCTCCCCCGCACTACGCTTTGGCAATTCGAGAGTGGCTTGATGAACATTTTCCAGGGACGTGGATTGGCAGACGTGGTGCAATTGAATGGCCAGCACGGTCTCCAGACCTAACCCCTCTAGACTTTTTTCTTTGGGGGTATTTAAAAAGCAAGGTTTATAAAACCCCACCTGAAAATATTGACGATTTAAAAGATCGAATTGTTCGGGAATGTAGAGGAATTAGCAGAGAAACCCTTGCCAATGTTCGTGGGGAATTTCAAAATAGGCTTTTTTATTGTCTCGCTAATAACGGCGCACATTTTGAACATTTAATAAAATAATTTTCTTCAACTGAATAAAACTGAATAAACTGCTTATATTTAACACACATTTTTGCATCCTAATTGCCTATAACGTCTATTAACTTAATTTTTTTTGACATCGTTGGATAGCAGATCGTACGTCCTTTAAAATGATGTATCACACTATAGGGTAATCATTTGACATACCAAAGTTCGAGGCCGATATATTATGCATTATTACAAGACATTTTTGCACACTGTTCGCTTGTACGTCAACCGATTTAATTTTTTTTATACGGTTGGATAGACAATTTTATGCTGCTTACAATGATGTGTCACAAGGTGGGGGTTCCTATTTGACATATCAAAGTGAGGTTAGCTGGAGGTGAGGAGGTGATTGACAGACTTTTAACAAATGCAAAATTAAACTTCCCCCTGTATATCTAAATTGACGTGTTTTTTCTTTTTTTTAAATTTTTCTATTTAACAAAGTTATTAAGGATGGTTCGTTTTGAAATGAAGGCACTGTATATATATATATATATATATATATATATATATATATATATATATATATAAATATATATATATATATATATATATATATATATATATATATATAAAGTTTATTTTAGTACATATTCAGATATTTTACTATTTATTTATTCTAATATACCACACACAGTTTTGCAAACACCCAATTATTTTAGATTTAAGGTAAATTTTTTTGATATCTTTTTGTTTTTAATCAATAGTTTAAGGTCTCTCCTTGATTAGTTTAAGAAAAAAATACACAAATATTAACCACCGTTTTTTTTTTGAAAATCGAAGTACCTTTTTCGTTCAATTGTACCCCAATTGTCCCTAAACTTTAGTGTGTAATATTGAATGTTCTTTTTGGTTAAGAAATTAGTCCTCATTCCACCTGTTTACGTTTTAGGATAATTTTCGGTCTTTTAAATAAATCTATTTATTATTATTTCACTGATATTTTCTTTTACCTAAACCGATATTGCAATTTTTCCCATTACCTGATAGAGAATCCGAAAATATAACGAAATTTTGAATATTTTATATAGTTCAGGTTAGTTTAGATTTAAAAAGAAATATTTAAAGCCATCATTGCTGGAATTTTATAAGAATCATCCACTCTCATAGTTTGATAATCTGCCTTCTACAAAATTATAATTAGTTGATTATGTCAATTTATTTTCTTTTTTATCTGATTTAAAAGGATAAAGAAATGAACACCAAAACAACAAAGGTCATAGTTCGTTGAAAAATATGTAACAAAGGTTTTGATCCGTGAGATAACGTGAATCTTTTCTTTACGATCGGCGTTACAGACTTGTGCTTCGCTAATTTATTTCGCTTATAGTCGGATAGCACTCAGTATCTTTGTCACATAAATGGCTTTAAAACAAATGACTTCAAAATAAGTAATTTACGCGAAGGGGACGTGGTATCCTTGCTTGAATTTTAATGTATTTTGACTGAGAGGGTCACAAAACTAGACAATGTAATAATTTTATTAGAAAATATGTATGAAGTTAATTTATTATTTAAAAGATAAAAAATTGTGCCAAGAGCAATAAAATCGAGAATTTTCAAATCGATGAAATAGAACCTATAAAACTAGTTTTATTGTTAGTATAACTACTTTGCAATTTAAAAGGATAAATATTTTATTTCTTTCATGAGATTTAGATCCAAAATTGAAACTGAGACCGTAAAATATCGATCATGTATTATTTATAGTACTTAAAAAGTTATTTTAACAACATACAATGCTCGATAAAACCCGTTTATATTATTTTTGTATCACGACAAAATAACACTAATCTGTATTAAAATCCTTTCTCCGAAACTAACAATATTTTCAGCTTGAAATTAATGTATCATGTGTCCATTTTGGGGAAGTATGTTAACGAATATTTAGGGTGGATTCCCCAGAAATGATCAGGTAATTTGTTATAAACAAAAATAATTTTAATATTTAAAAAAAATTGTTTTTTTGTAAAATAATTTTTTTCCATACATTATCTCGCATGAAATTGATGAAAATTTTCAAGCATATAGATATTAAAATGGCAAAAAGACAAATATAAACTATCTCTAAAATTTACTCTAAAATTAAAACACCTTTCCAGTTGAATGAGACGTTCTGTATCGTTTATAAAGTTCCTTATGCCAGTGTCAGTTTACATAGGCCAGACATCTAGAAGCCTCAAAGGCAGGCTCACCTCCCGTCGCACTGATGTCAACAGAGGTGTGACCTCTTGTGCTCTGGCCGAACATGTCCTTGATCTTGACCATTCTATGAATTGCGATGGCCCTGAGATTCTTGATAGAGCTCCTTCATATTATAAAAGGCTATTCCTCGAAATGGTTCATATTAATCAATATGCGTCTTCAAGTTCTGAATATATATATATATATATATATATATATATATATATATATATATATATATATATATATATATATATATATATAGTTACTAAAAGTTGACAGCCTTGCTGATACCTGACATTTTTCCTATTCCAATAATTTCAGCATGGCTGACCATTTACTGCATAATTACTAATAAATGCAGTTCCATCCTAACAAAACTTACAAATTAATTGGTTAAAGTTGGCAGCCCTGCTGACAGCTGACAAATCTCCTAACCTCATAATTCAAATTTCATTTTACAAGTCAATTTTATTTATTAAGTTGTAGTAAATTGGTCTGTGGCCCTAATTTTTATTCTCATTTACGAATGTACATTGTCATAAAACCATTTAACATCTTAGTGAACAACCTCAAATAAAGATGTAAGTTATTTATAATTATTGAGGATAGTTATCTTACTAATTTCCCTTTTTTGTAACTATTGTAGTCTCCCTGAAGGTGAAAATGATAATAAAGATTATCGAAAGCTTGGATTAACTTTATAGAGTATTCTTTCACTTGCTGCACACCCCAATATTAACCAGTTTATATATATATATATATATATATATATATATATATATATATATATATATATATATATATATATATATATATATATACACTGAAAATTAAAAATAATATCGTACCAATCCTCTCAAAAATATTGGAAACATGTCGAAACAGATAAAATATTACCAATTATCAATCTCGGTTTTTAAGCAGGGTCATGGTTGCAGTACAGAACAGTTGGATATAACTGACGCCATTTTTGAGGCTACTGACTGGGGTAAATTGACTTTGCTATATTGCACTGTATTGACTTTTCGAAATCAGCAATAGGGATGCTATCAAACTTTTCAACGGGAAGAATCTAGGCTGTTGTTTATAAGGAAAAGAAGTCATCCTTTTAGGTATTGCTACTGGTATCCCGCAGGGATCCATTGTATTGCCGCTACTTTTTAGTATATATATATATATATATATATATATATATATATATATATATATATATATATATATATATATAAACTATATATTATCAAATTGACCCATGTTGCGTTTCATTAAGATTAAATGGCGACCAATACTGTCACTTTTGCCAGGAATAGTTACCTGTATATATATACTATATATTATCAAATTGACCCATGTTGCTTTTCATTAAGATTAAATGACGACCAATACTGTAACTTTTTCGAGGAATAGTTACCTGTCCTTCTTGAAGAGGTTTCTCTTCGAATTACAGAACAATTATGGTTTACTCAACACTGGCCTGGCCGATCACCGGATCTAAATCTAAGGGATTTTAACATCTGAGGTTTCTTTAAATCTTTGGTTTATGCATCTCCTGTTAAAGATGTTAAAGATTTGAGAAATCACAATATTTTGTCTTGCGAAAGGATAAGAAATACTCCAGGATTATTTCAACGTCTACGCGCGTCAATGAGATGAAGATCGGATTTTTGCATTATGGCTGAGGGTGGTCATTTTCAACATTTGTTGTAATTTCTGTTATTAATATTTTGTTACTGTTGTTCAATACTGTATTTTTTTCTGAGTCACAAATATGAATGAAAATTGATTTGTGAAAAGACTTTTAGAGGAAAACTTAAGAGATAAAAATTTTTAATCAAATCAAGTCAGCAGCTCCCGAAAAAAAGTTCGAGATGGTAAAATTTTACAGACCTGGAAAAAAAACCACTCTGTATATTATTTCACATAATAATAATAATGTTTTATAAGAACTGTAAAAAGAAATATGTGCCCAAATTTGACTTAATTATTTTAAAAAACAAATAATATAAATTTAACAAACTAAAAATAATAATAAATTTTAACACCCTGTATCTTAAAAACTAAACATCATCAGGCTTATGTTTATATGAACTCCTATACTTAAAATTAGCTAGAGAATAACTTTTTAAAACTTTTCGCACTTATTTGAAAATACCTTCTTCTTCTTCTTCTTCCTCTTGTTATAGGCTTACAGCCTGTTTTTTCGAACTCATTCATTCATTTCATTCGATGTTGAAATCCAGGACTCTCTCCACCTTTTAGGTGGTCTACCTATTGGTCTTCTGGTTTCCGGTGTTCCATCTCGGGCGAATCTCGCTATCCTACTTTGCGCCATTCTTCCTATGTGCTCATTCCAGGCTCTTCTGCGCTTCCGTCCCCATCTTACTATATCCTGCATTCCATGTTCCTCGCGTATTGTTGAATTGCGTATGTGATCTCTTAATGTGTATCCCGATATTCTTCTTAGTACTTTCATTTCGGCAGTTCTTAGAATTGATTTTGTTTTTGTGTTGTCAGCTCTCGTCTCTATTGCGTACGTCATTATCGGTCGAATACAGGTCTTGTAGATTTTTGTTTTTGCGTCCTTGCTCATGTATGTGTTGTTCCATATTATATCCGCCAGGCTTCCTGAGATTCTATTTGCCTTGTTTACTTGATTTCTTACTTCTCTTGTTCTGTCTTGGTTTGCGGATATCTCAACTCCTAAGTAATTAAAAGGTCATGAGTTGTTCTATTAGTTTGTCATCCACTACTAGTTTGCATCTTAAGGGCACTTTGCTTATTACAATTGACTTAGTTTTATCGATGGATATTTTCATGTTGAATTGCTTGCTTATGGTGTGGAATGCAAATAGAAGTCTTTGGAGATCGTCTTCATTTTCCGAGACTATGTCGGCGTCATCAGCGTAACATATCATTGTTATTTCCTGAATATACCTTGTATAAAAAACTTTGGATAAGAAAATCCTCAGGACTTCCGAACTTAATGCTAAGTTACTGATTTTTGCCTGTGTCAAGGAACTTTAAGAGGATATAGCGATGCTGTATTATGACTGTGATTAATCCCCAAGTAAAGGTAAATAAAGTTCTATGCCAAGGACGTATGGAAAGGTAAAGATCAAGAACTAAATCATCCAGCAATTTTAAATCTAATTTTTTCAAAGAATCGGCGACATCCGAACTTGTAACATTAATATCCCAATTCGCATCGTCAAAAACTTTATTCACCATTTTCCCTAACAACCGGAGAACAAATCAGATACCTAAATTGTCACTATTTATCCTAATCTAAACATTCAGCAGAATCAACCGAATCTTTGATCCACCATGCATAAAAGTAGCACTTTTGTATAAATTATACTGCACTTTCATACAAAAGCTCCGAATAGAGCAAAAGAGACACTCGTTCGTTCGAAACAAAAATTCGAACGATTTATTTCCAGCGTACATCCGGCTTTTCTGGAATAGTCGAGCGATTTATAGTGTTCCAAGTGTGGCCTCTCGAACACAAAGATATGCAGAGTATTAGAGAAGTCGTTCTTGTGCGGTAAACTTAAAAAATCGAGGCAATAATTTAGGATAAAAATGAAAAGAGATTGAACCATTTTTTGTATATAAAACGAGCTTTTTTACACATGCACCAGTTAAATCATAAGTCAAAAATCGCAATGATATTAATTTTTATGTGAATTTACTTAGTTTGCGTGAAAATTTATGGGTTTTGTGTAAGTTTTCTCCTGTAGGACAGTGTTTTTCAATATGTGGGTCGCGACCCCTAGGGGGGTCGCGGAGCCTTACTCGGGGGTCGCCGGCAAAAGAAAAAAGTCAAGGTTCTATATAGTTCACTACAGTAAAACACAGTTTTAATGAGAAGGATGGGCTTATTTATTTTTCAAAAAAAAAGCAAATCGTGGTGCTATTTTCGAAATGTTAATAATCAAATCATTTTCTAATTGAAGCCTATTTCTTTTTTTAGTTTTAATGTCAACCATTGAAGAGAACGCCAATTCACATAAGTATGAATGGCACTAATAATTTAAGAGCTTTCCTTGCCAGCTCAGGATATTCCTGTTTCCTTTTCATCCAAAACACGTCAACAGTTTGTGAATAAAATTCCGTTTTAAGCATGTCCTCAGCAGCTAAATCTATAAGATTTTCTTTCATATTTGTAGTGAGATCAGCTAGTTCTATTGACTTATCCAAGAAAGGGTTAAGAGTCCATCTGCGCCCATGGTCAGCTTCAGAGTGCAAGTCTGGAAAGTATGTTAATAGTTTCTCTTGCAGATTATGCAAGCTCTGTATCATGCAGGGAATGTAATCTCCGACCACAAGCGATTGATCTATTGCATTATCTTCAACAGTCTTCTGAAGACATGGAAATGATTCAAATATATTGTTTTGTAGAGAGGTTGACCATAAATGAAGTTTTGCATGGAATGCTTTCACTTTCTCTTTCGCTGTTAAAATATTTTCATCTCTACCTTAGAGATTCTTGTTCAAATTATTGAGATGACTAAAAAAATCTGCCAGAAATGATAATTTCAAGAGCCAAACAGGGTCAGAAAAAAGATTAGCATATTCAGATTTAGCATCTTGTAAGAACATTAGCAATTCAGCTTTAAGTTCTAGAACTCTTATCAATATCTTTCCTTTGGATAGCCACCTGACCTCTGTGTGATAAAGGAGATTGTGATGAAGCGAACCCATATCTTCACAAACGGTTCAGAATAGTCGGGTTTGCAAAGCTTTACCTTTGATAGAATTCACAATTTTTATTACCTTTTTAAGCAAGTCATTTAAGTTAGACGTTAAAACTTTAGCGGCTAGAGCTTGTCGATGAAGAAAACAATGTATCCATAATACGTTTGGCATTATTGATTTTAACTTCGCAATCAATATCATAGTCGCAAGTACTTTTTAAAAATATATCGTACCAACACTGGCCAGAAGTGTTTGCTGGAAGCGCTTTGCAAAATAACATTTCTTCCGCGATACTGTCATCTGCTTCAAATCGCACAAATACTACAAACTGAGCACAATCTGAAACATCTGTAGATTCGTCAAACTGCAAAGCAAAATGTGAGCTCTTCTTTAATTTTTCGACTACTTGATCTCGAATATCATCGGACATATCGTCTATTCTGCGTGAAATAGTGTTATCAGAAAGCGGTATTCTTTTTAACTTGTTTGCCTCCTGCTTGCTGACCATAATTTCAACCATATCTAGAGCTGCTGGCAAAATAAGGATTTCGGCAATTGTGTGCGGCTTCCCTGCTTTAGCGACTCGATATGCGACTTTATAACAAGCTAATAATGATGACTCGTTGACACTAGATATCTAAAAACAAACAAAACAATATAAAAATAAATAAATGCACACCAAAATTAATTTTAATTAAGTTGTATGCAAACATAAACACTAAAAACAAAAACAATTTAAATAAACTCGGCTTGAGTTCGAGCGCTTAAACACTGACATGACGATTTTTACAACACTATGTGAAGACTAGGATAACACTATTACCTGAATCATAGTATTTTGCTGCTGGTTAAGAGCTTTCAATTTTCGTTCAAAGAAATCCAACGGCTTATCAGCTTCTTTTTGATGCTTGGTTGTGAGATGTCGCATAAGCTATGACGGTTTCATACTCTCACGAGACAAAACATCGCCGCAAATTACACATTGAGGGTTATTATTTAGGACTGTAAACCCATATTTTAAGTAATTGTCGGCATAGTGTCTATTTTTTTTCGGGTGTGATTCACCTACTGGCATCCGTACCTGATGATGAAGGCTGCGATCTTTTGAGAAACTTATCCATTTTTCAATCGCGCGGAGCAAGTGAAAAAGGAAAACAATCACGTCCGTACTGATCGGTGGCGCTCAGTCAATTAATTGAGAGTTGAGTGAGTCGAGACAAAAGAACCTACTAGCGCGGGCGGCGGCGGGCGGTGGGGGACGCTCCACCGCCTCTCGCCCGAAATAACAATGCAGTATGGCAACGCCGCAAAGTTAAGCCCGCGCATGCTGGCTTCCAAATCAAATCCAAGCTCTCGCAGCATCTTGCAGAGTGTAGGTTTTAATAATGAATATAGGTACCTAAATAAAGAAAGTCATAAATGTAGTCTTTTAATAATTATATTACGAATTTTTTGTCTTTCTATGGCCTAAAGGGGTCGCCAGACTTTTTTAACCTGGAAAGGGGCCGTGTATTCAAAAAGTTTGAAAAACACTGCTGTAGGAGAACAGGAAATGACAAATTATTAAGAGGGAACAATATGGGAATATTCCTGTCCTTATTAATATAACTAATGTTCTGGATTTCTCTATGCTTGTTAATCAAAATTATCATCTTTTCGCGATAATTTGTTACGATTTCATGTATCTTCATTTTTTTTTTTAATTATGTTTAATCTATTGCAAAAGTTAGCAACAAAGTTCCGATTCAAAAAGCTCAATTTTATCGGACACGTGATAATTTTCGTATCAGAGTTTATTTGCTGTATCTCTCTATTGAGTGCAAGTAGGTTTCCAAACACGTATTTCGAGAAAATAGAGTTTGGTCTAGGATGAGTTATGAAACAAACATGACAAAATTTGATGTGTTTCTTTAAACAAAGACTATAAAGGATACATGCTTTAAAATTTAAAATATGTTATCCTAGCTCATGACTTTGGTAGGGTTGTTGAGTAGATTTTTAATAACAAACGGTTATAAAATTAGAAAATGTATTGTTACGTTTTTCTCTCTTTACTTTCTCACTAAATTACTCCCAATATTATATCAATTATTTCTTAACACTTTTATAGCTATATTACAATTAATCTCACTACTCATATTGCTTTATCTAAGATTATGCATGTTTTTTACTCTTACATAAAATACAGAAATATTACGACCCAATATTCCAACACATGTTGCTAAATCAGCACGTTGACAAATTGGGTCAATAATTGCATGCATTGTTTTCCGTTACCGGCAATTCATTTTAATTATTTATTTCTACAGAGGATTTATCTTACAGGGCAATAGGGAACTCCAAGACAATGGGGGAGTTCCTGGTCCGAAAGATGACGACCGCGCTATTTGGTTATCAAGCTATTGCCTCCGGTACAATCCATCATGTAGCAACTGATCCCCTGAGCCCAAGAAATTATTAAAAATTTTAAAACACTAATTCATTTTTACTTTTTTCTTTAGAGAATTTTTTGTTTCTGTAAATTAAAGTACTAAACCCAGATAGCACAAGATTTCCATTGGATATCCAGAATGGGTACCTATAATGTCCTGTATGTCCATGGACCGTTTATGGATGTCCATTAGATGTGATGACCTGTAATCTATATGGACGTCCATATCTGGATGTCCAGTGTAAGTCCATCAGACGTCCATTAATTAAATTTCGGGTTGTCGGTAAAATCGGATACTGTAATATCGGCCTGTAGAATTGTGATTTCTTAACCCGCCGGCCCGCCATTATCATAAAATATCCCTTCAGATATTTTGTGCCCATTATTGTGTTGACGTCGAGCTAAAAAAGACCTTTGGAGTTTTAGTTGAGTTAAAATTAAGTGTGCTTTTTATTTGAAGAAGATGCCACCGTTAAAGGTAAGTATAGTTATTTTTAATTTAATTTTTTTAATTACCGAACGAAACTATAGACATGCCCGACGAAAAGCTGATAATTTAGTATCAAACTTGCACAAATTTGAAAGTGAACAAAATATTCAGTATCAAAACACGTATGTTAAAATATAGCTTTTGTAGCTATACTTTTTCATACAATGCAAATATTTTGATAGGCCAATGAATTTTGTATCTTGTTGGTTAAAATGGAGCACAGATAGAGTTGTAAATTTGTGTAATAATAAAATTGTAAATTTTAGAGAAAATTCTCTCTGACAAAGTCATTATTGAGTAATCAGTCTAATAAGATTGCTGGCATTAATAAATGTTATCAATATTTATAATGGAATAAAAGCTATAGCAAATTTGAATAATTATATTAATTTTTTTATGACTATTTTGGATTAAACGCTAGTAAAAGTTTACATTGATGTGTATTTTTGTGCAGTATAATTGTTAAAAAATATATAATAAAGTTTTGACAGTTCGACTCTAGGTTTAGACTTATAATTTAATTTATTTTAATTATTTTTTAGATGAATTTTCCACAGATTGGTCCAAATAAAATTCCTATGTGAAAGCCAATTTGTACCAAATTAGAGAGGATATTCAGGTAATCTTAAATAGGGAAAAAACAAGTATCTACAAAGAATTTTTTGCAGGAGTTCAACTATCCTTTTACTTAAGAAAATAATCAGCTGCCTCAACTCACATAAGATCTTCAGGACAATTTAAACTTTAAAGATGCAGTAAGTTTATTACACTTCTCCTGAAATAAAAGCTGAAACTTATTCGAGTAATGCTTCTTTATGTGTATGAGTCTATTGATAAAAAAAAAACTTAATTTACAGGATTATTTTATATATATATTTTTTTTACTTTGATTCTTAAAGTCAAAAATATTCTTAGGTTAGCATATGTGGAATTAACGTTTAATTATCTCAATAAAGTAATATAATTTTAGGTTTTACAATTAGCGAAAATTGGAGGAAATTATACCTATTAACTTATTAAAAGATATTTTATTTTAACAATGACAGATAGCCTTTCCAAGAATTATACATATGATGGAACAGTAAAGTGCCCTTTAAAGAACTTATGTTTACTATTTGTAGGTAAGTTACCACTTAAATATAAAAATTTGATGAAAAAAATCTCTGTTTTATTTGTCATACTCATAAATAATAAGAACAAATTGGGTGTCAGATTTCACACGTTGAACTCTAGATACTCTTGTTCTGATAATACCGAGACAAAAAGTGTATTAAAATTTTTTTTCTGGTCTGTTGGTTTAAGCACTCTAAGCAATAACGATGCATTTGGTTTTATATATATATATATATATATATATATATATATATATATATATATATATATATATATATAGAGAGAGAGAGAGAGAGAGAGAGATTGAAATTCCTCCATAACCATAAAATACTGCTTCATTTAACGTTAAACCTTATTAATTTTCAGCTGCGGTAGAAGAATGGGGGGCCGATAAAAAACAGCCAAAGACGAGATTAGACAATAGCTGAAGAGAATAAATGACAGAAATAAATCTAGAAAAAAATAATCATTGTAACAATAAAAAGTCTTTATTTAAACAATTGGTATATTTTCTATTACCCAATTGAAATTGTACCTATTACTATGGGACCAGATAACTTATTCATAGCGATCCTTCTACAGCTTCAACAATTTAAATCAATCGAAGCTATATTTTGTAGCACTTGCAATTCGACTAATTATAAAATTTTATATTCTTATGTAGTGTTGTATTAAAAACTTGACAATTGTAATCAATAAGTGAAATATGTGGATCCAGTTCCTGTTACCTGGTTCGCTAATGTAATTTATATCTGTTTAATTTTTGGGACTAATAGGGCCATCTATGGTAACTTGTTATCGACGTTTTGATGACATGAGTGGTCTGTGTCTTCAGAAGTGCAGATTAATTAGGTACTGTAAGCTCTCGGACCTAAGCAAATTCTGAAAATATCTACCATTCACAGTAGCGGAACGGCAAGAAGAAGGAACAATAGATTATGACCTATTTATCCAAAAAGCACAATACCATCGGATAATATGTCCACAATCGGATCAAGAATGTACAATATATGGTCATCCAAAATTAGTCCTATTAATATCCAAAAATGATCCATACTTGGACAATATATGTAATCCAAAAAGACATCCATGAGTGGGACAATCGTATAGTCCAGTGGATATCCATAGGATGTTGGTGAACAAATTCTGGACATCCTATGGATACCCAGTATGTCCAGCTTTGAATAAACGATGAATATCCAGTGGACTGAAGTGTGCTATTTGGGAATAAACTAACTAAGAAACAATTGTTTTCTCTGCTACAATAAAAATATTTTTGCACCATCTCCGGTGATATTTACTAGCATTCTACTGCATAATCATGTAAAATGTGATACATCACATTAATTGGTGTATCACATTTTTCATTATTGAATACCAGTCGTAACAGTCTATCATAAATACTAATTTTTTGCCTTGAAAATGACCCGAAATGACACACAAATTGAAAAATAGCTTGTTTTAAAAAAATAATAAACAAAATTACATTTTTTTAGCCAATTGAATACTGGTACAATTTCGTCGCGTCTTGAAAGTTTCTTCAGAAAATATCATATTAAAACGTCTTATCCATTCAAGATTAAAAAATAATAAGAAAACTTTTCAAAAGAAAAATGAAGTTCTGATTAATTTTTTTTTTCTGTTCATAACATAAAATCTCTATAATCTTATTTTTCATTTCTTATTATTTTCCTTTTCTTATTATTTTTAATGTCATATCTGCCAAGCTTGTCAATAGGGAATAGAGCCCTTTTCACTTCTCTTTGTTTTTTTTATGTCTCTTGAGAGTTTCCATAAAAAAAAGGAACGAATAACTTAAGTACCTTTCATTTTTATTTTGACCCTTTTAAATGATAAAGTTATTTCCGTCTGACGCGCGCGACGAAATATTTCTCTCGGAAATAGTTCAGTATTATTAGAATGAGTACGGAAATTTAAATCAGGTGTTTCGGTAAGTGTTGGTGTTATAGTGTGTGTTTAGCTTGCGGTGAAGTCAAATTTCAACGTGAAAGGCAAGTGAAGTTTAAACAACAAACCCTATAGTACAGGGTGAGTCAACGATTGAATGAAGTAGGTTTGTGCCTTTTCGGTGAAATTAACAAAGAAACGATATTTATTTTTTGATACAGTTTATTTTTACGCAGATTTTAAAAATATTTAGGACTCTACAGGGTGAGGCAAAAAACTAGGACAGCATAAAGTTGTATTTTTTCAAATAGAACACCCTATATACGAATCGTATTTTCGATTTAGCTTATAATTTTAAATCTTTTTTATTAAGGGTTTACTATAACAAAACTTTATAATTTCTGAGATAATTAAGTTTAAAGAAAAAAAGTCACATTTTCAAGCATCAATTCAATCCTAAATAACGTTTTCAATTTTGTGACAAATATATTCAAATTTGGAATTCAGCAAGGCCAATGACAAGTTAACATAATTTTTATCTAATATTTGCAATAAAAGCTACAGGGTGTTGAACACATCGGCTCAAATTTGAACAAGTTTAAATGAATAAATATATTTTTTTTTAAATGGTACACCCTGTATATTTTCATGTTATTTAATAGAGTAATAAAAACACTAAAAGTTTTGTTCAATATATCCTATACATATTTATAATAGTTTTTGAGATATTTCAGTTTTTCTTATTTTCCATACTTTTTTACAGAAATAGTCTTCATTATCATAGTAGCCATGGCAAAAACAATGTAAAAGAACATTTTTCAGTGTGTCAAATTTATAACCGCAATCGCTTCTTTTGATTTTTATGTAGTGCAGTTTGGTTTTTTTTGCATTCATGTTATATTGTAAAATGAATTTTCCAAAGAATGAGTTAATAGATATGATTTATACAATAGGAGAGGCTCAAAAAAATTGCCTTCATGCTCAAAGAATTTACAAAATGAAGTATCCTGATCGACGCCAGCCTAATACCCATACTTTTCAAAACTTAATGCAAAGATTTGATTCTTCTGGTACTGTTGATTATCCAAAACGTAAAGTGGTCAACAAACCAGTAACTAATGAAGAAAAACAACTACAAGTATTGTTAAATGTTCAGGAAAATCCTTATATTGGTAGCCGTCAGTTAGCAGCATTATGTGAAACATCACAATCCACCGCTAATCGTACTACCAAGAAATATAGGTGTCATCCATATCACATGGAATTACACCAAGTATTGCATGGACAGGATTTTGAAAGTCGTGTAAACTTTTGTCGTACAATAAATGCGGAGATTCAATTAAATCCAAATTTATTATGCAAGGTAATGTTTAGTGATGAAGCTACTTTTAGAAGTAACTGTGCCGTAAATAGACGCAACATGCATTATTATGCCACAGAAAACTCATTTTGGATTAGAGAGGTGCAACATCAAAACCACTGGTCATTAAATGTTAGGTGTGGTATTCATCATAATCGAATTATTGCACCCCACTTTTTTAATGAACCACTAAATGGCCATAGTTACCTGAACTTTCTACAAGAAGAACTACCCCAACTGCTTCAAGGTCTCGATAGGGATGAGCTCGACAGTATGTGGTTCCAGCACGATAGTGCGCCTCCGCATTACCATCGTGAAGTTCGTGCGTTTTTGGACCAACGATATCCGCAAAAATGGATTGGACGTGGGGGTTTCATTGAGTGGCCACCAAGGTCTTGCGACATCATCCCATTAGATTTCTTCCTATGGGATTATATTAAAAATAAGGTGTATGTTAATCCACCAACAATAGTGGAAGATATGCGAAACAGGATTAGGGATACCTGTAGAACAATAACGCCACTAATTTTGTCCAGGGTCCGAGAAAATCTGCTAAAAAGACTAAATTTGTGCATTGCACAAGAAGGTCGTTTATTCGAACACTTATTAAAAAGAAATAATTAATCTCAGTATTTAATAGGTAATTTTTTTGTTTCAATTTAGTATAAAAGTAAATATGTATTTGCCTTGTCGTTATTGTTGTGTTAATTTTTTCACATTATGTTTAATTAAACTATTGCCGTTGTAATATAACGAATAATGTATTTCATCATATTTAACCACATTCTGTTTGTTTCTGTAGTTTCTTTTTATTATTTTACATGGCAACTATGATAATGAAGACTATTTCTGTAAAAAAGTATGGAAAATAAGGAAAACCGAAATATCTCAAAAACTATTATAAATAGGTATAGGATCTATTGAACAAAACTTTTAGGGTTTTTATTACTCTATTAAATAACATGAAAATATACAGGGGGTAAAAAAAAAGATATTTATTCATTTAAACTTGTTCAAATTTGAGCCGATGTGTTCAACACCCTGTAGTTTTTATTGCAAATATTACGTAAAAATTATGTTAACTTGTCCTTGGCTTTGCTAAATTCCAAATTTGAATATATTTGTCACAAAATTGAAAACGTTATTTAGGACTGAATTGATGCTTGAAAATGTGACTTTTTTTCTTTAAACTTAATTATCTCAGAAACTATAAAGTTTTGTTATAGTAAACCCTTAATAAAAAAGATTTAAAATTATAAGCTAAATCGAAAATACGATTCGTATATAGGGTGTTCTATTTAAAAAAATACAACTTTATGCTGTCCTAGTTTTTTGGCTCACCCTGTAGAGTCCTAAATATTTTTAAAATCTGCGTAAAAATAAACTGTATCAAACAATAAATACAGTTTCTTTGTTAATTTCACCGAAAAGGCACAAACCTATTTCATCCAATCGTTGACTCACCCTGTACAAAGACTCATCCTCGATATATGACGTCAACACTCGGCTGTAGTAGTGAATATATGAGAGAACAAAAGAGGAAAAGGAGGAAGAGTATATGAATATACTCTTCTTACTCCTCCTCCTCTTTGGCTTCTCATTATATTTTTTTGAATAATCTAATATACCACTCCATTAATTATCTTGCCACAGTTATAATGGTAATATGACTTTGTATTCCTTCTTTAAATTTTGATCATAAAAGAAACATTTCACCAGTTTAAAACATATTACAATGAAATATGTCTTCCACTTCTAACGAAAGTGCATTAAATGAAAAATTCAATCTTTCCCAAAGCGTTTTAATTTTTTTTTTACTATGTGTGGTTACGTATTTATGAGAACCTACCTTTTTATAAAATTGTATAATTTGATAACAATAGTTACAAAGAGTTTTTTTTCTTATTGTCTGTAACCAAAAACACTGTTACGTAACTTTGTATAATACAAAACAAGTTCTTTCAGATCAGTGTATTTTCATTTCACCAAAAAAAAAAATTAGCACTAGCGCTATCTTTTTCTATATCTTTATCAATATTAAAATCACCAGAGACCGCTTCAATTTCTTGAAAATTATTTAAATCATAGTTTAAACAGTTTGTAAAGTTCTTCTTATTTTTTTTTAGTTGAGAATGATATTATGGTCCAACACTTGAATTAATTCTTCTAGATCTCCAACGTCATCTTTAATATTTAAGTTCATAAATTTGGAAATGGCTATTTTACTTTTTAATATTTTCTTTTTAATATATTTATTTTTTATTGTTTTGTACTTAATTTAACAACCTTTATTGGACTATGTACATATTCATACATTCACTAAACTGAAAAGTCACTAGTGATAGGATTTTGTATCGACTTCAAAGCCAAATATAAGTTAAGCGTACTTACCATAATTGTATTTGAATTTAAGGTTAGTCAGGTTATAACGGCAAACAATAATATACAGGAAGAGGTTAAACAGCGCATCACACAAGCAAATAAATGTACATTTGCGATACAAACCTTGCTGAAGTCAAAATTTATCACTAGAAAGGTAAAAACCGAAATTTATCGAACAATAATATGACTAGTAGCAATCAACGCCAGTGAAACATGGACCCTGACAGTCCACGATACGGAGCTGCTAAGAAGGTTTGAGAGAAAAATTCTGCGCATAATATATGGCCCATACCGAGACCTTGAAACAGGCCGTCACAGAATGAGAAGCAACATAGAGCTTGCGCAAATATATCAAAGTCCTGACATTATTCAAGAAATAAAGTCTAGAAGACTACAATGGGCAGTTCATATACAAAGGAGTCAAAATGATCGACTATTAAAACATGTATGGAAGAGAGGAAGCACCACAAGGAAAAAGACCACTGGGGATATCTAGGCTTAGATGGAGAGATAACATCCACAAGGATCTAGCTATCATTGAAGTTGACCAACAAGAATGGAGGGAGCTGGCACAAGACCGTTCCAGATGGAGGCAGATAGTCGAGGCAGTCAAGACCCATCCTGGGTTGTAGTGCTACGGAGTCAATCAGTCAGTCAGATTATTAACTTTAAGATTAAACTCAAGCTAACTGATGAGCAGACGAATGAGACAAATATACGAGGTAATTTGAAAAATATAATAAGACAACAAACGAGGAAAAGGACTGGATGAAGAGTATATACCCAATACTCTTCATTCTCGTCCTCATTTGTTTTCTTGCAACTGGCAAGACATTATTATCCGCTTTTTGGTAAATTTATGTGTTTGTTAATTTTAAATTTATTGATGAAATTAAGTGTTAACAAATCTAACAATGTAATTGAGAAAAACCATATTATAAAGATTTAAACAACACTACTTTGTGTAAAATAGCAATTCACACCATAATAACATTCTTATAATGTAGATACCTGGATAATCTGGATTAGAGTGCAGTGAAACATTGGATTTACTTGACCAAAGATTGATATGTGTGTAATTTCATTCTTATAGAAATAAAGTATTATAGTGCCTAATAATAAACAACTTCTATGATATTTAAACGCATCTAAAAAGTACCATTATCTCCGCAAAATCATGAAACAAAAGCACAATTATTCTTTGTAAATTTTACTTCGGTTCTTTCTATTGTGTTTGAACATTAAATAAAATTAAAAGCTCGAAATAAATAGTTTTTAATGATGTTTGAGTGCGTTAAAAAATTCCATTTCCCCTTTTTCTTGATATTTCGCATAAATCTCGTATATACAGGGTGATTCAAAAATCGATCACGAAACTTAAGGGGGTGATTCTACTTGACAAAATAAGGGTAGAGCTTCATATAATTTTTTTTCAAAATGTCATTCGTTTTCGAGTTACAAGCCGTCCAAGTTCAAGTTTTTATTTTTTGTTTTTTGAATTACTCGCTTACAGGAAAACCGATTTGACTAATATTTGAAAGATAGGCTAAGTCTTCTGCGCTTCATCATTTTAGTAACAATTCACATTGATTGTTTGCCGCTAGAGGGCACTTTACCTACATTGAAAATTGTTTTTTTGTCATAATTTTTTAGTGTTGACAGCTACAGTAGTTTTTGGCATAATTTCTGAAAGACTGATACCAGGCCTTTAAAAAAGGTGCTCTTTATTTACATCGCTAAACCCAACGGTTTAGACGTAAATCACCCTTAAAAATTAAGTGGTAAATTTACTTTTCTCATTTCATTACCACCAGCTACCAGGTAAATGGCTATCAAAGTATACTAGAGCTGTCAGTTTAACATCAAATAAATTCGCTTTTTAAACTATTTAATTTATAATCTTAAAATAACTAATAATGGCTAATCAGTAAATATTCATATTATGGATTATTGCGATATACATTTAATTGATAAAAATTAATGAAACAGTACTAAACAAACTAAAAAAGATTCTCAAAATGTCCCCCATTTTCTTCCATACATTTCCTAACACTCTTCAAAAAATGTCGCCTAACTCAATGAAAAATTCCTGGTGTTTCTTTAATGATTTGGCACTTTTCGATTATCCTGAAGCGAAGATCCTCGACGTTGATTACTGGAATATCGTACACCAATTGTTTCAAATGACCCCAAAAGAAAAAATCCATAGGATTAAGGTCTGGTGACCTCGCTGCCCATGCCAATGGTCCACTTCGTCCTATCTATCGCTCAGGATACGTTGCATTCAAATACTGTCGGACACGTATACTAAAGTGGGGCGGAGCTCCGTCTTGGAGGATCCACATGTTGGCCCTTACTTCCAATGGCACATCTTCCAGATACAATGGGAGACGATTTTGGATAAAATCTAAGTATACGTCACCAGTTAATGGGCCATCAAAGAAATGAGGACCAATAAGGTAATCTCCTATTATTCCTGCCCACACATTTAGTGAAAATCTACGCTGATGTTTCGTTTCTACCACATTGTTTGGGTTCTCGTAAGCATATGTGTGGATGTTGTGTAGATTTGTTATGCCATCACGAGTGAAACCAGCTTCGTCAGTGAATAATATGACGCCAATTAATCGATTATCGTGTTCATACTTAGCTAGGATCTGATTGCACATTTCCAACCGTCTCGGCCGATCATCGTCATAAAGAGCCTGCACCTTTTTTGAATGAAACGGGTAGAGTTGTTCTTCTCTTAGTATCCTCCATGAACTAGCCTGACAGAGCCGCACTTCATTCCCAATTTTTCTAGTACTAATACCTGGATTATCTTCAATAATTTCAAGCACTCTTTCTTCTTGTTGCACGTTTCTAGCAGTTCTAGGTCTTCCCCTATTTCCATTATAACTTTTAAAGGAACCACATTCCGCAAGCCTCCTGTGCACACTGGAAAATGTTTGAGCATGAGGGATATTTCTTTCCGGATAACTCTCCATATAATATCTTCTTGCCAACTCTGCATTACCATTTGCTTTTCCATAACAAAAATGGATATCACAATATTCGATATTTGAATATTGGTGATTAGCCATTATTAGTTATTTTAAGATTATAAATTAAATAGTTTAAAAAGCGAATTTATTTGATGTTAAACTGACAGCTCTAGTATACTTTGATAGCTATTTACCTGGTAGCTGGTGGTAATTAAATGAGAAAAGTAAATTTACCACTTAATTTTTAAGGGTGATTTACGTCTAAACCGTTGGGTTTAGCGATGTAAATAAAGAGCACCTTTTTTAAAGGCCTGGCATCAGTCTTTCAGAAATTATGCCAAAAACTACTGTAGCTGTCAACACTAAAAAATTATGACAAAAAAACAATTTTCAATGTAGGTAAAGTGCCCTCTAGCGGCAAACAATCAATGTGAATTGTTACTAAAATGATGAAGCGCAGAAGACTTAGCCTATTTTTCAAATATTAGTCAAATCGGTTTTCCTGTAAGCGAGTAATTCAAAAAACAAAAAATAAAAACTTGAACTTGGACGGCTTGTAACTCGAAAACGAATGACATTTTGAAAAAAAATTATATGAAGCTCTACCCTTATTTTGTCAAGTAGAATCACCCCCTTAAGTTTCGTGATCGATTTTTGAATCACCCTGTATTTTGTTGA
Organism: Diaprepes abbreviatus; assembly: GCA_034092305.1. NCBI lineage: Eukaryota > Metazoa > Arthropoda > Insecta > Coleoptera > Curculionidae > Diaprepes > Diaprepes abbreviatus. Next base: position 895,906 of record JASJET010000314.1, read on the forward strand.
AGTATCAAGTATATTACGTAATTTTTGATATTGCTCAAAGTTAGAGAAACGTATGTTCTGAACTCGCGCAAAAAATCATGATGTTTTAACCTAACGGAAATAAGTTATATCCTGTCCTTAATAACATCAGGAAATTAACAATTTTATAGTCCGTAGGTCGTAAAGGTAATTAAATAACATTTAAAAAACCGTTAAAAGTTATTTACGATCTTGTTAAGTGCTGTGGATTTTCCTATTCGCATGCCATTTTGTTAAACCCAAACCATTTTAAATGTTTAAATAAAATTATGTTTATTAGGAAGAAACGTATAGTTTACTTATTTATGGCGTTAATTTTCATTGAAAATCTCCAGGGAAAAAACAAGATTAATTTAAATGGAAACATTTCTTAATTTTTTTTTATTTTGTCTTTTGTTGGGCTTAGGTTTTTTATTTAATAAGAAATCCATGATGTTTCGCCCTATATTTAAGGAACTTTCACAATTTTTTGTTTTCTTTTATATATCCTAAAAATATTTTTTATATAAATAAAAACATTCATAAAAGAACATATCTACAGTTTTAAAAAACACTTTAACACACTATTAAAATTTTTAAAAAAGTATTTAATTTTACCAGTACACACCTTGATATTTTGTTTATTAATTAACAATGAAATGCAACTTTTACGTCGTCTACTGAGGAATACATGGAATGCGAATGTGTTTTATTTTTTATATTTTACAATGCACCAAAAAAAAACACAAAAAATGCATTCATTTAATTTTATGTTTAAGAGGATATTCAATTTTTGATGTTTGTTAACAAGATCGAATACTAAATATTTTTTTTTAATTAAGCTGGTGTAAATGTGACCCAAATTTCCTATATCCGTTCTGTCGTTAACAGTCTTTTTATCTTTTTTAATTTCTATCATTTCCTTTATCTGCAATTTTTGGCAATTCATATCTTTGTTTTTAATTATGGTACTGTTATAATCAAAGGTATGTTTTTCATCCTGTAAAAATTTAAATAGTGTTTTAAAGTGCTTCTTTGTTTTTTTAAATTGTAAATATGTTCTTGTATGAATGTCTTTAATTATATAAAAATATTTTTAGGACAGTAAATAAAAAAGAAAACAAAAAATTTTGAGAATGCCTTAAATAAATGGCGAAATGCCAATTGTTTGGGCGTTTTATTAAATAAAGAACCTAAATCCAAGAAAAGATAAAATAAAAAAAATGATATAATCTATGGTTTAAGAATCGGAAATATATATATATATATATATATATATATATATATATATATATATATATATATATATATATATACATTTAATTTTCTAAAATTTTTTCTTAAACCATCTTTCTATATAAATGTATGGTAACTTCTTTGGATTAGGTTTCAAAAATTAATACTGCTATTCTGTGCTTGACGTTTCGCCCAACGTAGTGGGCTTTTTCAAAAGTATAATCTAAAATAAAAACAAAATACAACTAACATGGTCACAAACGCACACTCACAGGACTTAGAATTAACACTCAAATGGTACAATATTAATTAAAAATATCAATTAATAAAATAATGTGACATTAAAAATCAAAAATTAAAATTAAAAATTACAAATTTATCCCAGATACGCACCTCAATTTACCTTGGCCATGTTTCTTAGTGAAGTATTTGACGATTCCTCCAGTTACTATCAACTTAATATTTTTTTTTATTTGGAAACCTTTTTTCTGATTTATAAATAAATTTTATCGATATTGACTATACAGTGTGTTGCAACAATAAGGGCTACAATAGGTGGTTTAGTTTATTAGGTTAAAATATATTTGGCTCAGCTTTTTGATATCTTGTTTGTCATTGATTGGTTGTTTTTCTTTTTTTATATGTAGCATTTCCTTTATTTGAAGTTTATGGTAGTTTCTTTCCTGGGTTAGAATCTTTGTGTTTGAAAAATCAAATTCATGTTTAAAATTTGTCTCGTGTTTGTGTAATGCTATCGTTGCGTTTTTTGTGTATTTATGTCCGTTCAATCTGCTGTCTAGATATTGTGTTATCATTCCAATATATTTTTGTGGACAATTTAGACATGGTACGGAATAGATAATATTAGATTTCTTTTTATGGGTCACCTTAATTTTTAGCTTTGTAAATAGTGGTGACAAGTGATTGTATGTTTTGTGGCAAACTATAATATCGTGCTGTTTGAGAATGTGTGTAACTTTTTCTGACAATGAATTTATGTATGGTATTGCAACATATGTTTTTGGGTTGTTATTATTATTATTTTGTGTAAGGGCGTTCTTATTATACAGTTTGTAGGTTCGTTGTTTTATTATTCTGTTTGTGAGTTTTTCGGGGAAATTATTATCACGCAGGATTTGTCTGACTTTCTTTAAAGCTTCTTGACGATATTTCGGCGAAGTTAGGGTTAAAGCTCTATCAGTCAAACCTATTATTACGCTGATCTTTTGGGGTTTCGGATGATGTGATTGATAGTTAAGGTAGCGTCCCGACCATGTATCTTTTGTGTACCACATCGTCTCAATCTTTTTACTTTCATAATTTCGAACTAGTGTGAGGTCAAGGAAATTTATTTTTCCATTTTGTTCGACTTCTGATGTAAATTGCATCTTTTGGTGGAAATTGTTGAATGCATTTAGTATGGTGTCTATTTCAATTTCGGGGACAGCTGCTAGACAGTAGTCAACGTACCTCTTGAAAAATTGAATCGGTATATTAAGTTTTTCTATGACATTTTCTTCCAGATATTCCATGCCCAACTGTGCTACTATCTGGGATTAATTTGTAATTTTTAATTTATATTATTTTATCGATTGATATTTTTAATTAATATTGTACCATTTGAGTGTTAATTCTAAGTCTTGTGAGTGTGCGTTTGTGACCATGTTAGTTGTATTTTGTTTTTATTTTAGATTATACTTTTGAAACAGCCCACTACGTTGGGCGAAACGTCAAGCACAGAATAGTAGTATTAATTTTTGAAACCCAATCCAAAGAAGTTACCATACATTTATATATATATATATATATATATATATATATATATATATATATATATATATATATATATATATATATATATATATATGTTTCAAAAAATTGTTGAAAATATTTTTGAACCTAAAGCTTTAAAGTATATAAAGAGAAGCTTCTTAAAATTTCCCTTAAATCCTGCATAAAAGAGATCTTTCAAAAAACGCTGCCCTCGAATTCAATTAAATAAAATATTCATGAACTACAGAGTTTCTATTTAAAGATTAAAATTTAAACGTTAAATTTTCTTCTGAAGCCCATTAAAATCATAAAACCAAAGTTTTTAAATGCAACCTCAAATATTGCTATTAAATTTGACGTTTACACGGTCAAAATAAAATTTAAAAACAGAAAATTAAGAGATAAAATTCACCGTTGAATTAAATTATGTCCAGGGGTGATTTCGATTTAGAATAAAATTGTGGCTTACTAAATAAATGTACCACCTTGAGCAAATAATTCCTGGAATTCATTCTGAAAATTCAAAGCACAAGTTTATTCATCAAAATTGATATGGTCTCATTCAAAGTACTCCCCAACAAGTGCAACACACTTATGCCAGTGCTTGATCCACCTCTTGAAACATTTCTGGAATGCGGTTGTATAGAAAAAAAAACACTGGGAGCCATATCAGGTGTATTCAATGGCTGTAGGATGGTATTGGTTTCGTTCTTAGTCAAAAATTCATGGATAATGATGACTTTGAGCGACATGCTGCAAAATCCACGAGTTGTTTGCCCGCAAATCCATTCTTTTTTGGAGAATTGCTTCTCATCTCATGACGCTCAAATAATACTCTTTATTAACTATCTAATCTTCTGACAAAAATTCATGATACACAATACCGTTGTACTCCACGACAACCATGAAAATAGTTATCTTTTTCGACTGAAAACGACATTTTTTTTTTTGGTTTTGGCTCATTCGGAGCTCTTTATTTACTCCACTGATGCCTGTATTGTGCGTTGTACTCATAAATGTACGTCTCGTCTTCGATAATGATGTGTTTAATCAATGTTGGGTCGGATTTAGCCTTGAGATCACTCAGGTCCTTTGGGACCAACTTTGCAGCCACACGGAGGAAATTCAAATCATTATGTTCTGAACGGATTCATAAGCAATTTTCAAGTCCTTTACCAGCTCTATGTTGGTTAATTTGCGGCTATTGACCTGATTCATCTCATATTATCGATGTTTTTATCAGTTTTCGATATCGACATCCTGCTACTGCGTTCTTCAACCTTGACGGACTCACGATCACTTCTGAAGCGTTCATGCTACTGGTAAACGACTGTTTTCTTTTGGGTATCATTGTCGAAACAGTTTGCCAACATTTCCAAAATTTTCGCATCATTGAATCCATTTTAAAACAAAATTTATTTCAAACTCGTTGTTAAAAATTCAATTCCATTTTTGAAAATGTAAAATGTTGAAAATACGTCCAGAGGTAGATGTACTTAAGACAAAGTAACGTTTACAAATGTCAAGTTATTACAATAAATTTGATATAAATGAAAGATAGATGTAACAATAAAACCAAAATAACAGAACTAAATCAGCTGACTCAGAACGTTACCTGGTATTAATTCCGAGAACTTTCTGATCAATGTGGTATTTAAACTAATTTATAATAAATAATGTTAAAAATTTTCTTTTATATTTTGGACATTACGCTGACAGCTGGCATCTATCGAATTTTAAATTTCAAGAAATAACATATCATATCTATATCGCTAAAGTTATAAAAATAGAGCACTTCGCGAGAAAAAAGGATATACATTTATGGGAAAAGTAAATATTATTTCAAAGTAATGGTGAATATAAAGGCGGTAAACAACCCGATTTATATATAATATAAAAATACATTTTTTACGTTGTAACTGAATGGCTGCCAAATTTAAAACTATACGGTGGTTTTTAGCTACAATAGTAGAAATAAATTGTTGGCAAATTTGTCGGCAACCTCGCCTTTCGGGTTCTAGCGAATAATACCTTGATTTTTTATCTTGTGTATTTTTTATATTTATTTTATTTTATTATATATATATGTATATATATATATATATATATATATATGTATATATATATATATATATATATATATATATATATATATATACATTTCATTTGTTAAAATTTTTCTTAAACCATCTTTCTATATAAATGTATCGTAACTTCTTTGGATTAGGTTTCAAAAATTAATACTACTATTCTGTGCTTGACGTTTTCAAAAGTATAATCTAAAATAAAAAAAAAATACGACTATCATGGTCAATAAAAAACTCATAACCGATACAGAAGCAAAAAATTTAACAATACACAACGGGGTTTCACCAAAAATATGTGGTTTACTCAAACTACATAAACCTGGTATTCCTCTAAGAACAATAGTATCGAGTATACAATCACCATTTTAAAAATTATCGAAATATCTTTGCAGCTGCTTATCGAATATAACTGGAAAAAACAATTATTATATAAAAGACTCTTTCATTTTTAAAATTTTTTTTAACGAAACAGGTATTCCAAATAACTATAAATTAATCTCACTAGATGTCTCGTTATATACAACTATTCTCAATGACCTACTAACAGATATAATAAAAGCAAAGTGGGATAACTTAAAAAACTTTACCACTTTAAACCTAGAAACCTTCACTGAAGCCATAAATTTGACACTAACCAATAATTACTTTCAATATCAAGATACATACTATCAGCAGCTTGATGGTTGCGCAATGGGCTCACCAATATCATCTACAGTAGCACAGTTGGTCATGGAATATCTGGAACAAAATTTCATAGAAAAACTTAATATATCGATTCAATTTTTCAAGAGGTACGTTGACGACTGTCTAGCAGCTGTCCCCGAAAATGAAATAGACACCATACTAAATGCATTCAACAATTGCCACCAAAAGATGCAATTTACATCAGAAGTCGAACAAAATGGAAAAATAAATTTCCTTGACCTCATACTAGTTTGAAATTATGAAAATAAAAAGATTGAGACGATGTGGTACACAAAAGATACATGGTCGGGACGCTACCTTAACTATCAATCACATCATCCGAAATCCCAAAAGATTAGCGTAATAATAGGTTTGGCTGATAGAGCTTTAACCCTAACTTCTCCGAAATATCGTCAAGTAGCTTTAAAGAAAGTAAGACAAATCCTAAGCGATAATAATTTCCCCGAAAAACTCACAAACAGAATAATAAAACAACGAACTCACAAACTGTATAATAAGAACGTCCTTACACAAAATAATAATAATAACAACCCAAAAACATATGTTGCAATACCATACATAAATTCATTGTCAGAAAAAGTTACACACATCCTCAAACAGCACGATATTATAGTTGGCCACAAAACATACAACCACTTGTCACCACTATTTACAAAGCTAAAAAGTAAGCTGACCCTTAAAAACAAATTTAACATTATCTATTCCGTACCATGTCTAAATTGTCCACAAAAATATATTGGAATGACAACACAATATCTAGATAGCAGATTGAACGGACATAAATACACAAAAAAAAACGCAACGACAGCATTACACAAACACGAGACAAAATTTTAAACATGAATGTGATTTTTCAAACACAAAGATTCTAACCCAGGCAAGAAACTACCATAAACTTCAAATAAAAGAAATGCTACATATAAAATAAGAAAAACAAGCAATCAGTGACAAACAAGATATCAAAAACCTGAGCCAAATATTATTTTAACCTAATAAACTAAACCGTCTATTGTAGCCCTTATTGTTTGCAACACACTGTATAGTCAATATCGATAAAATTTATTAATAAATCAGAAAAAACTAATTAAAAAGGTTTTAAAATAAAAAAAAAATATTAAGTTGATAGTAACTGCAGGATTCGTCAAATACTTGTATAAGAAACATGGCCAAGGTAAATTGAGGTGCCTATCTGGGATTAATTTGTAATTTTTAATATATATATATATATATATATATATATATATTATATATATATATATATATATATATATATATATATATATATATATGGCGAGTTTCTGCAATTTTATGTTTCTTCTTGAATCCCAGATGCCATCGTTTCCTATCGTTTCAACCTCCTTCCTGGAGTCCTCTACTTTCCAATTCGGTGCGGATGTTTGAAATCCATTTTTTCTGTCACCTTCCCCGTTTATTTCTTTATGCTGGCGCCAGTTCCCAAATCTTTAATGGTATCCTTTCTTCGCTCATTCGTTACAGGTGTCCATACCATTTTAACTGCTTTTCAGTTATATCGTCCATTATCGTATATTTTACTTCCATTCTTTCTCTAATGGTTTCATTTCTTACATGATCAAGTGAAGATAAACCGTATATTATTTCGGTTGAAAAAGTTTTTGTGACATATTTCTATCTGTGGCCCACACGTCTGATCCATACGTCAATACTGGCTGAATCAGAGCCTGATATATCCTTCTTTATGTTTTCTTTGTTAGCTTCTTACTCCACAAGATTGGATGTAGTGCTTTAATCATATTTTTTTCTTTTTCCTGTTTTCTTTAGTATATCTTTATTATCTTTTCCATCTTCATCTATTGTAACTCCTAGGCATTCGTATTGTCTAACGTTTTTTATTATTCCACTTTCTGTTTCGATGTCTTGTTCTGTGCCTCATGTAGTCATGTATTGTGTCTTTTGTATGTTTATCTCTAAACCTCATTTAGTGAATTCGATGAGTTTATCTATCATGTAAGTCATGTCTTGCTTGCTGGTCTTCCGCCAGAACTACTTGATCATCTGCAAAAAGGATTATATACAAGTGAGTGTCCTCTATCCATATCCCCATGGGGCTACATTTTTTTATCCACTGTTTTAATGCGCTGCAGAGATAAATTTGAAACAGCGTTGGAGAGGGGCAGAAGCCCTGTTTAACCCCTTTGTTTGTGAGAAATCCTCACAAGTTTGATTTCCGACCTTAACAACCGCTTGGTTTTCTCTATACAGTGTTTTTACGGCGTTTATATATACATAATTTCTGCGAAGGGATGGAGTCAAATGCCTTATGAAGATCTATGAAAGTAGCATCCAGCTCCATTCCTTTTGCTAGTCTCTTTTCTGCCAGTTGTTTTATTGTACATATATTGTCCACGTAGGATCGCCCAGGTCAAAATCCACTTTGTTCGTCCATTTCCGTGGTTTCCTCTTCTATTTGGGCTGTTAGGATTCTGCTGTATTAAAACTATAAATTGTATTGTTATTAATCCTTGTCCAAATATAACTTAGAGAGGCAGCATCTCTATAGATTATCAACTGCTTCAATTGTTTGCGTAAAAGTTTACGCTTCAGAATTAATTTAAAATTCCCCACAGTACATTTTCAAGATATTGTAATAACGCAAATGTGATTTTTTGAAGGTTATAACTTGATTATGATTCATTGTATCTTCATTAAAACCTTGATTAATATTTTATGAAACACTCTGTATATATACGACTCCATCAAAATGTTATTTACCTTAGATCTGCGTATCTCGACCTTATCTCTAATTAGCTCGCTAAGCGAAGTCAGCATTTACATAATCTCACGAAATGCCTTTAAAACTTATGCAAAATGAGCTCCAGAAATTCTGCAGAAGTAATTTTAACTTTTCTATTATAATTTTATATGATACGTCTGCAAACTACGACTTTTAAAGTTTTTGACATTACGAATGAAACTTTTTTCCTGTATGCAACTAATAATACAGATTCTGGTCCTAGAAAGGTCATTTCCACGTTCTTTCGCAGTTTAAGCAAATATCATATCAACGATCTCGGTTTGAGGGCGCTCCGTATTTTTTAACCCAACAGATATAAAAAAAGATATAAGCTATCCTATGTATAATTTTAAAACAAAATAAAAATTCTCGGCTGTACCGACTTTATTTCTTAACTTGATTGGCTTAAAAAACACGCAGTGCTCTCAAAAGGAGACAGTGGGTGCGATACCTGCAAAAGTACGTCGTAAGTTTGGTTGTATATATATATATATATATATATATATATATATATATATATATATATATATATATAAATGAATAAAAAGAGTGTGGCTGCTTTTAAAAAGCTAATAATGGAGTGTTATACATCGTCGTTGTTTTAGTTTTAAGAGTCATTAAGGAAATTATCTATAAATTAAAACCATATTTTACATAAAACTATAGAATATAATATAGATTTAATTAGTTTATAAGGTAAATTTAAGCTTATTTTAAGCAATTCTGGCACTAATATATTAAGAAAATTTTGCTAAATAAAAGGGTAATAATATTAAAGCAACAATAAATTTTTATAAAATTAATTTGAATTGAACTAAGAAGAACATAGCTGAACGAGATTTTGGATAATTCCTTACTTTATAGGAAAAGATAAATAAAACATTTTTGGAAATTTGAAGAATTTTTAAAGAAGAAAATAAATAAAATTACTGGAATGGTGTTTATTGACATATTGGGACCAAATAAAAGAAAACATAACAAGGTATATATATATATATATATATATATATATATATATATATATATATATATTAGATAAGGAAGTAGCCTAACTTTTCTTAAAATAATGATAACAGAATTAATAAATTATAGTTTGCTATACTAACCTGTTAGAATATAATAATATTTATCATCATAAATATTAGGTGTGAAACTATATTAACTTCATGAATCACAACACAACACACGATAATTTGTTTAAAATAATATTATTTCTAACAAATAAACGACGCTTTCCATATAAAACTCCACTATAGCCATCTAGTAGACTATTACGAAATTAAACGTTGCCAATTTGTGATCCAGGTTGTTAAAAGACAATGCATGGTAGATAAAAGTAACTAATAAGTAATATTGGTTAGAAATAGTGTTGGATGAAAGATAAAAATAATGACCATTAAATTCCATCTACTAATAATTAATAATTCTGTGCCATTTTTTTTATTGTTGAATAAAATTTGTATTTTGTGTTTTAATCATTCTGTGTATTGTTGTCTAATTGATATCTGATAAACAACTGAACTCACCTGAGAAGGAGTCAAATAACAGGTAGGAACACATCTATATCTATATACATAATTTGAAAATATTTAAAAACTGGTAAAGAATAGTTATAATTTATTATAAATATTTTTTACCTGTCGCTTAACAAATAAATATTAAAATTTTTGATTAAATTTTGACAAGATTTTGAAAATTCAATAAAATAAATTCAGAGATAAATAATAACAAAGTTCCTTAAATTTTATTTTAATCGGGCAAATATTTTGTGCAGGGTGCGCGATACCAGCCATATTCGTCACAATAAATATATATATATATATATATATATATATATATATATATATATATATATATATATATATATATACTGATGTAGGAAGCTTAGGGAATAAGCTTTCCAGTATTTTTTTTTATTTTTTAGCACATATACCTATTTGGGGGTCCTTTGTCCTTCCTTTCTGAATCCACCCCTGATGGCACAATCCATTGTCGCGAATATAGAAAATCTGAGTATTTTCAAAATGTACAAATCGAGACCGAGCTTAAAAACAAGCGCGGGAACCTTAGTGGCTCCTAAATACGTTTCTAAAAATAACACAAAGAACGAAATTATCTTATTTAATTAATTATTATGTTAACTCCACACAATTAATCAAAAGATTACCCCACCGAAATTTATAATAATTTAGGCGGACGAAAACAAATTAACCGCTGTTCTGTGGCTGCTTAAATTGCCATGCATAATTACCTAATTTGTCCTTCGTAATTTCTTTAAAATTTGTTTATTCTCTTTAAGTTAATTAAAAATTTCTCATGCGCAAAAATTAGAGTAAAACCTTAAAGGGAACAAGATACATAAAAGACGAGTTTTAATCTAAAAATAGACGCAATTTTCTCTTTTAGAAAATTCAGATGAGGTAATTGAAGTTCTGTCATAAACGACGGAACGGAGGGAGTTCGGAGACACCGTCTTCACGGCTCAAATTACTGTAAAGGCAGCACTGTAACATCATTAAAAAATTTTATCCCTTGGGGAGTTTTAATATTTTACATAGTCATTATATGGATAGGGTGTGCTTCTTATTTTCTAAAAAGTCTCATGTATAATTTCTTGAATTATGACTAAACATGATTTCCTAATTAGATAGTTTATTAATCTTTGTCATTTATCACACGGGTCAAATTTATTTTAGCAGCGAGCCGTGAAGCTTCTTATTTTTAAAAAATGATTTTCTCAGCGCCAGAAAGCCCCCATCTCGACACCAAGACACGTTATCCGTTTATGAAAAAAAATCTTCTCAAACACCGATCTTCCCAAAAATTAATGACCTTTACAATTCGAGTTTACGTAAACAAAACGAGTAGTAAACTTCAAAAGCGCGAAAGCTAAATTTCGACGATAAAGCATGCCCATACAAAAAGCGTGCACAACAAACTTCTCCCGTCCGCAAAGTGGCTCACAAAAGCGTGTGCTATCTCAGCGAAATTTCCCAGTAATTTGGCTTATCTGCCCGGATTCTAACAAAAAGCTGTACGGAGATGCGAAATACGCCAAACATTTGATCCCTGCGTTTTGGGGTGGCTGGCCCGATTACATCGCTACGGAGGGGAAATAACTTTGCAACTGATGTTTGTATATTTTCAGAATACATTTTCAATAGAACACCGTTTTTTTTTTGATGAAGTTGTCATTTATATTCTAAGAGCTAAAGAATTTTAATGGGAGTTATGTTTTTACTTTTAATAACCTACGCAAAAAAAAATTAATGATTACCAATTCAACTATACAAGGTGTTCGGATGATCAGTAGTGAAGATATGGGAGCATCTTTTGGTAACGGTAATAGTGTTCAAGAAATTAAACCAATTCTAAGTGAACAGTTCCCACATAACATGAACGCTTTCACATCTCGCAGTCTTCCAAGAAAAGATATTGTAATTTACCAATTAAGCAAGCTTTTTTAAATTTTACCAATAGTGACTGCAATTTAATGTTTTTATTAATATATTGACATAAATCTGATTATTGAGCATAATTGACCCTGCAATAAATAAACTTTAGAGTTTTCTCGACTTTTCGATATATATAAAAACCACTTTGGCACATTATTTATATTTTAAAATTGATAAAAATTAACACTTTGCACCTTAAAATTTCTGACAATTTTAAATAAATTTTGTTCAAGAGAACTCTAAAATGTTTATAGTTGTTTTAATATTATTACGCGTTTATTTAGCAAGATTTTCTTAATATATTAGTCCCACAATTGCTTAAAATAAACTTAAATTTACCTTACAAACTAATTAAATCTATATTATTTACCCTTACTCTAACTAGTACAATACTTTTTACATAGTTTTTTAATTAACTTTAGTTTTTATAGAAAGAAATATGTCATATTTTTTAAGAATATAACAATTCTCCATTATTTTACTCATTCAAGAATTTTGGATTCTATTATCTTTTTCTTAAGACTTTATCTGTTTATTTACCCTACGATTTAAATAATACATCTTATACTATACTTAATCTAATTTTATCGTATTCTAAACCAAATCTACTGGCCTATTAACCATTAAAATATATCATTTAACATTTCTGTGTCTGATTTCTTCTCTTTTTATCTTAAATAAAACTGAGTCTGAGTAATTAATTATACAATATATATATATATATATATATATATATATATATATATATATATATATATATATATATATATATGTATATATGAGAACTGATCAGTTCTCAGCGAGTAACTAGACGAACCGCACTTGAAAATGTCAAATGAGATTTTGGCGAAACGTCGTGAAAACGATTTTTTGAACGAACGGATTAAATCCCCCCCCCCCCCATGAGCTTTGAGTTTAGGAAAATTGACCCGATTTTGCCAATTATACTACAGTTTATTTAAGAACTAGGGAGAATAAGAAATCAATTTTTACCCTTTTTCTCTTCGCAAACTACCTGTGTTCTTTAGTCCGGTGTCTTTTGCAAAATCTGTTGTCACTTATAGTCTAGGAGCTAAAGCATTTTAATGGGAGTTATGTTTTTATTTTTAATAACCTACGTGATTACAAATCCAACTATACAGGGTATTTGGGTTATGCATTAGGAGGCAATTTTTCGGAGGGTGGATTGTTCACAAGAATATCTTAAAATTTTATTTTGTAGTGAAGATGGGAGCATCTTTTGGTAACGGTGGTGGTTCCTAAGAATTTAACAAATTCTAAGTGAACAGTCTGAAAAAACTTCATTTTTATTGTAGCATTTAAATTTACCAACCTCTCTCTCTCTCTCTCTCTTTCTCTCTCTCTAGCATTACAATCCGGGTTGGGTCTTTACTGACTTCGCAATCTGCCTCCACTTGCTGCGATCCATCATCAGTTCCGCCGCGCGTTCGACGTTTAGGGTTTGTAAGTCTGCTGCAACGTTATCTCTCCACCTCATCCTTGGTCTTCCTAGCGGCCGCTTTCCTTCTGGATTCTCTTCCCATACCAACTTGACGATACATTGATATTGTCTCAGAACATGGCCGGCCCATCTTAATCTTTCTGCTTTTATTATTTTCACTATATCTGGCTGGTTGTATAGTTCCTCCAATTCCTTGTTTATTCTCATTCTATATTGCTGTGTGGTGTTGTCCCTGACCGGTCCGTATATCCCTCTAAGCATTCTTCTTTCTGCCATTTTCAGTCTATTCTCATTTTGTTTTGTCCACGTCCATGTTTCACATGCATATGTCATAACCGGTCTACTACTTGATATATTCTTATTTTCGTGCGGCGGGATATATTTTTCGATTTCATTATCTTTTGCAGCCCATACCAGCAGCGGTTGCCTTCTTGTATCCTGTTGTTAATCTCTTGTGTAATGCTGTTGTCAGAGGTGATCGTAGCTCCCAAATATTTAAACTGATGGACCCTTTCAAAATTGTAGTGGTACATAGTCACGTTCTGTCCTATTCTGTCTCGCCGTTCCGTTCTTGTTGTAGCCATATATTTTGTTTTTTCTTCGTTAATTCGCAGGCCAACTTTCTTTGCGGCATTTTCCAGTTTGAAGAACTCTTCCTTGACACTGGTAGTTGTATTACCTACAATATCGATATCATCAGCGAACGCCAATATGATGCGCGACCTTGATTTCTAAAGAGGAGCGTTTTTGTGTTGATTTTTCGCACGATGCTCTCCAAGGCGACGTTAAAGAGGAGTGAAGATAGCGCATCGCCTTGTTTCAGACCACTGTTGATTGTAAAGAAGGTTGACAATCTTCCTTCAAGTCTTACTGCACTTGTAGATCCCTCTATACATGTTTTGGTGAGGTTAATTAGCTTCTTCGGTATGCCCAGTTCTGCCATGGCATTCCACAGATCCACTCTTATGATGCTATCGTATGCTTGTTTAAAATCTATAAATAGCTGGTGCAATGTTTTGTTGTATTCCCAACATTTCTCCATTAATTGCCTAATAGTGAATATCTGATCTACAGTTGAGCGGTTTTTTCTAAATTCACATTGGTAACTAACCTGCTGAGAATAATACTACATAATTTGCATATTTTTAACTTAACTGTGATATAATATAAAGCTTGTAAACATTGAGTTTTCTTATTTCTTATGGTTTTATAGTTTATCACCTTGTCTTCTTAACAGGGTTGATATGGTATTGAGGTTTATGTACCACATTATTTGGTGTAAATTTGATTATATTCACTGAATGACACATTTGATTTTTAATAAATTCTCGTTTATTTACATTCGAAATCACAATCAGAATATATAAGGTTATATTGAGTAATAGTTCAGTTAGCATTGATTATAGATGTATATCCGATTCTTTTGATACGAGCAAGGCATGTAGAGTCTGACAATTTATTGTTGAGTATGCAGTATGGAATTTGTAACATTTCTTTTAGTTTGTTATTATTATGATTAGTAACTAATCGTTTTTTTCTTCTTTATAAATTTCCAAGCCATGCCTTCATTTAATTTATTACCTACCAATCTGTGTAATTTCAGAGCTAAGTGAGAATGCTCCTGATTGAGTGGAAGGTTGGCTTCTCGAGTCTATGCTCAGAGGTTTCCTGAAAGAAACTATCCTAATCCAGCGGTTTTCGTGAAACTATTACACCAGTTTCGGGAAAATGGAAATGCCAGTTATAAAAAACCTGGTATGAGAAAACCTGTCAGTGAGGATGAAGAAAATGATTTTACTGTACTTGGCTCAGTGATCGAAAATCCCAATATTAGTCAGAATCATTTATCCAAAAATATTAACATTAGCCAAGCAAATGTTTCAAGGATTTTTAACAAATACAGATTTCATCCTTATAAAATCTAGCTTTGTCAAGAGCTTCATGGAAATGTACCGAATTAAATTCTGCTTGTGGATGTTAGATAAAGTGGCAGAACATGAACACTTTTTTGATAATGTGTTGTTTAGTGATGATTGTACTTTTCATAACAATAGTTTCATGAATAGACACAACTTCCATTACCATTCTGATTCAAATCCGCATCAATAATGAATTATGAGAAACCAGCGGTTGTTTAATGTGTGGGGAGGACTACTGGGTCCATACTTAATTGGACCCTACTTTTTAAGACTTTTAAATGGTTTGATATTTCGCGATTTTTTTACACTAACCTCCAGTGTTACTAGAAAATGTCCTTTTAAATATTAGACCAACTATGTGGCTTCAACTGGATGGAGCTTTGTCTCGTTATCACCGCGAGGTTAGGCAATTTTCAAATGTCAGCTTTCGAAACAAATGGATTGCGAGAGATGAATTTCAAAATTGGCCCCAGAGATCTGCGGACTGAACTCGACCAGATTTATTTTTTTGGGGATACATAAAAGGAATTGTCTACAATGCGCCCCCGACAACACCACAATATATGAATATATATATATATATATATATATATATATATATATATATATATATATATATATATATATATATATATATATATATATATATATATTGAATAGGAATCGACACAAGATGACCTAATGACCATATTATAAATACTCGACGAGTCTAAACAATTTCAATTAAAATATCTAAAATACAACATAAATTTATTATTTAGATAGTAATAAGTAGTTAGTAGATATATTAATTAATTAGAGTCATTAATATTTACAAATAATATGGACCAAAGCATAATTAAAAGCTTACATGATTAAAAAAATCATATATAATGCTAAATTCATAATGAATTTTTAGACATAATTGTAAAATAAACAATATATAAATATTAATACAATAAGATCATATTGTAAATTGATCATAAGAATAATAAGGTACAAACATTAGATGTGATAGTGAAGGTAAAGTGATAATGAAGAGTGAAAATCTTCCAGTGAAATAAAAAAAACATAACGATCGGTTTTTGCAACAATAATGTTTTGAAAAGGAACAAAAGGTGAACATAGTGGGAAACCAGTTACGAAAAGTACTTTTAAATAATAAATAAGGTTCATTAAATTGTTTTTAATATAAATTAGACAGTTAACAGTAATATTAAGAAAATAATTTTAATTAAAACACATAAAAACATAGAATAAATTTAAGAAAACTTGTGATATTGACATTAAAATTAAATATTATAAATTAATTTTAAGTAATGGAGTAAAATAAATTATATTAGAATGTAAGGAAAATTCTAATATTTAATATTTTAATATTAAGAAAACATAATTTAGCATCTTCAAACAATAATTTTCAATAATTAGTTAATTATATATTTCAATATTTTCATGTCAAGCCATTTTGTTTTATAATTTTTAATATTAAAAATTGTTTTAGGAAGGCTAAAATAGGTATAATTAGATAGGTAAAATCATAGAGTTTAATTTTATAATATTTATTGTCATGCATATTATTGGATAAATCCAGGAAATGGTAAAATTGGAAAAATTTTATCAATTTTAAAATTCTTGACGGCCATTTTTGTTTGACAAAAACGCCAAGAAAAGGGTGATTTTTCATCAAGTAACCCGATGCCTTCAACTGCTGAGCCAATCAGAATGATTAATTAAGTCAGCTGGTGGCATACGATAGAAAGAAAAATCACAAAAATTCGAGACAGTTGCAAAAAAGTATTGTTACAGAGAGGTGTAAAATAAAAGTTTCTCCTCAAAACATAACCTTAAAATTTTCACGACGAGATCATAAAGCCACGTGCGAGATCTTTTGTTTTTGATAAGTAAATATTTTTAAAGGTTATGAAAGTAAATAAATAGTAAATAAAGTTTGATTAATCAATATTTTAAAAAAAAAAAATAAGTTAAATTAAATTGAATGTCATTAAGAAATAGCAACTCCAACTAACATCAAGAAAATTTAGTAAAACCCGATTGTGTGAAATAAAATTTCAAGAAATTATACCTGGCTGGTGTAAATACAAACATTTCCTAGAAGTAGACAATTCCTGGACATTTCCAAAAATAACCAAGACAGTGTTTAATAAAGAATATCTACTTACTTGATAGTAGGTATTTTTAAACAATTATCCCAATCCAATTTGATGGTAAAAGAAGACAGAGAAACACAAATATACCTTTTTATTGTTTATAAGTAAACAAACACTTAAGGATCAAGGTATTTTAAAATAATATTACCACATTTATATTAGACATTATAAAATCATTGGAACTAATTTATAATCACTTGTTAAAATTAATAATCCGCACTTTGCACATTTTTTTTTTTAATTTTTAAAATAAATAAAAGTAATACATTTCAACTGAACACGAGACTTTCATATTTGTCAAACAACTCTTGACAGTTCAGTGGAGTGACATTATAATTAACAGTAGAGACAAGGTGCAATTGATTTTTAATTTTAATAAAGCTGATGTAGACAATAGGTATTTCAAAATAATTTTATAATCAGTAATAATATCAGTTTGTTTTATAATAAATTTATGTTGATTGTTAATACAATTCAGTGGTTTTAATTGGCAGTAGATAAAAGGTAATTTTAAATTATGAGAATCTGAACTCACTTGGGATAGTTTCAGGGGAAGCGAGCTAGTTATATTAAGGGGAGATTAAAAAGAGAAAATAGTTTTATTAAAATTTTGTTAACAATAATATATGTATTTTTAAGTTAATCCAAAGAATAAATACAGTGCTGTTATCTTATCTTAGATAGGATACAGTAACTGGGCGCTCAAGGAAAAATTAAAAATACATATCGTGGTTTAGAATATTTTTATTAGAACAAGAAAAAACATATTTAATTCGCATTCACCAATTTTCAATTTTTAAAAAAAAAAACAAAATATTCAAAATATTAATATTCTAATTCCTCTTCGGGCAGTTGCTTGAAGCGTGTGTGGGCGACGAATATAGACCTCTGACCATACGTATAGGTCCCGCATCACGTTTTTCAACGCAATTGGCGCCCAACGTGGGGCAATAAATATTTTCAGTGGCTCGAATATTTTCAGGGGCATAAATATTTTCAGGGATCATAAATATTTTCAGGGTATATAAGTCTACTGTCAATAAAAATAATTAATAGGAACTTGTAACATATATAAAAAAAAAACGAGTATTATTGCACATCAGTTATTTAAAATTAATTACAACAAAATTGATAACAGTAGTATTAAACAAAAGTTTAATACATAAATATTATAAAATTTTGAATTGCATAAAACTTGAATAAATAAAATACCATGGCTGAACAAAATATAACCTTAAGATCAGGAAAACAAATTAATCAAGAAATTGGAGTACGGAAAACAAAAGAAGATACAGCTAGTACATCCACTTCTTCTACCGATCAAGAGAGTGAAGTATTTCAGCAGACTAAGCTAGAAGAGGTAGGGGAAATAACAACCCCTGAGCAAAAAGAACCAGAAAAGACAGAACAGAGTAGTAATCAAGATATAATAAAATTTTTGCAGAGTATGCAAAATACTCTGGAAAATAAAATAGAAATGGGCCAAAAAGATCTGGAAAAAGGCCAAAAAGATCTGGAAAAAGGGCTTAACGATCTGGATACGAAAGTTACAAAAGGTCAGAAGGAGCTAGAAAAAAGACAGCAAGACCTAGAACATAAGATTGAACAGGGTCAAAAAGAATTAAAAAAGGAAATAACTAAAGGCCAAAAAGAATTAAATGATATTAAACAGGGGCAAATAAGATTAGAAAAACAAGTGGATGAGAAAATATTAGAAATAGAAAACAGAATGTCAAAAGAGCTGTTAACATGCATTGAAGAAATGCATGAAAAGGTAACTAAAAATAACCAAGAAATATTAAATATGCTAGAAATAGAGAAAGGTGACAGGAACACAGAAATAGAGCGTCTTAATGACAAACTAGATACGACCATGCATGACATTACCTCAGAATTAGATAAGCATGGTAATGAAATAGATAAAATTGATAGGAAATGTTACAGAACTTTCCAGGAATACGATCAGATTATAGAAGAAAAACTAAAAACCACAACTGAACTAGTTACTTGTACCGTGGATAAGAAATTGGAGACTGTAACTAGAAATAATATGGGCAATGGAAATATTTGTTCCAGTACTAATGACATGGGTCTAAAGTTTAATGGCAACATTCGTATGTTACACCCGGTAGCTTTTATTAACAGTATCAAGAATAGGTTAAATAATGTAAATAATCTACAAGTAATAAAAGACTTTATTCGAGTTAATTTGATTGATCATGCAAGTATTTGGTATGGTAATATAGAATCAACGATAAATAATTTTTGTGAGTTTGAAAGGGAATTTTTGGAATATTTTTGGGGAGAAATAAAACAAGCAGAGTTTAGGGAACAATTATACTTTGGGAAATTTAATTATAATAAAAATGGGGATCTAGTTAATTATGCTTTAAAGCTAAGTACAGTAGCAAAGTATTTAAATCCACCAATGAGAGAAGACGAAATTATTCTGAACATTGCTCGTCATTATCAAGATAATATAGTACAAACAATTACAATTCAAAATATAAAAACAATGGGTCAATTTATTAATTTCTTAACAAGAGTACAAAGAGGTAATTTTAATGGGCACAATCAAAATAATAGAAAAAATAGTTATGATCAAAACTTTAAAAACCTAAATAACAATATACGTCCACAGCCGAATCAATTTAGACAGAATCAAACTAATAATACAAATAATATTCCTAACAATTTTAATAGAAATAATAATAATTATAACCGTAATAATGACTTTTACCAGAGAACAAATAGAAATTTTAATAACAATAATTTTAATAATAATAATACACGATACAGACAAACAGACAATGGTACAAATAATTATAATTTAAATAATAATAATTCACAATACAGACAACAATATAACGCGAGACAAAATAATATAAACTTAAATAGAGGCGCAAATAACAATGATCGACAAATTGATAGGAACGTTCAGAACAATGAAAGACAAAATTTTAGGAATCGAACTTTTTACAATGGAAATGACAGGGAATATAGACAAACTAATAATATTAGACGAAATAGAAGTGATACAGACTTACGAGTAGACAATGAACAGACAAATAACCACATGACAGGGAGACGGAGCAACAGCCTGGAGAGAAATCGAAGGGAGGTATCTTCGGATCCTAGAAACAGACGAACAAATTTTTAAATAACAGCCTTGGATCAGAAATTAAGACGAATTTTATACATTACGAACATCCACGAGAATTAATAGACTTAAATGACAATTTATACAATGAAAAATATGAAAATAATTTAGATTTAATTTATGTAAAAGGTAAAATTGATAATACAGAAGTAAAAATATTAATAGATAGTGGTTCTGAAGCATCATTAATTGATGAAAATAAATTAGAAAATATATTGTTATTTAATAAGAAAGTAATTATAAATAAAATACCAAAATTAAAATTAGTGGGGGCAAATAATAAAAAAATTTGTGAAGTAAATCGGCAATGTATGTTAAAAATAGTGCTTGGTAATAAAATTATAGAAGCATCATTAATAGTAGTGAATAATATGAATATCGATATAATTATAGGGAATGATATTTTAAGTAAATATGGGGCTAAAATAAATTACGAAGATATGAT
The DNA here is from genome assembly GCA_034092305.1 of Diaprepes abbreviatus. Classification (NCBI taxonomy): domain Eukaryota; kingdom Metazoa; phylum Arthropoda; class Insecta; order Coleoptera; family Curculionidae; genus Diaprepes; species Diaprepes abbreviatus. Next base: position 917,065 of record JASJET010000314.1, read on the forward strand.
CTTGATAATTGATGAACATAGAATAGAGTTCATAAATAATTTGGTTTTTAATCATTCGAGTGAGGATTTATCATGTATAGAAATGTTAAGTGAAGAAGTTACAAATAAAGAAAGCGCAAATAATATAATAGAAATACATAATCTTGAAAGTATTATAGATAATTGTAAGAAGGAGAATAATGCGGTAAATAATAAGGTTTTGTTAGCTAAAAGGAGCACAAAACCAAAATTTTTAGGAGATATTAGTATTGACAAAGTCAATGATAATTTTAGTAGGAGAAGTTTTTGTGATTATAATAAGTATAATAATGATGTGATTATGAATGAAAAGGAAATTATATGCGATTCAAATTTTAAAAAAGATATTGTATACTGGATAATGCTACATATTTTCAAAATGAAAAGTTTAAAAGGTACAGTGCAAGGAAAAATATGATATTAAATTTTACAAGCATAAGACATCCACAAGCAAACCCAGCAGAAAGATACATAAAAGAAGTGTCAAAATTATTGCGTATCCAATGTCATGAAAAACCTCTTACTTGGGAAGAAAACCTGGAAGAGATAGAGACCTTCCTAAATACCATGCCTAATTTAGTGACAGAAGAAATCCCAAGCCAGATCATGGGATATGAAATAAGTAACAGACCCTGGATATTGAATATAGAGACCCAATATCAAAATTTAATTAAAAATATCACTAAAAGAATGAAAAGAAAGGCTCATAAATATATAAGACAACAAGAGAAAGACATTAAACGAAAAGTCAAATTTAATAAAGGAGAGTTTGTATTGATTAAAGCCCTAAAAAAGACAGATACTAAACAAGGTCAATACAGTAGATTTCAATGGCCATATGAAGGACCATTTGAAATAGAAACAGAAAACGGAGATAATAGCTATAAAATAGTATACCCTGACACAAGACAAGTCAGAGGCATATTTAATATCAAAGATATGTATAAATATAATATTAGCTGATCAAATAACGTACAAAAGTTTATGATTAAAAGGGATATTTTGTGAAACAATAAATTTCTAATAAGCTATGAAATATATAAGGATATAAATTTTATTATCAACTAAAAGTTGTAATTAATATAAATAATAAAGTACAAATAAGAATTAAAATATTCATATTTAATATTTTATTTACAATAAAATATTAAATATTCAATTTGGGGCAATTGAATAGGAATCGACACAAGATGACCTAATGACCATATTATAAATACTCGACGAGTCTAAACAATTTCAATTAAAATATCTAAAATACAACATAAATTTATTATTTAGATAGTAATAAGTAGTTAGTAGATATATTAATTAATTAGAGTCATTAATATTTACAAATAATATGGACCAAAGCATAATTAAAAGCTTACATGATTAAAAAAATCATATATAATGCTAAATTCATAATGAATTTTTAGACATAATTGTAAAATAAACAATATATAAATATTAATACAATAAGATCATATTGTAAATTGATCATAAGAATAATAAGGTACAAACATTAGATGTGATAGTGAAGGTAAAGTGATAATGAAGAGTGAAAATCTTCCAGTGAAATAAAAAAAACATAACGATCGGTTTTTGCAACAATAATGTTTTGAAAAGGAACAAAAGGTGAACATAGTGGGAAACCAGTTACGAAAAGTACTTTTAAATAATAAATAAGGTTCATTAAATTGTTTTTAATATAAATTAGACAGTTAACAGTAATATTAAGAAAATAATTTTAATTAAAACACATAAAAACATAGAATAAATTTAAGAAAACTTGTGATATTGACATTAAAATTAAATATTATAAATTAATTTTAAGTAATGGAGTAAAATAAATTATATTAGAATGTAAGGAAAATTCTAATATTTAATATTTTAATATTAAGAAAACATAATTTAGCATCTTCAAACAATAATTTTCAATAATTAGTTAATTATATATTTCAATATTTTCATGTCAAGCCATTTTGTTTTATAATTTTTAATATTAAAAATTGTTTTAGGAAGGCTAAAATAGGTATAATTAGATAGGTAAAATCATAGAGTTTAATTTTATAATATTTATTGTCATGCATATTATTGGATAAATCCAGGAAATGGTAAAATTGGAAAAATTTTATCAATTTTAAAATTCTTGACGGCCATTTTTGTTTGACAAAAACGCCAAGAAAAGGGTGATTTTTCATCAAGTAACCCGATGCCTTCAACTGCTGAGCCAATCAGAATGATTAATTAAGTCAGCTGGTGGCATACGATAGAAAGAAAAATCACAAAAATTCGAGACAGTTGCAAAAAAGTATTGTTACAGAGAGGTGTAAAATAAAAGTTTCTCCTCAAAACATAACCTTAAAATTTTCACGACGAGATCATAAAGCCACGTGCGAGATCTTTTGTTTTTGATAAGTAAATATTTTTAAAGGTTATGAAAGTAAATAAATAGTAAATAAAGTTTGATTAATCAATATTTAAAAAAAAAAAAATAAGTTAAATTAAATTGAATGTCATTAAGAAATAGCAACTCCAACTAACATCAAGAAAATTTAGTAAAACCCGATTGTGTCAAATAAAATTTCAAGAAATTATACCTGGCTGGTGTAAATACAAACATTTCCTAGAAGTAGACAATTCCTGGACATTTCCAAAAATAACCAAGACAGTGTTTAATAAAGAATATCTACTTACTTGATAGTAGGTATTTTTAAACAATTATCCCAATCCAATTTGATGGTAAAAGAAGACAGAGAAACACAAATATACCTTTTTATTGTTTATAAGTAAACAAACACTTAAGGATCAAGGTATTTTAAAATAATATTACCACATTTATATTAGACATTATAAAATCATTGGAACTAATTTATAATCACTTGTTAAAATTAATAATCCGCACTTTGCACATTTTTTTTTTTAATTTTTAAAATAAATAAAAGTAATACATTTCAACTGAACACGAGACTTTCATATTTGTCAAACAACTCTTGACAGTTCAGTGGAGTGACATTATAATTAACAGTAGAGACAAGGTGCAATTGATTTTTAATTTTAATAAAGCTGATGTAGACAATAGGTATTTCAAAATAATTTTATAATCAGTAATAATATCAGTTTGTTTTATAATAAATTTATGTTGATTGTTAATACAATTCAGTGGTTTTAATTGGCAGTAGATAAAAGGTAATTTTAAATTATGAGAATCTGAACTCACTTGGGATAGTTTCAGGGGAAGCGAGCTAGTTATATTAAGGGGAGATTAAAAAGAGAAAATAGTTTTATTAAAATTTTGTTAACAATAATATATGTATTTTTAAGTTAATCCAAAGAATAAATACAGTGCTGTTATCTTATCTTAGATAGGATACAGTAACTGGGCGCTCAAGGAAAAATTAAAAATACATATCGTGGTTTAGAATATTTTTATTAGAACAAGAAAAAACATATTTAATTCGCATTCACCAATTTTCAATTTTTAAAAAAAAAAACAAAATATTCAAAATATTAATATTCTAATTCCTCTTCGGGCAGTTGCTTGAAGCGTGTGTGGGCGACGAATATAGACCTCTGACCATACGTATAGGTCCCGCATCACGTTTTTCAACGCAATATATATATATATATATATATATATATACATATGAACGCAGTCAAGCAAAAAACAACTTCTTCTGCTCTGGCCCAACACTGGTTAAACACAGGACATAAGATAAATTTCTCGGGAATAAAAATGCTGTTGAGATGTGAAAACCTGTCCACAAGAGTTATAAGGGAAGCCATTGAAATTGCAAAGAGGTCTAACAACTTAAATAGCAGAGATGATAGCCAACGCGTGCCTAATACTTGGAAAAATCTGCTTACAAAACATCAACCAGTACCACTTAGTAACGAAACAGATTACAACTTGGCAACGCAACCATAAACACTGGCAACAGGGCCGATGACGCGCAGTAGGTCTCGCAACCTGATGGGCCAGAACCATTATATATACCATTTTATATATGTATATATATATATATATATATATATATATATATATATATATATATATATATATATATATATATATATATATATATATATATAAAATTCTCTTACAGTTTCTATTTCATCAAAGCTGATATTAAATTAGTTATGAAAAGTTTCTTTTACATTTTAAATGAATGTTATAGAGAATCTCGTTTGAAATCCTTTGAAATAAAATAAGGTCTTTGAATCGAAAATTCCGTTTTGTTACGAATTTCTTTGAAGATTTAAGAAAATATTAGAAATTTAAACAAACATGGATAGAAGCGCTCTCTGAAATTAAGGGTATGTCCCGAACTTTTGCTTCAAGGTTACAGATTTTTAAGACGATTTTCATGTAACAAAAATAACGAATCTTCAAAACAAATAGTGTTATTTTATTTTTAAAATGCCTAAATATTTACTAAAAGAACTCTTTTAATAGCCAAGTTCACTAAATGGTATTCAGTGGTATTTTTATATTCAGGCTTAAAATGGGCAAAGAAATTTATAAATTTTTAAGTCATTAATTATGAATCAAGAAAGGAGCATGCAAAGAAGGCATTTGAATATTTTTCAAACATTGGACTTATCCGAAATGGTGTTCCTAGCGACAAATTGCAACCGAAATAAAACTGATATGTCCTTTTTACCAATGGGGTAATAGACCGCTTCTGAGACGCAAAGGCGACTTCATCCTAAACATAACAGAAGTGATCTGGATTGTTTACACATTTTCGAGACATCTTGCAATCTCAACTATTCGATTCGACTCACTAACTTCGACTGACTAACCTTTTCGCTTTATAGTACAAAACAAAAATAAGCATTTGTCGGCTATGCATAAAGCATGATGAAGTTTGAGCTTGGAATGCTCCAAGGTTAAGATTGTAAAAGAAGAGTAAGTATTGGGTAAGCTAAGCATTATGGTGAATAACACTTAGCCAGGGGAAACTTGCAAGTATGTGAGTTTATAGGCCTTTTTGTTTTTGTTATTTTCCGCAAAGAAAATGATTTGAAAATTTATAATAAAAATTTCCGCAAAAGAAATCATTGTACAACTTGTCGCACGAAAATCGTATGCAAATTGGAATATAAAATCCGCTACGGGGATGTAATGTAATGCGCAAAATGAAAATTAGGAATAGAAGTTATTCCGCAATGAGATGTTTTAGCGTTATTTTTACCCATTTGTTAATTAGCGCGTAATGTGCGTAATTACAACTATCTGTACATACTTTCGTTGTAATCTATTCCGTAACGTCGTAAGAACCGTCCATTTTACTCTCGCAAGGGATACATCTTATCACTCAAACTATGTCATAAGTTGCTTTCAATTCCCGCAGTTAAATTCGCTGAGGAGGATGAAAAATAAATCCAGAATAATATTTCAAAACCGACCGTTTTTCCCAGGTATTTCAACCGCCAGAATCCCGAAAACAAGGCGTTTTCATGTTCTGAAATATATTGGCTTTTCGCATAAAGTAACTAAAAAATGTGGGGGTAACAGATTAAAAGTCCGCGAAACAAGTATGGGTAACTTTTTTGGGTCCAAGATCGAAAAACAAGTATGGTTAACCAATGTTGCTAAAAACAGTACTAGTAACTGTGGACAGAAAAATTATGAAAATTTTCTCTAGGTGAAGGTTTGATATAATATTATGAAATAATATTATAGGAATAAAAATGATTGAATGTGAATTTGAATTTGGAAAAATTTGAATGAAATCTCCTGGAAAGAATATGCTATAGAAATTTATATCATATTTTGTTGGTTTGAGGTTATGTTTGGTTGAGTATTGGGAAACTCAGTTTTATTTCGAATAGAATCGCAATCTTTATGTCGGTAATACATTACTGCAACGCCAGTTCGCGTATGCAGTCCCGAATAGCACCCGACTTTCGAGCTAGTGTCTGAGCCTCCTGTAGTTGCGAAAACTTACCTCAGGCGTTCGTAAGCAGATACTACCTGAAAGTCCAACACTATGTTTTATACAAGGGAAATCCTCAGACTCCGTATTTAATCTGGATTTGTTTGCATTTCGCTTTAAAATCTTCTTGAATCTTTGGTTTTTCACTATCTAAGTGCAAGTGATAGCTACTAAACGCCCAAAGACCCTGAAAAAGTGATTTTATGTTTAAAGTAGCGAAGACTGGACGTTCTCCGAAGACTTCGATGCCTTCAAAAAGATCGTCGTGGTTGTTGTATGGAGGTTCTGGAACTGGTAAGCGCCACGGCCGTTGCTTTTTTGCTTCTGAAGAATGGGAATCCAAGAAGAGCGATGCTTGTGATCGACGTATTTTGTAGTAACTTTTAGGTCACGCCTTTAAAGTTAAAATCTACGAATTGGAAAGCTGGATTTTGTTCCATAAGCATTAATGCTTTTTGAACTGTGAATTTGAAAAGGAAATCGTGTTTGAAATGTTGTGAAATGGTGTTTCTCACGTGTAGTATGATCCATGCTGATCTAATAAGTATTTTTTGTCGAGTATTGCAAACAGATATTTACAATAGTAGCTGCTTATATACCCAAATACGCTTTCTACATTTTTAGAGAATATTCGAAAATTTTCTATTCAATTCCATAATATTCGCAATCGTGGCGTTTGTCATTTGTTTGTATACAGGGGCTGTTCAGTACACAGCAGACATAAAAGTCGATTTATATAGGTTTAAATGGCTATCTTCTTTATTTGAAGCCTTGAAGGATTAGGACTTCGTGTAAGAGAGTCATTCCTGGAGATCCCCCATGCGGTGTTGCCAAGTAGCGCAAATTTCTTTAACTCATGGAAACATATATTTAGCAATGTCACACCCCTCTATTGTCATAACAATACAAATATACCACGTGCATTGTTGTGGTTGCACTGTTAATATATAGGTAGATATGACATAACGTATCTTTAAAACTTGAACTCATATTAAAAAGATAAGATTATTTTCGGTTTTGGCACACCAAAAATGGTAAGATTTAGTCGATTTTATTTTATATACATTTTAAAAAGTTGATGCTGGTAGCCGTTACTATGTGGTAGTTAATCATCGTCGGGAAATGTTTAAAAAGGAACTACTACGTTTAATAACACTAAATTTATTTAGAAAACAGTGACTGCAGTTTCAACTCACAGAGTCATTTTCAAACTGAATTACAAAGGTAGACTAAGTATTTAATACAGAAAATTTAACAATAAATAAAGACTACCTGAGAAATAACATTATTACAAAAGGGAGGTACTAAATTGTGGAAACTAATTATTATTTGGCAACAACAAATAACGGGGAAAAGCCAAGTTCTGTCTGGTCATTAAGCAAATTTACATTTTTATTTTTACTATGTTTATATATTTCTAATGATTCAAGAATATTTAACTTTTGGCCCTTTGTTGAATAATGTAATATGTCAGTGTTGCTTAAATTAGGAAAACTGTGGTTATGTTCTAAACAATGGTTGGCAAAGCTGGAGCCTGTTTTTTGTAGTCTATATGATCGGTAGTGTTCTGAAAAACGAGTTTTAAAGCTTCTACCACTTTATCCAATGTACAAGCTATCACACTCTAAACATTTTAATTTATAAATTCCTAATTTATCAAATTTATTAATTTTATCTTTAGCATTGTAAAGGATAGTGGACAGATTGTGTTGAGATTTAAAAGCTACTTTTATGTTGTGTTTGGAAAGAGTATTAGCTACGTTTTCTGATAGGGTACCACAGTATGACAAAGATATATAAGATGAACTATCTTCATAATTTTTTATTTTGGGATATATTGAATTAAAGGCTAGTTGTTTTTGTTTTTTAGTTATTAATTTCTTTATAGTTTGTTAGGTGCCCCACGAGAGAACTAAGTATGAAACCAATCCACAGTTTAAATAATTTAGTAGATCTCATCTAAAAAGTAAAAAACATAAAAACCACGGAAAACTCCATACTAGTTTATTTTGACATAAAAAGCATGTTTTCTAATATTCCAACAGATGAATGTTTTATACTTATCCAAGAAATGTAACAGAAACGAAATATAAATCCAATAGTTACTACTGAAATCTTGTCCTCTTTTTAACTTTGCCTATCACAAACCTATTTCCAGTTCAAAAAAAAAAATTATTTACAAAATTCAGGCCTACCAATCAGACATAGAAAACAAAATTCTTAATTCCCCTTTAAGCAAAAACCATGTTCCATTTTGGTGGTCTTCTTTCTTCACAACTGTTGTTTTTCCAAGTTTTCTTCTTCCTAGCCAAGTCGATACTAAATCTGACTCGTTTTGTCAAGTAATTTATAGTTTTACCCAACTACGCTAAGTTGGACCAAACTATGCTCGAAATAACCGCTTGCTTCTTTCATTTTGCTTTCATAAGCCACGCCTACCAATACTTTTCTTATGGGAAAAATTTTTACGTCGAATTTCAGAGTTTTTACTCGTTCTTTTGACGAGATTTTTTCTGAAATCGTTAGATAATCGTTCTATGCATAATCCCACAGCATTGGAAATGTATAATTGTTGTTATATATTTACAATCAATAATCAATAATTTATAGGGGTCGCAAATGTAAAAATAATGTGCTTCACACAATTCTCAACTTTATTGTGTTAGAGATAAATGTTGAATTAATAACCAAAAATTCGTTATTAAAATTATGAATTTTGAAGGAACGCAACAAAATATGAGTGAAGAATATTTGGAATTAAACTTTGTATTGATTGACTGCCTTACACTTTCCATTTCATCATAACTAAAAATCTTTAAATGTGTTTATTTTTAAATCTAAAATAAAACAGTATCTTCAGTTAAACTTTCAAGCATATTTTCTCTGAAATGACAACTTTAACACTGATTGTCAACACGTCAATCCACCGAATTGTTTATCTCTCCAAAATCTAAAACGCAACAACTTTTAAAGTCAGAAATCAAATTAGAAGTTAATTAACTTGACTTTCTACTGCGATGCCAAGAAGTTCCTTTTTGCTAATTTAATCTCGAGAACAAACCTCCGACTCAACTTTCTAACATTTAATTCGGTGCGAACGACTTGAGACACTCCCGCTATTTTTTAGTCAAATCCCAATTCCGAGATCCCACTAATCATAAGGCCCATTTGGTCCATATTCTATTTTGCTAATTGTAATTTTCCCGGGGAAAATTAATTTAGGCGGCTGTCAAGGAAACTGTTTAGGAAGTGAGAGGATGTCTTCGAATTAACCCAAAACTAAGGGAAAATATTTTTTGTCGATTTATTTTTGCCAAGTCACAAAACTTATAGTTCCTTGGAGTCTTCGAACTGTATTTGTTAAAAAAAATTTTTACATTTTATTTTCCCAAAATACTTACCACTTAGTGAGAATTTGATTTCGGGAAGCAAACAAAAAGTCCATATTTTATGAACAAATTTTATTGACACATTCTTAATCTTAACATAATGAGTGTCCAATATGCTAATCTAAAGTTCACAAGTAAATTTAAAAGTAAACAAACACATAAATCCAACAAAAAGCATATAAAAATGTTAATTTCAAGCCTCAAGATGACGTCACAAATTAGAGCTGTAGCCTTGTATTTTGGCAGTCGTTGGCCTGACATGTCCAGTACCAAATTTTTCGAAGTTGATTACAAATAATTTTGAATCACCTTAAAATTATAAATTCCGGGTATTTTTTGAGAAGATGCTACGTCACGGGAGAGAAAAAGAATTAAAATGAAAACGAATGAATGACAATTAAATATTGAATGCTTCTGTACAGGTGGTTATTTTTTTTTAGTGCTGATCGCTCCTTCTTTTAGGGCAGTGCCTAGGCTAGCATGCCGGAGATTAGGGGGGTTATATAAATTCAAAGCGCCACCTGTTTTAGGCCCGTCGGTAAGAAGAAGCGATGATATTATCGAAAATAGGAAACAACCAGATCCCAAAATAAAACACACCGATTCCAAAAACAATTAATATATATATATATATATATATATATATATATATATATATATATATATATATATATATATATATATATTTAACAATAAAAATAAAATAACCACCTGTACAGAAGCATTCAATATTTAATTGTCATTCATTTGTTTTCATGTTAATTCTTTTTCTCTCCCGTGACGTAGCAAAATTTTGGCGCCCCACGTTGGGCGCCAAATTTTGCTACGTCACAGGAGAGAAAAAAATTAAAATGAAAACGAATGTATGACAATTAAATATTGAATGCTTCTGTACAGGTGGTTATTTTTTTTTAGTGTTGATCACTCCTTCTTTTAGGGCAGTGCTTAGGCTAGCATGCCGGAGATTAGGGGGGGGGGTTATATATATCTTCAAAGCGCCACCTGTTTTAGGCCCGTCGGTAAGAAGAAGCGATGATATTATCGAAAACAGGAAACAACTAGATCCCAAAATAAAACACACCGATTCCAAAAACAATTAATATATATATATTTAACAATAAAAAAAAAAGGATTCTGTTTTACAACTATGTGAATTCTATCTTAAACTAAAGCAATATGTGATTATTTGCTACCTGGATTAGAACACAAAAAAACAAGGAAACAATGAAAAACAATACTGCAAGTATGACGTCATGTGCGTCATACGCCAAGTCGGTTTAGATGTAGGTCCAGCATTAATTTTCACTATCGGCTAAACTGAATAACCTTACTTTTTAGGTACGGTTGTATTTTGCACTAATAAATTATCTAGTAGGCCGATTAAGTCTAAAATTATGTTTACTTAAGCCTAATTAAAAGTGTTGGACTATTAATATGTGAAGTGATGTTTTAAATTATCTAGTGTATACGTATACCTTCGGTTTACAACGTATTTTAAATGTAATTAAAAATAAAGTGTCCTGCAATTGCTCGCATAAAGTCTTATTAGTTCCCAATCACAGGAAAAGGAAAGTATACATTAAAACCGGTAATTTCACTGTTTATTACGAAGTTCTAATACCTGAAAGGCAGTTTTGTCATTAAATCCAAACACTTTCGGCAAGCTGGATAGCCGATGGCCTCTATGGAGCAGTGGTGTGTAATATGTTGGCTATGGTAGGCAAATCTAATTTTAGACAGGACGACAACGTCCCGGTGTAATAAGAACTGTTTGTGGCATGTACCTGATTGTCTTGAAAGGTGCACCAAGCAGTCACAACGATGGTGTGTTAGCTTTTTAGGTGAGATCACTTTCACTAAACTGTACTTAACGAAAAACGAATACAATAAAACTTTGTTTATCCGCAATATCTGGCAAATGATGCCTTAACACACTAAACTATGATTTTAGCTGCAAACAGGAATAAAAGTAGTATTGTACTCTGAGAAAATCAGCAAAAAATCTCTGCTTTCTGGGTTTCTGCTAGTTTTCACAACCAAGGCTTGGCCCAGACTCTCTCTGCTGACGCTTTTAGAAAATCTCAAGAGCGCCAAGAAAAAAAAAACAAATGATTAACTAACTACACCCTTGATGAAAGTGGCAAAAGTGGAGTGTTTGATGCATTTCTAGACACACTTGATTTTTTTTTTTACAAAACCGGTTTTTGATGTGACAGTGACAAAAACTTTTAGCTTTTATTTTATATGTATTAAAGAGACTACTTGATGAAAATAAGAGTTTAATTTATGGTGAGTATTGGCTTGATTGTTGGTATTTTAGTAAAATTATTTATAGTTTTGTTCATGAAATAACAAAACTGTAACACAGAGCATGGAGATTCCTGTTCTTTATCTTTTTAATCAACTTTTGAAAGGATGAGGATGAACCCCTTGGGGGCGAACTACCTCTGGCAGAAAGAAAAGTTTTTTATTTATCGAAACAAAATATAATTAAACCAAGACTGAATTTTCCATTTTTAATCAACCGTTCATAGAACTCGAATTTAGACTTTTATTTTTAGCATTTATCACGAAAACAAATCGAACTTTATTTAGATAGAAACTAAGTTCGAGACAGGCGATTTCAAAGTTTGTTAGATCATTTCTCTCGATTGTTTTGAATAGTGCCAACTAAATAATAAGTTTCTCAAGAAAGTTCGCTCCGAACTTTCAGAAAATATATCACGGTTGAATGGTTAAAATTTAGTTTCCTGTTTTTTGAAGAGGACATGGAGGACTTCCGAACAAGTTGTTAACAAAGAGTTTGCGGAGAAACTTGTTTTTCTTTTTTCTTTTCGACGACAGTTGTTTCGTAATACACAGATGAAAGTATTATTTAATTTTAGAGTGCAGGTACTGAAAAATGGTTATTTTAAAGAAGTTAGAGAGTATTTAAAATGGAAAATAGATATTTATTTTAATTTTTTTTCTTAATTTATACAACTTGCAAATGCTGGAAATATAGAGGTAAATAAAAGTACAGGGTGTCTCAAAAGAAAGTACACATTTGTTTTGCTTATTGCGTGAACGCAACTATTCCGAGCGGTGCGGGGGATATGTCAATCGGTAGCCTGGCTCTTGGGAATTTAGTCGCTATGGAGCGTTTCTCGGGAGCGGACCGTGCTTTGTGCGTACGTGAGTTTTACAAAAACGGTAATTCGGCGACTGTAGCGCGTAGAAAATTCTGCAATTTTCGACATATTCGTCACTTAAATGATGCGCCAAGCGCTCGGCTTATTGGAAAATGGGTCCAGAAGTTTGAAGAGACCGGTTCAACACTAGATAAACCAAAATCCGGGCGTCCGAGGTCTTCGAGAACGGGGTCGAAAACGTAGAGAGTGTTACTTAGTCTGTTCGTGACGACCCAAACGTTTCGATTCGTAAGCGTGCTGTTGCTTTAAATGTGCATAGGTCATCATTATTCCGCATTTTATACAAAGATTTAAAGCTGAACCCCTATAAAATTCAGTTTGTGCAAGAATTGAAGCCTCAGGATACTGGTCAGAGGCTTGACTTCGTAAACTAGATGACTGAACGCTTTTCAACGTTTACCAACATCTTATTTTCAGATGAAGCCCATTTTCATCTTAGTGGTCATGTAAGGAAGCAAAATTGCCGCTATTGGCGTGCAAACAATCCAAAACACAAAAATCAGAAACCTCTACATTCGCCGAAAGTGACTGTATGGGCTGCGATGTCGGCGCGAGGAATTATCGGCCCGTACTTTTTTGAAGATGAAAGGGAACGCACAGTAACAGTGACTTCAGAGCGGTATGTGGAGATGTTAGACGACTTAGCCTGAACTGCAAAATTTTCTTGGCTATAACCAAAGAACATGGTTCTAGCAAGACGGAGCAACTTCACACACGTCCAACATGTCTCTGCCACGAGTGCGTGAAATTTTTCCTGGCAAATTGATCTCAAAGAAAGGTGACATAAGTTGGCCTCCACGCAGTCCTGATTTATCACCTATGGACTTTTTCCTATGGGGTTATGTCAAATCAAAAGTTTACGCCAACAAACCGACTTCCCTGGCACAATTAAAAGAAAATATCCGCAACGAAATGGCAGACATCACGGAGAATACCTGCCGAGCCGTCATGGGCAATTTTAGTGCTCGATTAAATGAATGCCGTGAGCGCAACGGATTACATTTGGACGATATCATTTTTAAAAAATAAATTCCCAAACAATGTTTTTAATATGTAATAAAAATTTTTTCAATAAAGTCCTGACTTTTTTTTAAATCGATTTTTTAAATGTGAACTTTCTTTTGAGACACCCTGTATATACCTTCATATAAAGCTACGAAGAAATAAAAAAAAAGATATAGTCTCCAAATATAGTTGGGTTTATACAGGGTTATTCACCCCACCCCTTTTGGGATATATGGGGGTCTAATATAGTTACTTTTTAAAATTATTTTGATATTGTACAGGCTGTCCCAAAAGCTCTGAAAGTATCAAAGTTGTTTTTTTTTTTAAATGGAACCCCCTATATATTATTGTATTTTTGGAATCTCCGATCAAAATAAGTGCCTATTTTAGTAAGGTTTATAGTACCTAAACCTTAAAGGTTTTTAAATAATTTGAATTTTGACAAAATGTAACCTAATTATCATGTTTTAAATACTTAAAAAGTATTTCAGTTATGTACTCGAAATTTACAGTGAAGTGTAACAATAAATCATATTTTATATCTCAATTATAATAAACTTGCTATATTATACGGGGTGTCCAAAAATTAGAACTAATTAAATAAGAACTTTAAGTTGCTATAACTTGAATAATTTAAATAGAACGCTATACTTTTTAACTTACCAGAAAATTTAACTTTTAAATACCCATCGAATGGTATAAGGGTGTTCTATAGCTAAGTGTTCACGTTTTCACAGAATACGCCATATAATCGTTTTCTGTACCATTTTGAATAGATGTTCTAATGTATCTAGTTGCCTTTGGCATTTAGAAACGTCAGATAATTCATTTAATCCGTCAGTTTAGTCTGCAAAGCATGTTGCTATAATAGAGCTATTATTTTTTGTTACTGTGAAACTTCATTTATTGAACTGAATTATTTGAATGTTGTTGTGTTATTGCTTTGACAAAAAAAGCCGTGTTTGACAGAATATTTGCATTGACATAAGTGCTTAAATTTAATAAATTACCAGTTTGGCCCTAGGGTGAGAGGTAATACAATGCTGGCGCGGTGAGAGCGGGCGACAGCATACGCCACGACCTAGCACAACAAGAGGATTCCAAGTTATTTGCTTTCATTCAGGCCGTCGAAGCGTAAGTACCGAGTATTGGTATTTGAAATGGTAATTCTACGGAACAAAAAGTGCAGATTATTAAGTGGTATTATTCTGGTAAAGCTATGGATGAGATGATCGGCAGATTTGCATTTACGTGAGAAAATCATCCTGTTCCTTGAAAATTTAGAATTTCGGAAATTATTAAAAAATTTGAGACAACCTGTTGTCTAAAAATTTGTAAAAAATGCACTGATAACAATGAGGAGCAACCGGTTCCTCAAATTACTGAAGAACGAGCAAATCGGGAGACTGACATTTGTAGTTTAGCAAAAATTAATTTTCCTTGCAATAGTACCGTTATTGCGGAAGAACTTGATATGAACGCTCGAACAGTTCGGAATATTTTAAAGCGGAACAAATATCGCTGTTACAAATTACGAATAACTAAAGAAATTTTTCCGAAAGACCAGGAAACACGTATGGTGTTCTGTGAGGACATGATAGAAAGGACTAATAGGGATATAACCCTTCAAGTTTTGGCAAATACGCGAACCGTATTTTACAATAGACTGGGTTATTGTCTCGCTCAAAGTGGAGGCCTGTTGGAACGCCTCTTGTAGACTTTTAGGTGTTTTTGTTGATTTAAATTGAATTTAATTATTTGTTTATTTATTTACAATTACTGAACGTGTTACTTTTATTTTTTACCAGAATATAAGTTTATTTTTGAGAATGATTTTTAATCTTAAAGTGGTCTATTAGCTTATTTACTTAGAAATTACCGTTGCGTTTCACTAGTATTTTTATTAGAATAAATGTTTATTTTGTAACAGAAATATCAATTTTTTTTACGCTCAACGCCCAACAAAAACTATTTTTTTTTTGTATTTCGACTATTTGATGTATTTAAACAAATCAATGTATCAAATAGTCATTAAATATTCCAAATTCCGTCGATTACGTTATAAGTTTAGACAAAAAGTAAATACACCTCACATTCGTTTCAAGCTACTGCTCGTCTTCGTGTCGCACGGAAGTTAGCGGGGGTAATATTGCGTGTAGGCGTTTCCTACGATCTTCTGTCATGAACTAACCTGAAAGAAGGGCTTAATGGGTCAGAATTTGAGAAAAGGGCCAAAATAATTTCTAGTTATGAAATTTAAAATAGAAGGTTGGCTATAGTAACATTTCTATTAAACCTCGATAATATGAACGGCCAGACTTTTCTTTCTAAAATTTCGTCTCAGGTCAAAGGCAACAGTGTTGTATTTCCGTCGCGCAATATTAGCGATTACAAAATTGGGCTAAACAGAAAGGCAATAATATATTTTCGTCGTACTCTGGTGTGTTAAATACAAAAAAGCATGTTATCTACATGACGAGTATCTAACTTTTACTAAATCAAAAGCCGAGGTTAAATTCCAAGGCTTACTGGATCACACAATGGATTGAATTATATTGCTTCAATTAGACAATCGATAAATTAGATTTGTAGTTATGAGTTTCATTTGCAAATGGAGCTTCGATGGAACGTCAGGTCAGAGCCAGTACAAAATGAAATTCACTGATCCGGATATTTCAGCAGGTATTAACACGCAAACTCAACAAGAACAGATTGTGTTGTACAATTCCAAACCCTATACTAAGGAAACCGAACAAAAGTCTTTAAAGAAAATAGAAAATTATGAACTCGAACCAGACAACTTGCACCATATAAAAGAGTTCTCTTTGCTACCTGAGCTTCAGTACAGTACAACTTATCTATGATGATGATAGACGGCTAGGTGAATGCTTTGGCTAGAGCGAAATCGGTCCAACGTTGTTACCTCTGCCAAAACACATCTCAGTTCAACAACATTGATACTGTGTCCCAGTAAATACAAAGTATTTCAAGCTACAACTGTTAACTCTACAAGTATGTATTCGATTCTTCGAATGCTGCTTGTATTTGTCGTATCAACGTGATACACAGCAGTTGCAAGACCGTAAGCAGAAAGACAAAGAGGTAAAAGCACAGACAAAGGCTACCATCCAGCAGGCCTTTAAGGAGGGAGATTGGGACTTCTTGTTGACATGCCAAAGAAAGGATTAGGAAGCACTAACGATGGCAACATTATTCGACGTTTCTTCGAGAACAGTGATGAGTCAGCCATTATAACAACAGTAAAGCGATAACTGATCCTCCGTTTTCCCGTCATTTTGCAAACTGTTGGAAGCGGACATTAAACTGCAATAGAGAAGATTTGGGAATACAAACTTCAAACAGCAAGATTTTTCTTCAAAGGATATTCTTGGTACAACATGCCAACAGGAATTCACAAATTAGTTACTCCATTGACCAGACATCATAGCATTTGCAATATTACCGATAGGTAAACTATCGAAAGATGCACAAAAATCAACGGAAAAGTTGATAAGAAACTATCGACTAGACTTTGCCAGAAAATCTTTCCGAGAAAAAATATGGAGGATGTGTTCCAAAACTTTTCTGCGTCGATGGATCCTTACACTGTTTTTAACATAGTAACGAATCGGACAACAATTCGTACGTATTGGAGAATGAGAAAAGAGCTGTTAACAAAGAAGGCAATGATTAAAAAGTTCTTATTATTATTTTTATTACAGTCGTATTATTTATGCATTTATGTGAATCAATAAATGTTATATTATTAGAAATTATTTGCATTGGTATTTATTTGGCCTTTTAACTATTATCAATATCCATGTATTTATTATTATAGTATTATATTTAAAATGTACCTTGACGTCAAGCGCAATATTTTATTCATGGAAATACAATTATTTTTTTTTATTTTATTTTTAAAGCGTTGAACCACATTAGACCTTTTTTGAATTTATTTTCATGATTTTAAAGTTTCAATCTGCTATTGTTGGATCCGATTTTTTCTTTTAATATTAAATCTGTGCTTTTGACCCCCATATATATAGGGGAGGATTTTCCGTTTGTAGCTAACCTCAAAAAGCTAAAAATCATTATTTCAGTGGCATGAAATAATGGCAAGGTTTCTATATACCCTAAGAGGTTTTTGGGGTCCCTGCATTAAAATCTGATGTCCCTTTTCAGAAATTCAGGATTCCATGGGTATATATATATATATATATATATATATATATATATATATATATATATATATATATTTCTAATATTTTCTTGGGTATAGGTTTTTCCATTAGAGAAACAAAGGACAATAATTTTCTTTCTGACGTTTCGCTCTACATAGTGAGCTTCTTTAAAAGAGCTTGGTATATTTATTTTACTTCTACAAAAATTACACAATTTTTGTAGATGTAAAATAAATATACCAAGCTCTTTTGAAGCTCACTATGTAGAGCGAAACGTCAGAAAGAAAATTATTGTCCTTTGTTTCTCTAATGGAAAAACCTATACCCAAGAAAATATTAGAAAAAAATATTTAACAAAAGGTTTAAGATACAAAAATAAATTATATATATATATATATATATATATATATATATATATATATATATATAGATATATGATAAGTCAAATATAGTTATTTATATATTGGTATTTGAATAGTGAAGAAGTTATTATTAGTTTTTTTTTAAGTAGTTAATAGAGATAATCTTAATACTATAAATTGACATAACAATTTAAAAAAAAATGACATAGACAGTGTAGTAACTATTTACAAATATTAATGGAATTAACAAATCAGTAGAAACTTTTCATTTTTAACATTTATGTTTTGAAATGAGAAAAATTGTGGTTTTATTTTTATTTTAGCAAATTAAAAAGTTTGAAAACATCTGAATTTAATATGAAAAAAGTTTTATTTATGCCCCCTGTTGAATACCAAAAACTTTTCCATGTTCGAAAAATAAATTTCGAAACTCGTACGAAAAAGTTCAGGATAAAAAAGTTTTATTTCGGTTTATCGTTGTTATTATTAATGGTTTTAAAGTCATAACAAATTTAAGATCAAATATTAATTTTAATATAGAGCTTATTTCACTGAAGGGTTTTAAAATTTAGACTTTTGGCAGGTGTAATATAAAGGTCTTCAAAATAATGATCACACAAGCACAACGTCAGATTGATACATTTCTTATAAATTTTTGGTTGCCGAATTCCAATCTGGACTCAGATCAGGTTTTTAAATTATCTTCTTCTTCTTCCTTCTTATATATAAGCAATTTGTTTGTTATTCTTCGTCTCTTTGCCTGGTTTCAGTCTATTGCGAGGGGATCACTCCATCGTTTACGGGGTCTTCCGGTACTCCTATGTCCTATTGGTGATTTGTCCCTAGTGATCTTTACTATTCTGTCGTCCGTCATGCGGTTGATGTGTTCGTTCTATTCCCTTTTTCTTTGTAATACCCAGTCATTGATGTTATCGACTTTACACACTCTTCTTATATCCTCGCTCCTATTCCGATCCATAAGTGTCCTGCCAGCTATCCTGCGCACCACTCTCATCTCTATTGTTTCCAGTATTTGTTTTATTTTCGAGATTTCTGGTCTGGTTTCTGCAGTGTATGTTAGTATGGGTCTTATTGTTGTTTTATAAATTCTGGATTTAACTTCGATTTCTATATGCTTATTGCTCCATATAGTACTGTTAAGACATGCGGCTGTTCTTGCTGCTTTCATGGCTTGTCCCCTCACCACTGTTTCAACATCTCCGTATCCGGATATTTCTATTCCGAGATACTTGAACTTCATTTCCTTCTGTATAATTTTATTGTCTATTTCTAGTTTGAATCTGAGTGGTGTTCTAGATGTAGTCATGGCTTTAGTTTTTGACGCTGATATATTCATGTTAAACTTTTTCGCTGTTATGTTAAATTGGTGCAGTAGTCTTTGCAAATCGTCTTCGCTTTCAGCTATTAACACTGCATCGTCGACGTAGCACAGTATTTTGATTTCCCTGTCTCCTATTTTATACCCTTTCAATCTATACACCTGCTTTATCAACTCGTCCATGATGATGTTAAATAGTAGGGGGCTAAGAGAGTCACCTTGTCGGATGCCATTATTTACTTCTATTTTTTCGGTCAATTCACACAAATTATCCTAACCTAAAAATGCAAAAAACGCGATTTTGGCGAATATTCTATTTAGAAAATAA
Organism: Diaprepes abbreviatus; assembly: GCA_034092305.1. Taxonomy (NCBI): domain Eukaryota; kingdom Metazoa; phylum Arthropoda; class Insecta; order Coleoptera; family Curculionidae; genus Diaprepes; species Diaprepes abbreviatus. Next base: position 936,799 of record JASJET010000314.1, read on the forward strand.
AAGAAATAGTGAATAACTGACTTCATCATTAGATTTGTCATCGAGAAAGAATTTTAGAAACGAGTTTTCAAGAATTTTCTAGGAGTTTTTATGGTTAATACTAGACAGCAAACAACCGAAATGCAGTAAACATTGGCCAATTTTATGGAACGTCGACTTCAAGACAAACAAGCAGATGCAGAACGTCGTTGAATAGAAGAAGAACGTCGACAAAAAGAAAAACAGGAAGAAGAAGCGCATCGCCAACAAGAAAAATAGGATGAAGAACCGCATCGCCAATAAGAAAAACAGGATGAACAAACGCGGCACCAGAAAAAAAAACATTGGAAGAAAAAGACCGTCTCCTAAAAGAAGAACAATGTCGTCTGAGAGGAAAACCACAAGAAGACCGTCTCCTAAAAGGAGAGCAATATCGTCTGAGAGAAAAACAAGAAGAAAAATACCGTCGCCTAAAAGAAGAATAATGTCGTCTGAGAGAAAAACAAGAGGAAGGAGACCGTCGTCTAAAAGAAGAACAATGTCATCTAAAAGAAAAGAAGAAGAAGGATGTCGTGTTAAAATATGACAAGGTCTAAAATAAGATCCGTTTCAATAGAAGAAAGCAAGTATTCCCCGATCCAGACAATGTACACAATGTTTTCTGAAATACTCAACACGATAAGTGATACTTCGCGAAACCAAACACAATAAATAATATAGAAGAAATCAAATAGATTGTTACAGATGTGGACGGCCTGGACATATGAGATGGAACTGTCAAGTGCAATTAAGGTCTAGCGCACCATCCAAAGACTGCATGCAAGAGAACCAGGGAAAACTGCAAGAGTTCATTTCTAAAATCAAATGTAGAATGAGTGCTTTACGTTATGGCTGAAACCAGATCGAATGCTACAGATGTGGACGAACTAAACACATGAAAAGAACATATCGGGTACAAATGAGGGACCAGATAAGTGCTATAGATGAAGACGAAACTGGTACATGAGAAGGAACTGGCGGGTAGAATTAAGAAGGCACATAAAGTGCTACATATGTTGACAAACTGGACACATGAGATGGGACTGACATGTGCATTTAAGGTTTAGTTTACTATCCAGAGACTGCGCAGAAGAGAACAAGGAAAAATTTTAACATCGAATATAGACCAGGAAGACTGCACAATAACGCAGATACCATTTCAGGAATACCATGTAAGGAAAAATACAAGCACTGCATCAAAATAGAAGAAAGAGAAGAGTTTCCTATTCGGAGAGTCACTTGTGACGTTGATTCAAAATAGAGTACAGCTCAGATGAGAAACGATCTATTTCAACATAAAGGACCATTGAAGACCATCTCTAAAAGGTTGTGGACAGACATTAGAAAGATTGGGACCAATATTCTTGATGGCCTATCGATCCACAGTTCATGCGACATAATGTTCGGTTCCTCAACTGAGGAAAATATGGAGATTGAAGACTGGGTAGATGCTTTACAAGAGAAATTACGAGAAGTTCATGGCACAATTACAGAACGGATGGATCTGGCCACCGACAGAATGAAGACAAGATATGACATCAAGGCAAACTCGGAAAGGTTCCGCAAGGTGATAGAGTTTGGTTATGGATCCACAGAGAAAGCAGAGTAAATCGCCTAAGTTGATGGCATCATGAGAAAGACCATATACTGTTCTGAAAAGAATCAAGGACGTTGTTTACAGAATTCAATGAAGATCTAAGACCAAAATGAAAGTAATACATCTACACAAGTTGAAGCCATACCAAGGAGACATGGATGCTGATCGGGATGATCAGAGTTAGGAGGGGGGCAGTGTTACTAAGAACTGGAAGTGACTTATTGATACGCCCTCGTATGTACATATATTCCGACTTGTTGAGTCATCTTTATCATAATGTACCGAAAGGATTAGTGAATCAGTGACTTATATTTCCAGATAGAACTCAGCTTTTATGTTCCAGATATATATAGGAATTTCCATAGGTATATAAATAGAGATATGATTGGCGTAGTAGAGTTAGTCATATAGTTGTATTTTTAAGAGTTATATAGTGGTATTTTAATAGTGAGTATTAAGTAGTAGTAATAAGAGAGCTGTGATAATATAAGTATTGGAAGTATTAGTAAAAGGTATTGTGTTTTTACTCTGTGAACTCAGTAAACGATTTCAAGAGACAATGTTGTGTTTGAAATAAAATAACTAAAATTTTTTGTTTGATATTGTATATTTTGACACTTTTAATGCATATTTTAAGCATTTTTTATATATATTTGTATGCATATTTCGAGCTTTTTATGTTGCATATAATCTGGGCTCTACTAATTACTATTCAGCTAAGATTTTAATTTTCCCCCCTTTGTCGGCCTGTCGCTTTATTTTAAGCATTTTGAAGGCTCAAGAAAGCAACTTTCCGAGTTAATTTTTATTAATGAAAAACACACAAAAAAAGTAACTTTTCCGATATAAGTTGATGTTTTGCAACCTTTTAAAGAAAAAGGTCAAAACTTGACTCGATTTTCAACTTGTAATATTCTTCAGCCTTTGAAGTTAAATGGCTTGTTTTAACCAAAATTTTAAGAAACTCTTTAACGTTTCAATTTAAACCAAGTTTTCCTTTAAGTTCTTTTAAAACTCTTTTTGAATTGTATTAAGTCGCTCGTTAGTACCTTTTGAAAGCAGGACTTTTCGAATTATTCATGAGGTTCTTTGGAGGTTTAGAAGTCGAAATTAGAATCGTTAAAATATCTAAAGCAAAGCAGTAATCTATTCTTTTATAAAACTTGATATATTAAATCTTTTCCTTTTTTGGTATTCCTCATTTTACGGGAATAATTATTGCAGTCTTTATTGTGAAAATTTACACAGGAGAAAGGTTATTTGAAAATCATATCAAAGGGAATAAAAAGATTGCACAGCACGATGTGAAACTTGTACATTGCAAAATAAATTTTTGCAAAATATTGCAAAATTCATTATTTTTTAAATAAACTCTTTCATTGCATTATACAAAATTAAATACGTTCAAAGGATTGATTATTGTTATTATGATATATTTTGTTATAAATAAAGTCTTAAATGACAAATTTTGCAATTTAAAAATATACTCTTTTATGAAATACATTTGTATCAGGTTCGAGAAGGAAGCAGAGAAGATGGGGCTACAAATAAATGAAAACAAAACTAAATATATGTACACGAGCCGCAATATTCGAAACAGAGACAGAATTGGACAGAACATCACCATCCACAACTACAACTTTGAGCGCGTCACAGAATTTAAGTATCTTGGAACAACAATAACTGAAGATAATAACGGATCACAAGAAATAAACAATAGGATCCAAGCTGGGAACAGATGTAGCTACGCCCTTCGAGATCACATAAAATCGAAACAACTAACAAGGCGAACAAAGATAAATCTATATAAAACAGTTATAAGACCAGTAGTGATGTACGGCAGCGAAACTTGGACAATAACAAAGGCAAACGAAGAGCGACTGCGAGTTTGGGAGAGAAAAATCCTAAGGAAAATCTTTGGCCCTTTACTGGATGGGGCAACGGGACAATATAGAATAAGAACAAACAAAGAGTTAGAAGAGTTATACGCAGACGCCAACATAGTTAAAGAAATAAAGTCTAGAAGACTCCAGTGGACGGGCCACCTCATAAGACACTCTAGCGAAAGAATAATGAGACTGGTGTGGGAAGAAACCCCAACTGGAAAAAGACCACTTGGACGACCCCGGCTCCGGTGGCGGGATAATATAGCAGGAGACCTTAAAGCTATGGTTGTAGAGAAATGGATGGAGCTAGCAAAGGACAGAAACGAATGGAGGCATATTGTCAACTCGGCTAAAACCCACACGGGGTTGTAACGCCACGGAGTAAGTAAGTAAGTAAGTATTTGTAGACAGAATATACATTTTTAATTATTTTCAAATGATCGTTTGAGGGCTTTCTAAATTGAAAAATTAATTTCTTGTGATTTTGTTTATAACAAAAAATGTAATTTCGATAACGACTCATTTAAACGTATTTATCTTTATTTGAAAAATAATGAATTTTGCAATAATTTGTTTAAACAAATGCAATTAACCTAAAATGACCTGAACTAACCCAAATAATTTTTCGATGATTTTTTCCATACCTCCTGTTTTTTTTCCGCCGATCTTGCGTGATTCTTCCATAGAATCTAAATATGTACAGTTCAGGTTAGTTCAGGTCACGAACAATCTATTTATGTTTGGCATTCCGACTACGCTACAATACTGGAGTGACAACAATTAATTATATTTGAACCACTAAGTTTTCCATCCTAATAAAATTTAAAATCCATGTCAACGTAGCAACATCGCATCACATGTTTTGATCTAAATCGTATGCAACCAACCATGCATAAGGAACAGTATAAAACGACGAGACAACAGTTTTTTTACGTTTTATGAAAAATTCACATTTTTCCGCTGTTATTTATGCAAATTTTGTTAATAAAATGATTTAATAGTGTCTAGTGTTTGTGTATTTTACTATAAATGCCCGAAATTTAAACGTAGTGTTCGAAAAATACAAGTTATGATTGAAAATGATTTTTTTTTTCGGAAAAACCACTCGAGATCGGAGAAAAATAACAACATATTCATGTTCTATGACCCAAAAGTAGAAGGTATGTAAAAAATCATCGAAAAATTCGGAAAATTGTATGTTTCCACCTTATCCAAGTTTTACTGCATTTTTTTGTCGAATTTTTTTACCACTTTGATTTGTCGCCATTGCGCTTTCAACCAAAAGATGTGTGTCAGACGTTTACTTTTAGAATTAGACACAAGAGATTGTCTTCTTCTTCTTCTTCTTCGTCTTTCTAACACAGTAGCTAGTAGGCTATTGCCTGTTCATTGCCATCACGTCTTTCCCGGAAGATCAGGTCCAACATTCTCGCCATCGTTTTGGTGGTCTTCCCTGTGATCTTTTCCTACTGGGTTGTTCATTTTTGCGCTTTTAACGAGTGTACCGTCTTCCATTCTCCCTATATGTTTGTTCCAGAATCTTCGCCTTTGTCTAACCCATCTTCCTATGTTCTATATATATATATATATATATATATATATATATATATATATATATATATATATATATATATATATATATATATATATATATATTATCCCGCATTGTTGTCTGATATCTTCATTCCGTATTTTGTCGTGTAGAGTTTTCCCTACTATAAAGCTTCAAAACTTTTTGAATTCCTAACCTCAAAATCGACAATTGTGAATTTGCGATGCACCCTATTACTATAAAAACATTTTCGTGAAAATACAAATCTTGACGAGATCATAGACATATAAAGGCTCTCTCTTAGAAAGTGACAAAGCGAAATAAGTTACACCCCTCACGTAAACCTTTAGGAATGGTTGGTTGTGGCTATCTGGAGTATCACGTGTACGGAGCTCTTAACTTCGTCCATGAAAAGAGAGGTACTACTGATCTATTTCGCTCTGTTTCTTTCTAAGCTTGAACCAACATACTTCTCTAGGATTTGCGGTCTATATATTTATATGTCTATGGACGAGAAAACTAATTTAAGGTTATAAGAACCATATATAACCATAAAAATAAAGGTGACTATAGTGTTTCGAGTCATTGTCTTCTTGTAGTATCCATACGTGATAATCTGGCCCAAACAACCTATGTAGTGAACTACGGAAAGCGTATATTTTCAACAAATAATGTAAAAAAAAAACACTTCATTTTATTTATAAATAATGTATTTCATTTGATTTCAATCACTTGTTATTTATCTTTAAAGTAGAACGTCAACCCGTACCAAGCTGAAATATAAAGTTATTCATCCACTTTAGGGAACAACATTCCAAACTACTTGTGCGGAATCGGAAGTATTTCCGCTAGAAACGGAGCACTGTTAAAACTTTAACCTCGCACAATTTTCACTATTCTTCTATGTTTTCGTTCCTCAAAACTTCGCAACAAAAGTTGGTGTTGAGTTGAGTTACGAGATCTTTCTGGGAAAATCAACGAAAGTTCAAAAGATATGTTTGTGCGATTACATTTAGGAGTAAAGCAAAGTTTAACTCTAATTTATTAGCTTTAAATAGATATTTCTAAAAATGCATTCTCCACTTCCTTATTCAATAGAGAAGTGTTTTTAAGACACACAATAACCTTCATAAAATTATCTTACTAAAAATTTTATATTCAAAAAAAAGTAGTAGCTTTACTTTTGACGCATTATTTTGCTACACTGTTTTTTACTAGAAAGGCACGAGAGGTGCAAAACCTCACAATGAGGTGAAAGATAGATTTCATTTAATTAAATACAAGGAAGGTAAAATAAGAATAGTCGATCACTAGAGTAGAGTTGAAGGCTAGTAGCAATACCAGCGAGCAAAATACCAAGCTACCCCTATGTTGGAGAGTAGGGATGAGAAATTAAGGGCGCCACTGCATCAGAGCCAGGTTGAAGGCAGAAACTTTTCACGATGTTAAAATTTACTATCCAGAAAAACAAAAGGCATATCAAACGCAAGTAGCATGCTGGTCAAATAAAATTCGTGGCGAATAGTGATAAGAAAAATCTTTAATTAATTTAAATTTTCACTCAAAAGATCCAATTGTATCGTAAGCTAGATTTTACAAAATATAAAAGAACATCAAACTAGATTAAATACACAGAGAAAAAGGCAATAAGTACAGGCAATAAGTAGATTTTACAAAATATAAAAGAACATCAAACTAGATTAAATACACAGAGAAAAAGGCAATAAGTACAACTGGTGTGCCTGTGTCTGCCAGTTGTTTATTTCTCACTGACTGATAGTTGTGAAGTTCAAGCCCGTACGGTGATTGTCTGTAGGTTGAACAACAGCAGTGTTCAAGAGCTGATATTGACAAATGAACTGAATTCTGTTTGTGGGTGTTAGATAAAGTAGCCGAAAATGAACACTTCTTTGATAATGATAATGTGTTGTTAACTGATGAATGTACTTTTCATATGGTTTCGTGAATAGACACAACTTCCGTTACTATTCTGAATCAAATCCGCATGAATACAGATCTATGAGAAACCAGAAAAGATGGTCGGTTATAGTGTGGGGAGGAATACTGAGTCCATACTTAATTGGACCCTACTTTTTTGAAGGACCTTTAAATGGTTTGATGTTTCGCGATTTCCTTTTACACCAGCTTCCAGTGCTATTAGAAGATGTCCTTTTAAATATTAGAACAACTATGTGGCTTCTACTGGAGGGAGCTCCGCCTCATTATCATCGCGAGGTTCAGCAATGTGAACTTTCAAAACAGGTGGATTGGGAGAGACGGAGTTCAAGATTGTCCTTCGAGATCTCCAGACTTAACTCTATTAGATTTCTTTTTGTGGGGATACATAAAAGAAATTGTCTACAATGCGCCCCTGACAACATCACAAAATATGAAAATACGCATAAAAGACGCTTCTCAAACTGTAACGCCGCAAATGTTGACCAGAGTTAGCAGTGGTTTCGAAAAAATAATATGTAAGTGTTTGCAAATGGATGGTCGACATTTCGAACATCTACTATAAATATTTTGCTTCTTTTTTGTGCTATCGTCAATATGTTATTACCATTATTGCTGTTATAGCCTTGTAATGAAACAAATGTTAATTATTTTTCATTGTTCAATGTCAACTATTTTGTTAAAATAAATAATTAAATAATCACTCTGTGAATAGATATTCCGTGGCAACAGGGTAGTTATATTTTTTATCACTATCCACGAAGGTCTAAAGGAAGAATAAATCAGTTATCGAACTTAACTTTTATGATCTTTGTCGTTTAAATGTTTTCTTAAAAAAATACATAAAGTCAGTTAATTTATGAAGACGTAAAAGACCCTCTCTTAGAATTGCCTATAAATCCGTCTAAGTAATCCTGCCCTGGTTAAGTATATAGGACCAGATGTGATAAGGGTAGTTTTAACATGTGGTATGTGGAATACCGTTAAGGTGTTTTAGAGTATTGAACGATTTTCCCATTATTGGGAAACAAAAGAATGATCAAATAAACTCACTATAATGGAAATATATCGTTTGGCCATTTGTAAAAAGAATTATGATTAATAATTGTTTTTTCTATTCACAAGAAATAATGAGTTAAGATGTTTATTGCCAAAACAGTCAAGAAAATGAATAGTTTTTTTTACAGTCTTTAATATATATTCTTTTAGTTATAGAAAGAAATAGAATAGTTTTAACAATTGTGTTTATATAAAAATTAAGCTTAAGATGCTCACAGGTCAATTCGTGAATCAAGCATCCGGTATAGAATAGCTAACGCCCTCAGCATGTAACGATCGAAACCTTCGAAATTTACGGGAAAGAAATTGTCGTTTACCGGATTCCATCGCCTAATTTGGATACAAACGGAAAACAAAGGGAGAAGGGGTGTAAGATTCGAATACACTCTTTTAAGGAATAGTAAATTTTAGTTCCAGTCTGAAAGTCGAATAAGGGTGATCGGTACCATTCTATAAGCCCAGTGCCGTAGTGTATATTTGGCGGGAATGAAGGTTTTCTTTGTTTGATTTGTTTTTGATTTAATTCGGGAAGTTAAGGGAGTATCATGTGTTATTTTAGTGGGGCATTTCGCGTTTTTCATACGGTTCGATTAAGTAATATAAATAGCTGTTTTTCGCGTTTTATTTCTTTTTTTTTGTTTAATATTTTATTAAGCTATTTATACGTGTTTTTTTTTCCAAAATTGGGTTTTAGATTTTTGGTTAAAATAACGACCGAGAAGAGCAATTATGGTAGTTTTTCGTAATTGTTATTAGTTTTAAGTTTCTCATTGTAAATAGTTCGTTTTTATTCTATTTATTTTGTTAATAGACTAAGTGTTTTGAAAAACTTGTTTTATTCAATCTAATTAAAACCTTCACGCGAATAAACTCGCGGGCGCGCTGTTGTGAGATCTACAAAACAAGAGATGTCTACCGACCAACTAATTAGCAGCCTTTCCTGAGTTCTGAAGATCTGAGTCATGGTTGTGGTAAGCTTTAATAACCGTAGTGTTTGGTACTAAAGCTGCAAGAGAGAAGTTGAACGACCATACTTCCAGAGTGTCTTTATTACTGTGATATTTAATTGTAGGTTATTAAAATAGTTACTAATTAATATGGGACAAAAATGATTATAGATAAGATAATTCACGCTACCTCAATATATCATCGGCAAGAGTCTATAATCAAATTCTGTCACAGCCTGTTGGACGACTATAAATCGCGTTCCGAGTTTTTGAACATTTGTAAAGATATTTCTGATTACTATTCTAATAGTCGTAATTTACCTGTCGTTTCCAAATGCCATAGGCAACTAGATACATTAGAACATCTATTCAAAAAATACAAAATGGTGCAGAAAACGATTATTTGGGATTCTCTGTGAAAACGCGAAGACTTAGCTATAGAACACCCTTAACATCATTCCGTAGGTATTTAAAAGATACATTTTCTGGTAAGGTAAAAAGTATAGCGTTAAATTTAAATTAATCAAGTTATAGCCACTTTTATTTTTTTTATTTAATTAGCTTTAATTTTTGGACACCCAGTATAATATAGCAAGTTTATTATAATTGAGATATAAATTATGATTTATTGTTACACTTCACGGTAAATTTCGAGGACATAACTCAAATACTTCTTAAATATTTGAAACATGAAAATTAGGTTAGATTTTGTTAAAATTCAAATTATTTAAAAACCCTTAAGGTTTCGGTACTATAAACCCCATAAAATAGGCACTTTTTTTGTTCGGAGAATCCAAAAATGCAATTATATACAGGGGGTTCTATTTAAAAAAAAAACAAGCTTTTGGGACATCCTGTATAGTATGAAAATAATTTTAAAAAGTATCTATGTTAGACCCCCATATATTTCAAAAATAAAACTTTTTGAAGGTCACCTATTTTGGCCGCAATATTCCCTGCCGTATTGAGGCTGTATTGGACAGATGTTTGCACGGCAAAAGTTCAAGAAACAATGACAGGTAACAGGAAACTATTAATTAATCCAGTCAATCGTATCAAGCAAACTTCCAAAACTCTTCCGATAAGTATTTGTTACTGTTATCGATTAATCCGTTGTCAAGATAATTGCCCAACTTTCCAACCTCGAATGAAACGAGACACTGCATGAAATGAAAGGATAATCGGTTTGATGAGGCGGATGTCGTTCGAGAGTTTGACTTTTAGAGGTTTGCGGTGAGTATGTTTATCGATACGTACGTTTACACTAACAAATTTATTAGGCTAGTTAAAGAAATGAACACTTTAACAATAGTTTTTCAATTTTTTCAATTATTTTTTATGAGAAAATTGTAATTTAAATTTTTGATCATCTTTGTTTTTGCAAAGAATTATTAACGCCACCTCAGGCAAATATAAATTCGGTGGTACAAAAAAAGAGTAAATCTCTATTAAAATAATACTGCATGGAAATTAGATCAAAAAAGAGCTGTTTTTGCTGGAATGTGTTCTCTCTCTGAACTCTGAAAGACCTGTGCAATAAAAAGGCGGACCAAAAATGGTCCCGATTTGCGGTTTTTTAAGTTTATCTCGAAAAGTAAAAGAACTATCAATAAATGTTTCAAACAAAACTTGTAGACAATTAAAAAACCTATCGACTCATAGAATATAAGTTATAGGTGGCGCCACTAGTTATCGAGATATAATTTTTTTTTGACAAAATTTACGCTTTTTGTTTTTTTTTAAGATTTAAGACATTTATTAACAAATTACCGACTTAAAATTTAACATAAATATACGTATTATCATTCTAAAAAAATATGTCAAACCCGAAATCTGTGAGTTTTTTTATTTTCCGAGAAATTCGATGTCAAAATTGAAAATGCAACCTCAATTTTCCGCTTTCCTAATTAAGATACAATGTTATATTTTAATGGAAATTGTTTGTATTGTTATATATTTTGAAGATATATTAAAAAAGGTTTTTTTTCAATCGTGTGCTGAGAAATTTTGCAAAAATCAATTTTTGCACCAAAAAAATTTCGATAACTTTTCACGGAATGGAGATAAAATTTTTTTAATGCTTCAATTGGATTTAGACGTATCATTTACGATCTCAAAAAAAATAATTTTGGATGAAAAAAGTTTTTTTTTCAAAAACTCATAATGGCGTGGCAAATGAATATTAAGGGCTCAAATTTGCAAAAGATGCTTTTTAATACTTGTTCTTTACCTGTAAATTTTTTGAATCCAAGAAATACACTTCCATACGATCTGTGAACCTTCGAAAATTGGGCCGAATCTAATCGAAAATAGCTGCTGCAGGCCGCTGTCGGCAGGTTGTCATAGTTCAGGCGCATTATTCATTGGCGCTTCAAGGAAACTTATGCATCACAAGTAATATTGATAATATTGATGTTGTTTTATTAATTTATATGATAGTAACAATTTGCTTAGTCTTATTAATTATTAATTTGTTTATTAACAAAATTTTTACAAACAATTATAGAGAAAATCATACAAATATTCAATTATATACAGGGTGATTCAAAAATCGATCACGAAACTTAAGGGGGTGATTCTACTTACAAAATAAGGGTAGAGCTTCATATAATTTTTTTTCAAAATGTCATTCGTTTTCGAGTTACAAGCCGTCCAAGTTCAAGTTTTTATTTTTTGTTTTTTGAATTACTCGCTTACAGGAAAACCGATTTGACTAATATTTGAAAGATAGGCTAAGTCTTCTGCGCTTCATCATTTTAGTAACAATTCACATTGATTGTTTGCCGCTAGAGGGCACTTTACCTACATTGAAAATTGTTTTTTTGTCATAATTTTTTAGTGTTGACAGCTACAGTAGTTTTTGGCATAATTTCTGAAAGACTGATGCCAGGCCTTTAAAAAAGGTGCTCTTTATTTACATCGCTAAACCCAACGGTTTAGACGTAAATCACCCTTAAAAATTAAGTGGTAAATTTACTTTTCTCATTTCATTACCACCAGCTACCAGGTAAATAGCTATCAAAGTATACTAGAGCTGTCAGTTTAACATCAAATAAATTCGCTTTTTAAACTATTTAATTTATAATCTTAAAATAACTAATAATGGCTAATCACCAATATTCAAATATCGAATATTGTGATATCCATTTTTGTTATGGAAAAGCAAATGGTAATGCAGAGTTGGCAAGAAGATATTATATGGAGAGTTATCCGGAAAGAAATATCCCTCATGCTCAAACATTTTCCAGTGTGCACAGGAGGCTTGCGGAATGTGGTTCCTTTAAAAGTTATAATGGAAATAGGGGAAGACCTAGAACTGCTAGAAACGTGCAACAAGAAGAAAGAGTGCTTGAAATTATTGAAGATAATCCAGGTATTAGTACTAGAAAAATTGGGAATGAAGTGCGGCTCTGTCAGGCTAGTAGTAGGATACTAAGAGAAGAACAACTCTACCCGTTTCATTCAAAAAAGGTGCAGGCTCTTTATGACGATGATCGGCCGAGACGGTTGGAAATGTGCAATCAGATCCTAGCTAAGTATGAACACGATAATCGATTAATTGGCGTCATATTATTCACTGACGAAGCTGGTTTCACTCGTGATGGCATAACAAATCTACACAACATCCACACATATGCTTACGAGAACCCAAACAATGTGGTAGAAACGAAACATCAGCGTAGATTTTCACTAAATGTGTGGGCAGGGATAATAGGAGATTACCTTATTGGTCCTCATTTCTTTGATGGCCCATTAACTGGTGACGTATACTTAGATTTTATCCAAAATCGTCTCCCATTGTATCTGGAAGATGTGCCATTGGAAGTAAGGGCCAACATGTGGATCCTCCAAGACGGAGCTCCGCCCCACTTTAGTATACGTGTCCGACAGTATTTGAATGCAACGTATCCTGAGCGATGGATAGGACGAAGTGGACCATTGGCATGGGCAGCGAGGTCACCAGACCTTAATCCTATGGATTTTTCTTTTGGGGTCATTTGAAACAATTGGTGTACGATATTCCAGTAATCAACGTCGAGGATCTTCGCTTCAGGATAATCGAAAAGTGCCAAATTATTAAAGAAACACCAGGAATTTTTCATCGAGTTAGGCGACATTTTTTGAAGAGTGTTAGGAAATGTATGGAAGAAAATGGGGGACATTTTGAGAATCTTTTTTAGTTTGTTTAGTACTGTTTCATTAATTTTTATCAATTAAATGTATATCGCAATAATCCATAATATGAATATTTACTGATTAGCCATTATTAGTTATTTTAAGATTATAAATTAAATAGTTTAAAAAGCGAATTTATTTGATGTTAAACTGACAGCTCTAGTATACTTTGATAGCTATTTACTTGGTAGCTGGTGGTAATGAAATGAGAAAAGTAAATTTACCACTTAATTTTTAAGAGTGATTTACGTCTAAACCGTTGGGTTTAGCGATGTAAATAAAGAGCACCTTTTTTAAAGGCCTGGCATCAGTCTTTCAGAAATTATGCCAAAAACTACTGTAGCTGTCAACACTAAAAAATTATGACAAAAAAACAATTTTCAATGTAGGTAAAGTGCCCTCTAGCGGCAAACAATCAATGTGAATTGTTACTAAAATGCTGAAGCGCAGAAGACTTAGCCTATCTTTCAAATATTAGTCAAATCGGTTTTCCTGTAAGCGAGTAATTCAAAAAACAAAAAATAAAAACTTGAACTTGGACGGCTTGTAACTCGAAAACGAATGACATTTTGAAAAAAGATTATATGAAGCTCTACCCTTATTTTGTCAAGTAGAATCACCCCCTTAAGTTTCGTGATCGATTTTTGAATCACCCTGTATATTATTATTATATTTTTATATGATTTGCTTATAGAAATTTTCGTAAAAATTTTGTTATTAAACTATTAGGTATTAATAATATAAAGGAAAAAAACAGTATAAATATATAGGGGTTTATGCATGTCAAGAGTAATTCGATGCGTTGCCGACCTCGGCTGGATAAACTGAATGGTATCCACTCACCGGACAAGGCGACACGACAGCATCCATCCTTCAGACAGACTCTTAAAAAGTGATTTAGTGCAGTGGTGCGAAGCTTTAAAAAACTTTTAAAAGACTTTTTTTTTGTATAGTTAAGTTCGTTTTTTCCTAGTTTAGTAAACAGAGAGTCATGAAATAGGAAAAAAGTAGAATTTTTTTATTTCTATTCAATTTTAAGTCATATTTTTTCCAGTTTCTACTTTTTTTCTATTCATCGCTGAGGTCCAGCTCTCTAAGACCGGGGGATGTGTCACATAGGGAAAAACATAATATTTCATAAATTGGCATTTTCCAATTTTACAAATCTTTTATTTTAAATTTAAACAATAACGATCACGTTACCTCTTATAATTTAATAACCTTTTAATTATGAAATGTTATGTTTATTTACTTGCCGTCCATCGTGCAAATTCATCAAGTCAGCCAGGTCGCTTTCCGGGTCATGATATACCGAGGTTGTAAGAAGGCGATTCGTTGACTTGATGAAAAAAACAAAACAGGATAAAAAGGACGGACATGCTTGGACACGGGTTCGATCGGTTCAATCGGTTCAATCAGTTTAAGGGTCAGTTGACCTGATGCAGAGTAGCCAGCCTATCGCGAATCAGTTAATTGTTAGCGAAGCAAAAATCCCAAGCGAGTCCCAGTCCTGAACAGGTCGACAAATAGAGTATTCTAGTGACAACCCCCGTGAAGAGTGCCAGGATGAAGATAACCTTAATGTAAGTCAAACATTTAGTCACAATTATGTACAGCCAAAATGTTAATGTCGTTTATTTTTAATTAAACTATTTTTTTATATATAATCCGAAGTAAAGAGTTTATTTTGAGTGTAACCTCTGAAGACCAAATTCCTAAATGCTACGTCCCTAGTCACACCTCAAAACTGGGCGTGACAATATATAATTGAATACTTGTATGATTTTGTCTATAATTTTTTGTAAAAATTTTGTTAATAATAACATAAAGAAAAAACCAGGAGAATATGTAATATATAATTGAATATTTGTATGATGTTCTCTATAATTTTTTGGAAAAACTTTGTTAATAAACAAATTAGTAATTAATTTGACTAAACAAATTATTACTATCATATAAATTAATAAAATAACATCAATATTATAAATTTTACTTGTGATGCATAAGTTTCCTTAAAGTGCCAATGAATAATGCGCCTGAACTATGGCAACCCGCCGACAGCGGCCTGCAGCAGCTATTTTCGATTAGATTAGGCCCAATTTTCAAAGACTCACAGATCGTATGAAAGTGTATTTCTTGGATCCAAAAAATTCACAGGTAAAAAACAAGTATGAAAAAAGTATCTTCTGCCAATTTGAGCCCTTAATATTCATTTGCTACGCCATTATGAATTTTTGAAAAAAAAATTTTTTTCATCCAAAATAAAATTTTTTTTTGAGATCAGAAATGATACATCTAAATCCAATGCATGCATTAAAAAAATTGTATCTCCATCCGGTGAAAAGTTATCGCAATTTTTTTTGTGCAAAAATTGATTTTTGCAACATTTCTCGGCCCACGATTGAAAAAAAAATTGTTTCTTAATAGATCTTCAAAATATAAAACAATACAAACAATTTTCATTAAAATTGAGCATTGTATCTTAATTAGAAAAGCGGGAAATTGAGATTGAATTTTCAACTTTGACATCGAATTTCTCGAAAAATAAAAAACTCACAGATTCCGGGTCTGACATACTTTTTTGAAATGACAATACCTATATTTGTGTTAAATTTTAAATAGGTAATTTGTTAATAAATGTCTTTAAAAAAAAGCGTAAATTTTGCCGAAAAAAAAATATCATGATAATTAGTGGCGCCGCCTATAACTCATATTACACGAATCGATAGGTTTTTTAATTCTCTACAACTTTTATTTGAAACATTTTTCGATACAGCTTTTACTTTTCGAGATAAACTCAAAAAACCGAAAATCGTGACCATTTTTGGTCCGCCATTTTTTTTGCTCAGATCTTTCAGAGTTACCATCGAGATATGTTTTATAGGATGCCGAAATAAACACATTCCAGCAAAAAAAAAACAATGCTACATTTTTGTTAACAAAACAGCTCTATTTTGATCTAATTTCCATAGAGTATAAGGCTAGTTAACGAAATTAACACTTTAAAAAAAGTTTTTCAAATATTTTTTATGCAAAAATTATAACTTTAATTTTTGGTTACTTTTGTTTTTGCAGAAATAATTATTAAAGTCGGCTCAGGCAAATATAATTTCAGAAATAAATTCTGTAGTAATAAAAAAATTAAATCCCTATTAAAATAAAGTAACCTAGGAAACGAGCGGTTTGCACTTAATCGTCCGAAATACCGAATCATTGTATATTTTAGTGTGGAAAAATTACACAAAGTAAGCTTAACTTCCCAGCAAAAAGTCTAAAATAAAAAAAATCAATTAAGATTAAACATCACAAGCTCCTTTATACACACTTTTCGTATTTCATTAGGAAGCTCGTTAAAATACTTTAAAGTCGCGTAAAAAGGATTTAGTTTTGGAATTATTCATGGACTTGCTTCTTCTTGGGAAGTTTTGGAGTTTAAAGAATTTCCTATCAAACTAACGATTAAAGATTAAAATTTAAGGAAACTATATCCCATTATTTCTGTTGTTAAAAATTCATTATTTGTCTGTAAATAATGGTTCAGATATTTAGTTCACTGCAAACGTAATGACGATGATCGTAAGATGGTCGAAACCAAGGCAAAAATTATGTTTCTTTAAGAGTTTTATTATATATATATATATATATATATATATATATATATATATATATATATATAAATATGTAGATAAGTTTTTGTCCGTGTAATTTAAAATAAAATAGAATAAAATATTGGCGAAGCGGACGTGAAAATTTGTCAATCTACATGATTCTCGTATTAAAAAGTGCGGAGCACTCCAAAGTATGGAATAACTCCGGGTCCGACAGATGGCGACAGCGCTGTTTCGTCCTAATATGGGACTCGTCAGGCCACCGTAGTCGATACAAACCATCATCTCGCCTTTGCATCGTATAAGCCATACTTATAATCAAAATACGGCAAATAAGACGACAAAGGCGACATCTCGATGGTCCACTTGATAATACAAGAACCATACAGATTAACAAAGTTTGTAAGAGAACCGTCATATGGTGGCGCGACGGTGAATTAAAGATGATGGTTTGTACCGACTGCGGTGGCCTGACGAGTCCCATATTGGACCCGGAGTTATTCCATACTTTGGAGTGCTCCGCACTTTTTAATACGAGAATCATGTAGATTGACAAATTTTCACGTCCGCTTCGCCAATATTTTATTCTATTTTATTTTAAATTACACGGACAAAAACTTATCTACATATTTATTTACTTGTTTGGCTTTGAAACACGCTAAACGATGCTCTCATGGTGGGATCGTTTTGTGCGGCACGTGGCGTTGGCTGCTTAAATAGCGGTATGCTTGCTTGCCAGTACCGAAAAATGCGACCCCTATCTTTTGGGCAGCGCGTTTCGTGTACTCGATTTTACATATTTCTGTTTTAATTCACCGTCGCGCCACCAGATGACGGTTCTCTTACAAACTTTGTTAATCTCTATGGTTCTTGTATTATCAAGTGGACCATCGAGACGTCGCCTTTGTCGTCTTATTTGCCGTATTTTGATTATAAGTATGGCTTATACGATGCAAAGGCGAGATGATGGTTTGTACCGACTGCGGTGGCCTGACGAGTCCCATATTAAGACGAAACAGCGCTGTCGCCATCTGTCGGACCCGGAGTTATTCCATACTTTGGAGTGCTCCGCACTTTTTAATACGAGAATCATGTAGATTGACAAATTTTCACGTCCGCTTCGCCAATATTTTATTCTATTTTATATTATATATATATATATATATATATATATATATATATATATATATATATATATATATATATATATATATATATACTCCCTTGCTCAGACAGTAAGGCTGCGATATTGGCACTGAATTCGAGTGTCGTGACTTCGTGACTGGTGTCTGAGTGCAAGGATGTACTAAATGGTATGATAAGGAAAGGCTGAACAGTCAGACTCGTATGGGTCCCGGGTCACTCGGGCATACGCGGGAATGAGGAAGCAGACCGTCTGGGTACCTATTCTCGTTCTTGAGAGAACGATCACTTGATGGAAAGTGGGCGTGGTTCTCACGAAAAAGTATGAAACCGTATTCTGGGTAGCTTTTCTCGTTCTCGAGAGAACGATCATCTTGATGGAAAGTGGCCGTGGTTCTCACGAAAAAGTAAGAAACCGTATTCTGAATACGTTTTCGTACTTTTTCGTGAGAACCACGCCTACTTTCCATCAAGATGATCGTTCTCTCAAGAACGAGAATAGGTACCCTGGTAAAGTTGGGTTCGGCGATCGAACCGTATGAACCTCAACCAATATTACCTGTCCCAATTGCTATTGGCAAATGGGAATTAAAATCATTGCTGGAAAGCAAATTTATTGAGTCATGGGGAGGAGCTCCTGGAATGAGGTGTGCTAAGGAACAGATAACTGGGCCTAGCGCACGGCGTACTAAGGAGTTTCTCTCCTTGGGAAGGAAAGAGCTGCGAATTGTAGTGGGATTGTTGACAGGACATTGTCACCTCAGGGGCCATCTTCATAGAATCGGTGTCGAGGGCGACTCGACATGCAGATGGTGTTTGGAGGAAGATGAAACTGTTGACCATGTTCTCTGAGAGTGCCCAGCACTCAACGAACTGAGACAGAGATATTTCGGAGATATAGTTTTGTTACCGAAAGCAGTTAGGCAAGTTCAACTAACGAGGCTGCTTGGAGTCGTAAAGGCGATCGGCCTCGAATAACCTGCAGATATGGTGGGATGTAAAGGGCCCAATGGAGGCCTAGGCATCGATGATCTAGTATCACCACCCCTTTTTTATTCATTCATTCATTCATACTCCCCCTTCTATTTATGATGAGTAGAGGCGGGCCCGCTTTATAACCACCAAGATCATCTACTGACTTAAATCCATTAGATTTTTTTCTTTGGAGAGAATTTTAAAGGACTTGTTTACTCAAAGCCAGTAAACATCAGAAAAGGGTTGCTTGAAAGGAACCTTATTCTAAATGATCCAGGAAAGTTATTTCGAGTGCAATGAGAAAAAATCCGCAGGATAAGGAAGTATATTGAAGTACAAGGCGCCCATTTTAATCACCTGCTTAATTAAGCACAAAATATGTCCAGAATGTCCAATTTTCGATATTCTTGCAGAATATTTTTATTATTATTAGACAATTATTATTTCTTTCATTGAGTTGTGGTCATAATCTTTAGAAGAAATTAGGTGAAACTAATTTTGCCTCTTCACTAATGTTTCGGTTTGTTTAACCATATCCAGACATGTTTCCTAGACTAATGCATAAGTTGGTAAAATACGGAATCTTTATGCAGCCACGACCCAAAATGTATGACAAAAAAACAGAGAGAGAGAGAGAGAGCGACGAAGTGAATGTTTTGGCTTGTCTAGAAGCAGCACCGTTAACCTCCTATAGAGGGATGGACATGGAAACTGGAGTTATTAAAAATCGCGCACAAATAATATTAAAAAAATATAAGTACCACCCTTATAAATTTTATATTGTGTAAATTTACGTCCCGGTGAAGCAGCGTACCAAGTAATGTTCTGAAATTGGTATATGGAAAATGTCTGAGCCAGAAATAATTTTGGAAGATTAGTAATCTGGTCCAATAAATGTCATTTTCCAAGTGCTGGTATTTTTAACATATACAATACCAGCTATTGATTGTCACAAAATCCTCATTTCCTTTATGAAAAGAAACAACAAGATATGTATTTAGTCTTCGTATCTGACTGCAAATTTAAGTCCGAATTTAAAAAAAAATCAAAATTTTGTAAGGGAACAAAGGTTCATTGTGATTTTTAATTCTTTTAGCATTTATTAACTCTAAGTAAAATTCTACTAAAAGGAAGAATTTATTTGAGTCCCTCTGAATAAGGATTTGGACCACTGAAATGTATATCTCATGTTTAGCTAGCCAAAAATGGTTACGTATCAGGTAATATAATTCCATTAACATACTTAAACTTAAGCTCAGTTTTATTACTTTTGGGTAGTTAATTTTTTCTAAAAAAAAACAACATAAACTCAGTCAATTTTATGTGACACAAAATCTCAACGGTTCTATCCTATCGAAGATTTTAATATAAATCTGTCAAAGTAACTTAATAGTCTCAAAATCCACATCGTTAGGGGTCTAAGGTTAAGTGGTAAAGACCACATTTGGCCGATCGTGAGAGAGCTTTCTTTTACTTAAACTGAGCAAACTTTCCCATCATAAGAAAACAAAAGAATATTTTAATAAAATCACTAAAATACAATATTAGTATTTGTTATTTTCGTCTGTTACCCATTTTTTTCCCCAATTGACGAAAACAAGAATAAGAAAATGTTAAAATGGTAAGAACCTAGGGGTTTTTTTCCATGGGTTCTTACACGATCTTTTAGTATAAGTGTAGAATAGTTCCCGATTACATTTGTGTAAAATAATCATTAGTTTTGAGCTCTGGTCAGTTATAATACCAAATTAAATTAAATTCGACGCATTTGAGTTTCTCTCTGTAAATAATTCTTTTTCTAGTTATTTTTGTTAATAGACAAAGGGTCTGAGGAACTTGTTTTGTTTAATTTTAATCAAAAACCTTTACGCGACTAAACTCGCGGACGTACTGCTGTGTGGCTGTAAACAAGAGATATAATCTGTCCAGCTAATTAGCAGCCTTGTCTGAGTTCTGAAGTTCTGAGTTATGGTTTTGGTAAGATTAAATAACCGTAGTTGTTTGGTACTAAAGCTGCAAGAGAGAAGATGAACGTCTAGACTTCCAGAGCGTCTTTATTACTGTAAAAATTTAATTATATGTTATCAAAATAGCTACTAATTAATATGAGGCAGAAAAAATGATTATAGATGAAATGGTTAACGCTATCACAATATATAATTTTCAAGAGTCTATGGTTAAATTCTGTCACAATTTTAGATTTATAAGTGAAATTAAATATCAACTATTGAATATTTTTGAAAAGCTTGAAATGATTTAAATCGATGTATTAAATTGTATTTATGATGTTCTATAAAAAAAACACAAGTGTCATCTATAACCCCAAATTTGATATATTTACTTAGATACAAGGGGGGAGGCTTGTAAATGAAAAATTTTCAGTTTCGTCCAGTATTTTAAAAAACAGAAAAAGCCACGAAAATTTTGTTTGTTGCATCTTTCGTTTAACAAAAAAGTCGCACAGGTTCGAGAAAATTGCAAGTTTCCATCTTTAATATTGTTACGAACGACTAGAACTTATTGATATTCCCTCCTATATACAAATATTCCGACGTGATTAATCATCTTTATTATATTGTGCCGACAGGAATAGTGTCTCGATGCGTCATACTTCTAGATGGATCTCAACTTTTATGATCTAGATTTATTTAGGAATTTCCATAGGTATATAAATAAAGGTAGAATAAGCGTAGTTAGGGAGTTTGAAGTTAGTCGTATAGAAGTCATATAGTTGTATAGTTAAGAGTTGTATAGTGGTTTTTGAAGAGTAAAGATTAAATAGTAGTAATAAGAGAGTTGTGGAAGTATTAGTGAAAGCTGTGGTGTTTTATTCTGCAAACTCAGTGAACGATTTTAAAGAAACCAAATCGTAACATTATGTTATGGAATTTTTGCCATTTCGTCACTCTATTTTTCCTAGAATCCTCATAAAACTTATAAATCGGCTTATAAGTCACGTGATGATTATCGTTCGCCAGTTGATGTAGTTTATTTGCATCATTTTTCGTATTTGTCAGTGTTTTGTTTTTAGGAAGGTTGCTTTGTTGACAAGACAGAAGTAATTCTTTTTTATGTCTTATTTAGTATAAGACAGTTTCATATAATTCTTGTTAGTTTAGACACCTTTTTGATTTTATTATTTTGTTTTGCCAAATTGAAAAAAAATGTCAAAAGATTTTATATGGAAATTTTTTCCATGTGGTGGGGAACTGGAATCATAAAGTCTTTGTTTGCCAACTGTGAAAGACCAAGAACTATTATCACTAGGAAAAATGTACCTATGCCTATCTGAGAAATCTTGACAAACAAACATTCCACGAGACACATTGGAAAATGGACACTTGAGTTCCAACCTGCTTCGTCAGGAGTTCAAGGAGCGACTGTCCTTTCTTATCTTATCGTGTCTTTGCAGAAGACAAATTTTCTTCTTATCTTAATAAAAATATGCTGCAAATGTATCCAAAATTGGACACCTTGTCATTAATATTTTACACATTTTTAGTAAAATTTAGTGATTTCCAAGAGTTTATTAAAAATAAATTTATAAATTTGGTTAAAGTCTTAACCATATTTCATCTCTTTTCGGTTCGATCAACCTTATTGAGAACTGCATTATCTTCTTCTTCTGCTAATGTCTATCCGTTACAGGATGTTGGTGAGCATAATGGCTATACGGACTTTATCCACTGCTGCGCGAAATAAGCCCACAGTTGATGTATTAAACCATACTCGGAGATTCCTCAGCCATGAGATTCTTCGTCTTCCTACACTCCTTTTGCCTTGTATTTTGCATTGTAGTATAAGCTGCAAAAGCCGGTACCTTTCAGGATTTCTCATGATGTGGCCCAGGTACTCAAGTTTACGCTTCTTTACTTGATACAAGATTCCTTTTTCTTTTTTCATTCTATGAAGCACCTCTTCATTGGTAATATGATCTACCCATATAATCCTCAGAATGCGACAGTATAGCCAAAATTCAAAAGCTTCTAATTTTTTGCATGATGCTTCAGATAGCGTCCATGATTCACCGCCGTATAGGAGGGTCGAAAATACGTAGCATCTCAATGTTCGCATTTTGGTGTTTAAGGATAGGTCTCTACTTTTGAATATTTTTGCCATTTTAAGGAATGTAGTGCGAGCCTTTTCAATACGGCATCTTATCTCAACCGAGTGGTCCCATTCTTCATTGATATTTGTTCCCAAGTAGATATATTTGTTAACTCTTTGGATGGGTCTGTTATGTATCAGTAGTTGGCCGTGTATGCGTTTATTTTTAGAAATAATCATGAATTTGGTCTTTTTTGTATTCATCTGCAGTCCGTATCTTTCACTTACTTCTACCACCCTGTCCATCAATCTTTGGAGTCCTCTTAAATCATTTGAGATAATTACCGCATCGTCTGCGTATCTTATGTTATTAATAAATTCGCCATTGATAATCACCCCGTCGGAGGTATTTTCCAGGGCTTCTCGAAATATATATTCTGAATATATGTTGAATATCAATGGCGAAAGTACACATCCCTGTCGAACTCCTCTCTTTATCATAACTTCCTCGGATTCCTCACTTTCTATTCTGACTGAAGAGGTCTGGTTCCAATAAAGATTTGCTATAATTCTTAGCTCTTGTTTTTCTAATCCAGCTGATTCAAGAACTGCCATCATCTTATTATGCTGAACCTTGTCAAATGCCTTTTGATAATCAATAAAGCACGCGAAAATATCGTGATTAACATCCCCCCCTCTTTGGAACAAGACTTGGATACTAAAAAGTGCCTCCCTAGTACCTAGGGCATTTCTAAACTCAAACTGGGTACAACTAATCTGTTCTTCGCAAATTCTATATATTCTCTGATGAATTAATTTCAAGAAAAGTTTAAGAGAGTGATTCATAAGGCTAATAGTACGAAAGTCTTCACAGTTTTTTGCACTTGATTTTTTAGGTAGCGTTATAAATGTACTTTTGAGCCATATTTCAGGTATAATTCCAGTGGAGTATATTTCATTAAATATATCTGTAAGCCATCTGATATCTTTTTCATTTAATAGTTTTAAGAATTCATTCCGGATATTATCTGGCCCTGGTGCTTTCCCATTCTTCAACCCCACTATGGTTCGAGTAACCTCATCAACGGTAATCGGCAAGAAATTTGGTACCCGGTAAGTGGGAGGATTTTACGATCTGCTTGGGTCTTCGAACAACTGGTTTATGTATTCTTTCCAAATTTTTATTTTCCCTAAGCGATCTACAATGATGTTACCTTTGTTATCCTGAATTTTTCCCCTTACATTGAATTTATACAGATCCGATGTATCTTTTATTTTCTTGTGCATGTTGAAAGTATCGTGTTTCTTCTCAAGTTTTTCTATTTCTGCACACTGTCTTTCTATCCATTCTTGTTTTGCACACCTTATCTTACGTTGGATTAGTCTTTGCATATTTCGGTACTCCATTTTACCTCTTTCCTCGCATCTCCTCGCATTCAACTGCATTATGCTTGTCTGTAAATCTATACATGTTACATGTTAGCATTGTTCTGAATTATTTAGTCCATTGGTTTCTAATGATGACTAGTATTAATTAAGTGACTGTGTTTTAGTAGGTTGTTATTATATTTCGTTTAGTTATTAGGAATTTAATTAAATAATAAAAAAAGCATAATTAATTTCGTATAAATTGTAATTACAGGGTGTGCATGATTCACATTTCCTTGAAAATGATTGATTTGAAAATAGCTAATAAATTACTTATACACTTTACTTCAACTTTTTCCTTCAAAAGTTGCAATAATACGACAAATTTCACATTTCTCCTTTTCTCTAGAGAAAAACATTTCCCTAGATGAAAATTCGTCCTCAAGTGATAATATAAAAAAAATATTATTGTTATAATAAAAAATCATTTTTACTTCAAAAGCTTCAAAAATGTGCTTATTTTCTTTACAAAAAGTAAACAATAAATAAAACGTGAACTTTCTCTTGAAAAATAACTTTTAAGAACTTATTTACACTCAAGAGAGTAAACGGAAACGCTAAACACAAATACCGCCAAGTTTTCGAAACACTTTTATTCTAAGTGTAAAACCTAATTTTATGTTCCAACTAATCTGCAGGGTTCTGTCCTGCTACCTCTTGAGGTTTGTAATTTCTGCAGGATTTACAGATAACGGCTAAAATTCAATGCAGCAGGTGTTCGGGATAAATGCCCAGGGAGTTTATGAAGTTTAAAATGGGATTTTGGTTGGCAAATTTGCATTAGTCGCTTTAAAAATTTGTTAATCGGTGTTCCAGATGTTTAGGACTTGGAAACTTCGGGGAAATAACAAACAAGAATTAAAATTTTAAACGAAGTTATGGATTTCCTAATATTTAAAATAAATATAAGTAATAAAGTCCAAAAATTTTAGTCCTAGTCTTGAGACGTACATTTATACGACTCACTGTGAAAGATCTGTCAATTATCACCCAATTCGTATATACAGGGTGAGTCAACGATTTTGTGCCTTTTCGGTGAAATTTACAAAGAAACTATATTTATTGTTTGATACAGTTTATTTTTACGCAGATTTTAAAAATATTTAGGACTCTACAGGGTGAGCCAAAAAACTAGGATAGCATAAAGTTGTATTTTATTAAATAGAACACCCTATATACGAATCGAATTTTCGATTTAGCTTATAATTTTAAATCTTTTTTATTAAGGGTTTACTATAACAAAACTTTATAGTTTCTGAGATAATTAAGTTTAAAGAAAAAAAGTCACATTTTCAAGCATCAATTCAATCCTAAATAACGTTTTCAATTTTGTGACAAATATATTCAAATTTGGAATTTGGCAAGGCCAAGGACAAGTTAACATAATTTTTACCTAATATTTGCAATAAAAGCTACAGGGTGTTGGACACATCGGCTTAAATTTGAACAAGTTTAAATGAATAAATATCTTTTTTTTTAAATGGTACACCCTGTATATTTTCATGTTATTTAATAGAGTAATAAAAACCATAAAAGTTTTGTTCAATATATCCTATACCTATTTATAATAGTTTTTGAGATATTTCAGTTTTTCTTATTTTCCATACTTTTTTACAGAAATAGTCTTCATTATCATGGTAGCCATGTAGAATAATAAAAAGAAACTACAGAAACAAACAGAATGTGGTTAAATATGATGAAATACATTATTCGTTATATTACAACGGCAATAGTTTAATTAAACATAATGTGAAAAAATTAACACAACAATAACGACAAGGCAAATACATATTTACTTTTATACTAAATTGAAACAAAAAAATTACCTATTAAATACTGAGATTAATTATTTCTTTTTAATAAGTGTTCGAATAAACGACCCTCTTGTGCAATGCACAAATTTAGTCTTTTTTGCAGATTTTCTCGGACCCTGGACAAAATTAGTGGCGTTATTGTTCAACAGGTATCCCTAATCCTGTTTCGCATATCTTCCACTGTTGTTGGTGGATTAACATACACCTTATTTTTAATATAACCCCATAGGAAGAAATCTAATGGGGTGATGTAGCAAGACCTTGGTGGCCTCTCAATGAAACCCCCACGTCCAATCCATTTTTGCGGATATCGTTGGTCCAAAAACGCACGAACTTCACGATGGTAATGCGGAGGCGCACCATCGTGCTGGAACCACATACTGTCGAGCTCATCCCTATCGAGACCTTGAAGCAGTTGGGGTAGTTCTTCTTGTAGAAAATTCAGGTAACTATGGCCATTTAGTGGTTCATTAAAAAAGTGGGGTCCAATAATTCTATTATGATGAATACCACACCAAACATTTAATGACCAGTGGTTTTGATGTTGCACCTCTCTAATCCAAAATGGGTTTTCTGTGGCATAATAATGCATGTTGGGTCTATTTACGGCACCGTTACTTCTAAAAGTAGCTTCATCACTAAACATTACCTTGCATAATAAATTTGAATTTAATTGAATCTCCGCATTTATTGTACGACAAAAGTTTACACGACTTTCAAAATCCTGTCCATGCAATTCTTGGTGTAATTCCATGTGATATGGATGATACCTATATTTCTTGGTAGTACGATTAGCGGTGGATTGTGATGTTTCATATAATGCTGCTAACTGACGGCTACCAATATAAGGATTTTCCTGAACATTTAACAATACTTGTAGTTCTTTTTCTTCATTAGTTACTGGTTTGTTGACCACTTTACGTTTTGGATAATCAACAGTACCAGAAGAATCAAATCTTTGCATTAAGTTTTGAAAAGTATGGGTATAAGGCTGGCGTCGATCAGGATATTTCATTTTGTAAATTCTTTGAGCAAGAAGGCAATTTTTTTGAGCTTCTCCTATTGTATAAATCATATCTATTAACTCATTCTTTGGAAAATTCATTTAACAATATAAGATAAATGCAAAAAAAACCAAACTACACTACATAAAAACCAAAAGAAGCGATTGCGGTTATAAATTTGACACACAGAAAAATGTTCTTTTACATTGTGTTTGCCATAGCTACTATCATAATGAAGACTATTTCTGTAAAAAAGTATGGAAAATAAGAAAAACTGAAATATCTCAAACACTATTATAAATAGGTATAGGATATATTGAACAAAACTTTTAAGGTTTTTATTACTCTATTAAATAACATGAAAATATACAGGGTGTACCATTTAAAAAAAAGATTTTATTCATTTAAACTTGTTCAAATTTGAGCCGATGTGTTCAACACCCTATAGCTTTTATTGCAAATATTAGGTAAAAATTATGTTAACTTGTCCTTGGCCTTGCTAAATTCCAAATTTGAATATATTTGTCACAAAATTGAAAACGTTATTTAGGATTGAATTGATGCTTGAAAATGTGACTTTTTCTCTTTAAACTTAATTATCTCAGAAACTATAAAGTTTTGTTATAGTAAACCCTTAATAAAAAAGATTTAAAATTATAAGCTAAATCGAAAATACGATTCGTATATAGAGTATTCTATTTAAAAAAAATACAACTTTATGCTGTCCTAGTTTTTTGGCTCACCCTGTAGAGTCCTAAATATTTTTAAAATCTGCGTAAAAATAAACTGTATCAAACAATAAATATAGTTTCTTTGTTAATTTCACCGAAAAGGCACAAACCTACTTCATCCAATCGTTGACTCACCCTGTATATTTTGGATATGTGATGTACCTTAGTGTAAATATATTTGGATATGTGGTGTACCTAAATGTCAATGTAAATTGATCTTAAAGGTGAATAAAGTATAAAGTATAAAGTATAGACATTGGCCTCTCCAACTGTCTTTCACGCTTGTCTGTCTGGGGCTAGTCCTATCCAGTTTTTACCAGCAATTTTCTTTAACTCATCTATTTATTTTCTTTGTGATCTACCTACGCGTCTCTCCGTTTGACTCTTTTCTTTTTTAGTTAAGCGTAAACTATTTTATTGTATTAAATTTTCCGTAAAGCGGAAGCGCAGCGTGCGCGCGTGCGGATTTTATTGCATTAAATATACAACAACTTTTGAACAAATCATTATTTTTCAAATTTGAAAAAAGGAGTATATTCAGAATAGAAATATCCATCGAGTTCATCTGTAACGATTATTCAAAACAAGGAAATTTTTAAGTACCTGGTTAAAAATTGTTATAAATTAATGATGCTGCAATAGATCATCAAAATGGGCAATTAAAGTGTCAGAATACTTTGGAAAAACTTTGGTGCATATGAATACATCGAAAAGCTAATCGAATCTCCCTGGTTCCCTGACTATGAAGACTTGAAACTAATTTAAAACTGTTTTCAAGTAATAGGGAAACGTACATCTGACGCATAACGAAAATTGCCGCGAATATTTCAAAATAGAAGCCGTGACCAAAAATCTAATATAGGCACGCAGCGTCCATCAGAAACCAGAAAACAACTCACAGATTATTCGATAAAATCTGAGCCTCACAGAAAACCATTAGTCTCGTCAACCCAGCAAACTTTATGCGGACCACAAACATGTTCAACGACGAATGTCGGACGTCGCCGAATATAAATCCGTCGTTCAAATTAATGGTAGAACTTTCTAACTTTGGTAACAACGGCCCGTTGTGTGAAAATGCACAGTTTAATGAGTTATAGGAGCATTGTGGTCTTAAAGTTAGGGCTATGTACGTTACTAAGGATAGGTCATACGTCGGGGTTCATTAAAGCTGAATTGGATTAGTTCCAAAACTTCTTTTTGAGGTTAATTTGTGTTATGTGTATGTTAGGAAGGATGACTTTTGAATGGCATTGAAAGAGAGAAACCTTATATATTGAAAGAAATATCAATTTTGTTGGCATTTATTCCACAGTACGCTGACAATTTTGTAATTGATATATATATATATATATATATATATATATATATATATATATATATATATATATATATATATATATATATATATATATATACAGGGTGATTCAAAAATTGATCACGAAACTTAAGGGGGTGATTCTACTTGACAAAATAAGGGTAGAGCTTCATATATTTTTTTTTCAAAATGTCATTCGTTTTCGAGTTACAAGCCGTCCAAGTTCAAGTTTTTATTTTTTGTTTTTTGAATTACTCGCTTACAGGAAAACCGATTTGACTAATATTTGAAAGATAGGCTAAGTCTTCTGCGCTTCATCATTTTAGTAACAATTCACATTGATTGTTTGCCGCTAGAGGGCACTTTACCTACATTGAAAATTGTTTTTTTGTCATAATTTTTTAGTGTTGACAGCTACATAATTTCTGAAAGACTGATGCCAGGCCTTTAAAAAAGGTGCTCTTTATTTACATCGCTAAACCCAACGGTTTAGACGTAAATCACCCTTAAAAATTAAGTGGTAAATTTACTTTTCTCATTTCATTACCACCAGCTACCAGGTAAATAGCTATCAAAGTATACTAGAGCTGTCAGTTTAACATCAAATAAATTCGCTTTTTAAACTATTTAATTTATAATCTTAAAATAACTAATAATGGCTAATCAGTAAATATTCATATTATGGATTATTGCGATATACATTTAATTGATAAAAATTAATGAAACAGTACTAAACAAACTAAAAAAGATTCTCAAAATGTCCCCCATTTTCTTCCATACATTTCCTAACACTCTTCAAAAAATGTCGCCTAACTCGATGAAAAATTCCTGGTGTTTCTTTAATAATTTGGCACTTTTCGATTATCCTGAAGCGAAGATCCTCGACGTTGATTACTGGAATATCGTACACCAATTGTTTCAAATGACCCCAAAAGAAAAAATCCATAGGATTAAGGTCTGGTGACCTCGCTGCCCATGCCAATGGTCCACTTCGTCCTATCCATCGCTCAGGATACGTTGCATTCAAATACTGTCGGACACGTATACTAAAGTGGGGCGGAGCTCCGTCTTGGAGGATCCACATGTTGGCCCTTACTTCTAATGGCACATCTTCCAGATACAATGGGAGACGATTTTGGATAAAATCTAAGTATACGTCACCAGTTAATGGGCCATCAAAGAAATGAGGACCAATAAGGTAATCTCCTATTATCCCTGCCCACACATTTAGTGAAAATCTACGCTGATGTTTCGTTTCTACCACATTGTTTGGGTTCTCGTAAGCATATGTGTGGATGTTGTGTAGATTTGTTATGCCATCACGAGTGAAACCAGCTTCGTCAGTGAATAATATGACGCCAATTAATCGATTATCGTGTTCATACTTAGCTAGGATCTGATTGCACATTTCCAACCGTCTCGGCCGATCATCGTCATAAAGAGCCTGCACCTTTTTTGAATGAAACGGGTAGAGTTGTTCTTCTCTTAGTATCCTACTACTAGCCTGACAGAGCCGCACTTCATTCCCAATTTTTCTAGTACTAATACCTGGATTATCTTCAATAATTTCAAGCACTCTTTCTTCTTGTTGCACGTTTCTAGCAGTTCTAGGTCTTCCCCTATTTCCATTATAACTTTTAAAGGAACCACATTCCGCAAGCCTCCTGTGCACACTGGAAAATGTTTGAGCATGAGGGATATTTCTTTCCGGATAACTCTCCATATAATATCTTCTTGCCAACTCTGCATTACCATTTGCTTTTCCATAACAAAAATGGATATCACAATATTCGATATTTGAATATTGGTGATTAGCCATTATTAGTTATTTTAAGATTATAAATTAAATAGTTTAAAAAGCGAATTTATTTGATGTTAAATTGACAGCTCTAGTATACTTTGATAGCTATTTACCTGGTAGCTGGTGGTAATGAAATGAGAAAAGTAAATTTACCACTTAATTTTTAAGGGTGATTTACGTCTAAACCGTTGGGTTTAGCGATGTAAATAAAGAGCACCTTTTTTAAAGGCCTGGCATCAGTCTTTCAGAAATTATGCCAAAAACTACTGTAGCTGTCAACACTAAAAAATTATGACAAAAAACCATTTTCAATGTAGGTAAAGTGCCCTCTAGCGGCAAACAATCAATGTGAATTGTTACTAAAATGATGAAGCGCAGAAGACTTAGCCTATCTTTCAAATATTAGTCAAATGGGTTTTCCTGTAAGCGAGTAATTCAAAAAACAAAAAATAAAAACTTGAACTTGGACGGCTTGTAACTCGAAAACGAATGACATTTTGAAAAAAAATTATATGAAGCTCTACCCTTATTTTGTCAAGTAGAATCACCCCCTTAAGTTTCGTGATCGATTTTTGAATCACCCTGTATATATATATATATATATATATATATATATATATATATATATATATATATATATATATATATATATATATATATATATATATATATATATATATTTATATATATATATATATATATATATATATATATATATATATATATATATATTTATATATATATATATATATATATATATATATATATATATATATATATATAAATCTGCGGAAGAAATTCTACCCTGGTTATGTAATTAAAACCGAACAGATAAGTGCTGAGGGTGGTTTTAACATGTGGTAATGGTAAATAATTCAACGGATTAAAATATTGGACAATCTTCTTATTAATAGGAAATAAAAGAATAATCAAATAAAATCACTGTAATGCAATATATCGTTTAACTACATGTACAAAGAAGTCGTGTAATGACTGTTTTTCTATTCACAAGAAAGAAATACCTATAAAACAATAAAACGAGTGAATAGTCTTTTTACAGATGCTATCTCATTCTTTCAGTTAAAGAAAGACCTTGATTAGTTTTATTAGTCTTTTTTATAAAAAAAATTAAATTAAAATGCTTCGATCTAGATCAATTCGTGAATTGAATAATCGGCATAGAATGGCTGACGCCGACGCCCTCTACGGACAAGAGGACTGAAGCTATTCGAACTTTAGGGAATGAAACTGACGGTTACAGGGTTGCACGGGGTGAGGTAGGTACCAGCGGGAATTGACGTGCCGCGGGGATATGTAAATTTCACCTATTTAAGAAGTAAAAACTTCAGTTACGATCTGAGATTAGTTAGGGGCGGTACGGTTTTGGGAACAGTTCTTAGAACATTGCGTGTCGTGCATAATCGGTTTTAATGAAGGTTTTGTTTCTGTTTTTTCGGTAATAATGCGGAAAAGAGTAAATTTAGAGATGGGTGCCATTTTGGTTTTGTTTGTTTTGATTTTTTTTTTTGATAATTTTCTTGATTTTTCCGATAAAAATTTATGAAATTTTATATAATACAGATGCTTCTATTAGTGTGCACTTTTTTTTTTATCAGAAAAATCACGAAAAATATCAAAAAAAAATCGAAACACACCAAACCAAAATAACACCTACCTCTAGATTTACGCTTTTCCGAATTATTACCGTTTTTTCATTTATTTTTAGGGAAATTAAGGGAATATTTTGTTTAACTCCTCTTGTTGTACTATTTTTTTTAAGAAATTTTTTGATTTATATTTTAGAAAGCTATTTAAACGTATCATTTTCAAAATTGTGTTTGTTACATACATAGTACGGCCAACAAGAGCAAATAGTTTAGTTACTTTGGTATTGTTAATCGTTGTTAATTGCAAGTTCCTCATTGTAGATAATTTCGTTTTTCTATTTATTTTTGTTAATAGATTTAAGTGTTTTGAGAAACTTGTTTAATTTATTAAAAATCTTCACGCAATTACTCGATTCAAAACAAGAGGCGAGAGCTGACCATCTAGACAGCAGTTTTCCTGAGTCCTTATATTTTAGTCGTGGTGAGCCCTAAATTACCTGTAGTTGTTTAGTACTAAAACTGAAAGAGCCAAGATGAACTATCAGACTTCTAAAGTACGTTTGTCATTGTTATATTTATTTATAGGTTTTTAGAAAATCTATTAATATGGGATTGTTGACGGAACGGTGACACGATATCAAAAAAAATATTTCATTTGCAGGAGTTCACGATCAAATGATGTCACAATCTCCTTTACTGATATTAGGCGATTCTTAATAACCTCTTTGTCAATGAAAATTCAAAACATATTGTGTTTTTACACTAGGTTACTATGACTTTTTTCCTAAAAAATCGAGAAATTTTTGTCTCATTTCGTCTCGACCTAATCTCGTCAGGCCATGCCAGAATTTACTTACGAGATGATGACCTTCTATTTGGATATTTGCTAGATAAAATTTCTCTTTGTAAAATGACCCTCACATACTTGGCTACTATCATAGGATCACAATTTTTTTTATGATAATCGCTTTTTGTATTGTAATTGGCGTTTTTTGGAAAGTGGAACACTAGGACTGTGGGGCCGCTCAAATAAATTCCCTCACTACCAGGTTCACAATATCTATGCTGCATCTCAAAAGTAATTAAAATACAATTTGTAAACTATCCGATTTTTAGCTTAATCCAAGAAAAAAATATATTAATAAAATCAAACGTGGTCAGCGTGAAAACTAATAAGCACTGCCGACGTGATGCAATGTTGCTTGATCCAATTTATCGTTTTCCTTAAGTTTCTTAGTTTTTAACGAATCATAATAAAAATCAGCGTAAAGCAATCACTCCAAGCTCTTGCAGTGTAGGGATTTGGGGAAAATGTCAGCGTTTCAGCGCTTTGTCCTTAAATTATAGGAGTCGTTGATTATTTCCGGATTTACGTTATTACCAAGAGTGCTTTCAAAATCTGCTACAAGTTTCGGAGCACTTGGTTTTAAAAGTATTTTTGGTGATTTTTTTATGAACTTATTTTACTTATGGTTATTGATAAATACGTTTATGAAAACAATAGCAAGACTGAACAAGAAAAATTAAGTTTGTCCATAATAATAAGACATTAAATCTTCGAAGTTTTTAAGTTGACAATCTTGTTTTCCAAACTTTAACAGATAAGGCGTTCTCCTTAAGGATCTATATGTACCGTAAAAAGTTATCTATGCAAAAAAGTCACAAGAGTCGTTAAGAAGCGTTCAAGATTAATACTCAAATTTTGCTAGCGTCGCTGCGGGAGTATTCAAAACACCCATTAAAAAGAAAAATGTTGTTTCTCGATAGTTTGTTATAAGGCATCGAGTTTTTAACTAGAATTTTCTATGAAAAATTATCTGAAAAGAAATTTTGTGGATAAGAGTGTTTAAATAGGTCAATTTCTAATTTGGTAGCGAACTAAAAGGGAGTCGTCTTGGTTTTTTTGATTGGTCGTTGGTTATCAATAATAAAAACCAAAATTATATATATATAAAGCATCTCTCATAAAATAAACAATACATTAGCATAAGGAACTTCAGTTAATATAATTACTATGTTTGAAGGGTTGAAGTCTGTTCTACATAATAATGACAATCCCTGTTTAAAATGTAATGAACAAAATATATTATCGTTATAGTAAGTATACTGTACACATTTTATTAATAGCACATCAATTAGACAGTCCTTTTAAGCTGTGGTTCAGTAATTAGAACAATTATGATCGCATGTCTTTGCAAGTTAATCAGGTTGCAATTAATTGCAAAATTAATGACATACTGTTGAGTTTTGAGTCAGAAATAAAACTGTTAATGTCACCTTTAGATGAAATTGGTCGACATTAACCCAAATCGTCTTACTTGTTGGCAGCTGCTTCAACAACTGATCTAACATTTTTAGAACAGGTGACATATTGAGTATTTTTATACTCTACAATAGAGGACGAAGTGGAACTTTCCTCAAACTACTCCCGCAGCAGGAACCACTAGTGTTTGTAACGGATTCTAATATTTTACTTTTGCGATGGGTACCGGATCGCATTGTATAGAATTATGAGAGTTCTGATCATGTTGCTTCATTTGCTGAAGCAGCATTTTTGAAAAGGTGGCAAATGGAGTATCTTACTTACTTACTCTACAATAGAGGATGAAGTGGAACCTTCCTCAGACTGTTCCCGCAGTCGGAACCATTAGTGTTTGAAAAGAATTCAAATGTTTTACCTTTTGCGGTGGGTACTCGATCGCATTGTAAAGATTTATGGGAATTCTGAGCATGTTGCTAGAGAGTCTAAAATTCGCACAACTAAACGGCGTCTATCAGTCAAATTGTGTCCACTACCAAACCAGTAGCTGACAAAATATCAAACAAAATGTGTTGACAACAGTGTTTAGTGAGTAAGTTTATTGAGGTTTAGAGATTATTTGTTGAACAGAAAAAATATTATTTTTGCTGGATGGAATGTTTGATATTAAAGTGTATTATATCTTTGATTCCGCATTATAATTTGAATTTAGTTATTTTTATATTTACAATTCACAATTGGTACCTTGCGGCACTTGTTCCTGAATGTCCGCTGCTGTGAATAAGTGAACGTTTCGAACAAGTAATTACTATACGCAGCGTCTTGGTGTGTATCTGGTGGTCTCAACGGCTTAGAAGCATTTTGTACTTGTGTTGTGAACCAAAGCCATTAAAACAGATCCTAGAAAGCCAACCGGCAGCTGCTAAACCAGATGAACAGTGGGTAAGAGAAGTATTTAGTACAATTGTGAATAGCTGTCGATTTTCATGTGATAAGTTTTCTTATAAATCTATATAATAAGGTGATTGGTCCTTTGTAAGCTATCGAAATACCGTTCACAAGTTAAGGATGGCAACATGAAGAAATCCGAAATAGATTTTTTTACCATTGATTATTGCATTATTTGCAGAGAAAATAAAAAGGCGTGGCGCACATTTTGGGAACCCTTGTACTAACCGATGCATTATTTGCGAGAAAACATACAATGAAAATTCTCAATTACATCAGATGGAATTATGGGTACGTACTGAAAGATGCTATTCAGCTTCTCGATTATTGAAAGATCACATTCACAACAAAACTGTTTAAAAATTTTGAAAATCAAGTATAACGCTCAATGTTTTATATCGTATGACAAAAAAAATATACGGAAATTATAATAATCAAAAAAAAATTGAAGCAGCACACCAACACATGCAAAAATAGTTATAAAAGTGAAAATATAAGAGACACTATTTGCTTACAATATGCCAAGGAACTCGAAAATATTTTTTATTTTACAATAAAACAATTTTTTTGTTTATAGAAAATTACCTGATCATGTTTAAGGAACTCACCCTCAATATTCACAATCAAGGCGTTAAAATACCTATAAAAAACTTTGGTAGAGCCATGTTTTTGACTGGAGCAAGTTAACCGGGTAGTTCGCAATGATCGTGATATTCCGTTGCTTCTCGAAGTAAAGTGTAAGTTTCGGGATGAAGGGTTTAGCGTTGTGAGCGAATATTTTAAATGTAACATAACTTCACATTTAATTAATTCGTTAAAATTTCCAGACGACGTTTAATATTCAATTTACTCACTTTTATTCACCCGTGTTATTTACAAAATCTCGCCCACACGTAGTTCTATAACGGATACCATACATTATATCTACATGATCCAATTTATTCTTTAAACTGATCGCCTAAAAAGCCTCAACCAATCCTGCTGGACCCGACAATTCATGAAGCTTTTCAGGCCTTTTTTATCCACCCTTGTCACCGACAAAACAGCGGCAGTAAAATTGGCTGTTGGAATCGAGATCGAAATATTTTTTGCTAGTCTGTTGGCGATGTGTGATTTTTAGCTTGGTTAAAAATAGCCCTAGTTCGACAATAAATAAAATCGATTAAAAAAAAGAAACATCAAAGCGAGCTAATTAAAATTGCATGATCCCATTGTTACGGCTAAATTTTGATGCTTTGAAGCATATTTTTTTTGTAGTAGAACAAAATTACATAACAAAAAACTTACTCGGTAATTGCTTCGTCGCTGGCTACTCTGCATAACACTCCTCTATCCATAGAACATTTACCCGTTACCGGGTCTGGTGGAGCCAGCTTAATGTACGGAGGCTCTTCCAGGAATGTGATTTTCAGATGGAACTTTTCTGGTACACCTTGAGGAGGTGTGTGACTGTTGCCAGGCCACACGATGTCTTTGATATCCAGTCCTTCCTTTTGCCATGATTTCCAGACTCCAATCTGGAAAAGGAATAATGTTTACCTGATTGTGCAATGTGATATTTTCAAGATTACATTTTACCATTCATAATTAGTTTTGACGTTGCTGCCTTGGCGACGTAAAATATTTATTGTGTCAATTTGACATTAATTTGCAAAGTTCTATTGGAACTATTTACAGTAGCTGCTTTTACTTGGTAGAAATCCATTGCACACTAGTAGTGATAGGCAAAATAATTTTACTTTTCGAATATTTTAATTTAAACCTTATAATTTACTAAGGTAGTAGCGCTAGACAAGGTAGCTTCTTCAGATTTTTATCACCCACATTAACCACAGATAACAGTATCCCTGCAAATACATCTACTCTCCATCTCCATTTATACCTGGTAACAAAAAAAGTTTGTTGTACTCTTCTAGAAACCAGTTTAAACATAAAACAACAAAAATAAGCACCTTTGGAAGTATACCCCTTCATAAACAGACAAACGACAGTTTTTCGATAAATTATCTGAAAAAGCAGAATCGTTCTTGATTAAAGACAAATCAACATAGCCTTCAAAACCAACAATTCTCCAGGAAAAATGCTACAAAATGCCATATCTAAAAGAAAAAAGACAAAAAGTCGGGTGTCTATCAACTAAACTGTGGAACTTGCTTACATGTATACATAGACCAAACAGGACGATCTTTTAAAATGCATCTTTCGAAACATAAAAATAGCTATTTGAAAGAAAAATCAGATTTGACATATACGAACTAAATTTTAACAGAAAATCATATACTTAGTGATGAAATGAAAATTTTACATAAATAAATTAAAGTTATTATGCCGAATCTATTAGAAAGTGTAGAAAACAACAAATTAAAAACTCTGGTACACTTTTAAGTGTTCAGTTTGGAACAAACCTTTATTAAACCTTGTTTATTAACAGGTATAAATAAGAGCTCTTGGGGATTTCCTAAGTAGAAGTATTTCCGGGAAATAGTTAATGTGGGTCATAAAATTGAAATATAGAAGCAAATTGTCTAGTACCACAAGTAATTTATATTGTAGAAATTTCGACAAATAAAGTTATTTTGTCTATCATGACAAGTTCTATTAGTGCTGACAGTAAAGTTCAATTATTGCATCAAAGTCTAAGGAATAGGTTACATGCGGATATGAACAAGATTTTGAAAATTGAATCGCGGGCAATTTCCCTTTGTCAAGGCTCGAGGCGCATATCACTACAATATATGGATAAGGAGGGAAAAAAATTAATTTTTTA
Organism: Diaprepes abbreviatus; assembly: GCA_034092305.1. Taxonomy (NCBI): domain Eukaryota; kingdom Metazoa; phylum Arthropoda; class Insecta; order Coleoptera; family Curculionidae; genus Diaprepes; species Diaprepes abbreviatus. Next base: position 975,441 of record JASJET010000314.1, read on the forward strand.
ATTAACTAATTAATATTTAACGTTATATAAGAGGGCTAATTTCGAGTTTATCGCTAAACTATATCTGATAGTTGAAATTACTACTCTTTCATTTGAAAAACTATTTGGATTGATATCGATATCTTTTTTCATCTCTAAAATATCGTCTATTGCAATTTACTAGTTTGACATAACAATCCATCAATGGCCAACCATCCAATCTTGGGGAAATTGATGTTTTCTCGTCTATATATTACCCTGATTGTTCTAAGAGAAGCTTTTTTTATTGGTGTTATCAATTATTTCGTATAAATCATGAAAAATTTAATATGGCGGCTCAAAAATTAAGATCTCCGATCAAACTTTCAAACCCGGGCAAAAATAGTGAGTTCGAAGTGAAGTTGTTAGTGTCCTCGAAGAGAGATCCAAATTTTGTACGAAGATTTTCAAGGTATATGAAAATTTCATAATTGTCATTTCTAAGGTGGCAAATTTAATATGGCGGACTAATATTTTTGAAAAAATTATCAGTGTAGATTTATATGTCGAAAACACTAGTACATGAAGTTCTTCAAGAACAGTTGTTATATCAATTTTATTTGAAAAAATTGCATGGATTGATTCCCGATTTTGATTGAACCATTCGTATTTCTGGCACAACTGAATGAAAAACTTTATTTGGTGTTCCTTCAGAACGCTTGTCACGTTTTAGTAGAGCACTTACTATTTGAAACACGCCGAAACATGTACTACATGCACGATGGGGCACCACTTCATTTCAGCGTTGCTGTGCGGGAGCACCTGAATAACTTATATCCAAACTATTGGATAGGTAGAGGAGCACTTATTGCCTGGCCTTTTCGATCTTCCGACCTAACACCGTTGGATTTTTACCTGTGGGACATCTTAAAACCTTGGTGTATTCCACTACGGTCGATAGTAGGGAGAAACTTCTACGGAAAATCATGTTTCACTGTGATCAAAAAAGGAACAATGCTGAGTTAATGTGCCGGGTACAGCAGTCCTCAATTCCTCGTACCCGCGAGCGTATCAGACTTCAAGGAGCCGATATTGAACCCTCTTACGAAGTTTTAACTAAGCAATTAGTTTAACTTTTTAATGAAACTATGGTGACAGGAGAAAATTCCTCTTTTTCATATCCAACCCGACAGATGTTGGGGGACTAACAGTGTAAATAAAATTACGTTTTTTTTTCAAAAACTGTTAGAATTAGCGATGTGAATGACGAGTACTTAATTTTTAGTCAATAGTTAAAGGTATGTAAAAAACGTTTTTTAAAGTTCGTATCATACAGGGTGTAAAAAAAATGGGGTCATGAGTGTCACAGCTAGCTCGTCCTTTCACCTGTGATTGATTCACAACACTTTCTTGGATAGTAATTTGAAGGGTCTTATCTGGTATCATAATCATCATCATCATCACACAGCCTGTAGCGTCCACTGCTGAACATAGGCCTCCCTCAATCGTTTCTAATACTCCCGATCTTGTGCTGATTGAATCCAGTTTGTTGCGATTCTCTTGATATCATCAGTCTACCGTGTTGGAAGTCTGCCCCTACTTCTAAATGCCTGGAATCTAGGACGCCACTCTATAATGAGTTTAGTCCACCTAGCGTCTTCCATTCTCGCCACATGTCCAGTCCAGTTCAATTTCATATGTGTTATACTTTTTATAACATCCTTGATCCCTGTTCTAGTTCTAATAATTACATTTGGAACTTTATCTCTCAGTGTTATTCCCAACATCGACCTCTCCATGGCCCGCTGAGTCACTCTAATTTTTTCGCAGTTTTTCTTAGTGAATGTTAAAGTTTCTGCACCGTAAGTGAGCACAGGGAGCACACACTGTTCATAAACCTTTCTTTTCAAGCAAATCGGTATATTGCTTTTAAATACGTCCTTTCTCAGCTTGCTGAACGCCGCCCATGCTAGTGTTATGCATCTTTGAATTTCGTAGGTCTGGTTATCTCGGTTTATTCTCAGTTCATGGCCTAAATATTTATAAACTGTTACATACTCGATTTCAGATTCATTTAGGGATATGTTACTACTTGGAATTGAGTCATACATTGAGTTTTTGCACGGTTAATCTTTAGACTTACCACATTTGACGCTGCACTTAGTGTCCTCAGTAACTCTTGGGCTTCTTCAAGGTTGTCAGAAATTAACACGATATCGTCAGCAAAGCCTAGGTGGTTTAATCGTTCACCTTCTATATTGACTCCCATGTTCCCCCAACCTATTTTTTTAAACATGTATTCTAGTAGCATTGTAAATAGTTTTGGTGAGATGTTATCACCTTGTCGTACGCCACGTTCCATTCTAAATGTAGATGTTATTTTGGAATGGACTTTCACACTGGCTGTTGCGTTATTATATATGTTCATAATTAAAGCTGCATATCTGTGGTCGACTCAACAATCAGCTAGTGCAGCAAATATTTTGTTTGGGTCCGCTGAATCGAACGCTTTTTCGTAGTTCACAAATATTAAGACCAGTGACTTGTTGTACCCCACTGTTTTTTTTATGAGCGTTTTCATAACTAGCAAGTGGTGGTTTGTACCATAACCGGATCTGAGACCTGCTTGTTCTCTAGGTTGGTGGAAATCTAATTTGGGAGTCAATCGTCTTATTGTAGATGTGGGAGAGGAGACTGATTGGACGGTAGTGTTTTAGGTCGATGGGATCGCCTCCCCTATGCATGATTATCATTATAGCATTGTTCCATGAGGTTGGGATTTGTCCGGTCTCTAAACATCTATTAAATAGGACTTTGAGAGCATTTATTAATTTTTCCCCTCATGCTTTAATACTTTCAATAACAATGCCATCTTCTCATCGGGCTCTGTTGTTTTTCATTTCATGTAAGGCCACTTCAATTTCTGATGATGAAATTTCTGGTATATCTTCTGAGCCTTGATTGCAGACATTTGGAATGTTTGTTAGGTCATTGTCAATGGTGTACTTTTTGTATAACGCGCTGTAGAAATCTTCCACTATTTGGAGTATTTTTCTTTATCTGTTGTAATTGTACCTGCTGTATCGCGGAGTTTATGAATTTCTTTTGTTCCTTCTACCAGGTTTCTTATAAGTACTTTTAAGCTTTTATTCTGCTCAATTATATCGCATATGGCTTCCGATTTGTATTTTCGTATATCTCTTCTCATAAGCCTTGATATTTCTCTGCTAATTTGCTTATATTCTCCTGAGTTCTTCTGTTCCATTTTTCTTCGTCTTTCTGGTATACATCATATTAAAAAAAATTAAAATATATCTGGTGGTTCAATAATTATGTGTAAAAACCTGATTCCATTGCACCTCTTTGGGAGCCCATATCTCTGAAAAGGAAGCCTATACGATAAAAGTTCATAAGAACTGGTAGATTTCCGCATTTTCTCGGACACTCTGTATAATCGATCAGTAATTCATATACACCTCCCATTTTGAGTTAATTTTGCACAAAGCGAAATTCCTTCCATTACTCGTCGACCTCATTGTTGGCATACGCTGTAATAATTCAGCTGAAAGTTTTATTGAGCATGTTTGATTAATAAATTAATATTTATTATATCCTCCAGGGGGAGCTAAAACCGATTAGATTGATTAACGGAAAACAAACGTTAAACAAACTTTTAATGGTAGACGTAATTTCAATAAATTAGTCGACTCGAATTAATGAGCTTAGAAGTTTTGCTTCCAAGTTAGCAAATAAACAAGAAAACAAAGCATCATGTGATGGGATAGGGTTTCTTGGAGCATTATTTAGGTGTCAGGTTGGTAATTGACTTTATCAAAGTATATTAATTTTTGGGACGTATTATGTGGGTTTAAAGGTACCATGGAGAGGGTGACATCCAATACGTTTTGTATACATTACCCTTGTCTCGCTCTTAAAAATATTCTGATAATATTCAAAATTTTACATTTAAGTTTTTAAAATTTTACGAACTAATAAATATAAGTACGAATATTTTTTTAAAGGGTCTAGCCAATTAAGAGGGTCGAAACTACTCCCTTGGTAGTAAAAAATTAAAAAATACCCGGTTTTTCTAGATCAAAAAGTACCTACACACAATATATATATATATATATATATATATATATATATATATATATATATATATATATATATATATATATATAATTTGAAAATGTAAATTTCATACTGTGACATATTTCTGTACTTATTTCTTGGATTAAAGTTTTTAAACAAATACACATTCGTCCTCCGGGTGAAGAACCTTTATCTAGAACTTTTGGTTTTTATTACATCTACACGAGCTAAACGCCATAAATATCAATTTCCTGTTTTTGACCTCCAGTCACCTAATACGCCGTAACCAGGGCGTCGTCAGAGAGGTATATCTCATCATTTTCATGCCTCGCGAGAGCATAAATCATCATTTGCCTGTCCCTGTACACCGTTTTCAAATGACGCTGGACGGTTTACAGGAACGTACACCTGTAGGATGTCAACGAGTGTCGGGAAATGAATACTTTAAGGAAAATATTGTTGTAACAGGAAGAAAGGAAAAATAAGGTTTGGGATGACATTGGAAAAATGTGTTTATTGTTTTTTTTTTTCAACTTTTCTTTTACATGAGGCCAAGATTATAATTTTCTTAGTGACAGTTTCTCAAAATTTGATTTTCTTGGAATAATTTATGTTCTTTTGTTCCTTTCACAAAACTAAAATATGAATGTATGTAACGACATATTTCTTTATTTAAGGTTGGCAGCACTCTGATTTTTCTATCTTTTTATCTCATGAGTTTGCTGTCCCCACACCTGACACCACTGAAGATACGCATAGTTATTTTCCTATGTTCTCAACTTTTCTTCCGCTGTCCCCACACCTGACACCATTGAACATCACACTATATATATATATATATATATATATATATATATATATATATATATATATATATATATAGTAGTTTCAGGTGTGGGGATAGCTGAAACATGAGATGGGAATATAAGAAAATCATAGTGCTGCAAACCATAGAACATTAGTCATTATAAGAACAATTTCTATATTTTTACAAACATATACAGAATACCCATTCTAGAAAGTTCTGACAGGGTCGGAGTTCATAAACTCATATTTATGAAGCAAATCGACTTTTCTATATGTACACACTGAATAAAAAACAAACGAAACCCTCTCACTGTGTGGCTTATTGAAATAGCTCGAAGCGTGCAGTAATATTTTACGTCACTGTTAGGGAAATAGATGAATAGTGGGTACTCAAATGAAAGTAATGTGATGAAAAATGGAAATTGAAGTTTAGTATTTTCATTTGGAGAAATATTTCGTTTGAATTTGGCTTATTTGAATTTAATCTATTAAAATATAATTATAAAAATAAATTCAATAAATAAAGCATTGTATTCTATAAAATGCATAGTTAGGATCAAGGTGATACTTTAAGGCATCTCTGGATCTTGTTTATTGGAATCTGACCTCCTTAAAACTTTAATTGTTTAATGAGCAAATAATTTTAAGATGATTTGACTTTTTGGAAAAAGCGTTTTTTTTTTGTGAGCTTGTTTCTTATGTACTTCAAACTTCGTTCATGTGACCATAGATCGTTATATAAATATTAGATTTTTTTTGAGAGTATTCACTATTTTAATTAAATAACAATAATAAACGAAACATTTGAAATAATCAATAATATTACCAACAAATTACGAGGTTTTCAAATACCAAACACAATAAACCACGCATACTTTTTACATGACAACTGTAACTTCACATTCACAACTACGCAAATCAAGGTAATAAAATTGGGGCGTTTATATTAAAAAAGCATTCCGAACACGTACAGATTTTCCACAAACCTAAAATATAAATCTATGTAACAGCATTTGCTGCTATTAAAACCGGCGTTGAAACGCATTGTGAAAATTTTAGTTTATCTACGTAATAAACCGACGTTTATTGGTAGAATGGGGTTTTTAGTTTTATAACTTTTGTAGATATCTGGATCATATAACAATAAACGGAAAAGATATAATAAAAAAGATAAATTACGAGTCGAAGGTTTCATTTAGTTTTAGGTCGGTTCGTAAAAGTACTAAATCCCGTTCGTAAACTGTCACGTGATCGTTTTTCTAATATCTGACTGGCATTGACTAGCAACGAAAGTCGCTAAATGGAAAACCTGCAAAGATAACTTCATATAAGATTAACGCTCGTACAGTTAATCAAAATACGACTTATAATGCTTGTAGGGGAAAGTGGGGCAAGAGGGGTTAGCGGGGCAAAAAGGTCTATCCATGTTGTATTTTACAAGCAACGCATACATGGAAGACCATGCATTTATAATCAGCCAGTTTTGAAGATAACAAGACCAAAATTAAATTAATTTTGCTTTCTGTGCACTCTGTCTTACTCGTTTTCTTAACCTTTCTCTTCGTCCTTTTTTCAATGATCCAAAACACACAGCGAAAATAGTAAAGAACTGAATTGCTTCTCAGGATGTTCGGGTGTTACAATGGTCGATACAAAGTCCTCACCAAAACCCAATTGAAAATTTGTTGTTACGATTAAAACGTGCTCAATGATATTCCACCGTCTTCGTTAAATGTATTATGAGTCTGAGAAGAATAGAGCAAAATCTTATATTATAGGCCGTTAAAAAAGTTAAATTATTAGAAAGTATATCAATTAAGATATTTATCCTGGTGCAACAGTCATTCAAAAAAAATTTTAATATTCGTATCAAAGTTGTGTTTTTTAAGTGAAACCCCTGCATATTATTGCATTTTTGAATTCACCGATCAAAATAAGTGCCTATTTTAATAAGGTGTGTGGTAGTTAAACTTTAATGGTTTTTAAATTATTTGAATTTTGACAAAATCTCACCTAATTTTCATGTTTCAAATACTTAAGAAATATGTACTCGAAATTTACAGTGAAGTGTTTCAATATAAACTTGCTATATTATACAGAGTGTCCAATAATTAAAACTAATCAAATAAAAGTTTAAGTGGATATAACTTGTTTAATTTAAATGGAACGCTATACTTTTTAACTTGCCAGAAAATGTATCTCCGCCTCATTATTATCGCGAAGTTCGGCAATTTTTAAATAACTTTCGAAACAGGTGAATTGGGAGAGACTGATTTCAAAATTGGGCCCCGAGATCTCCGGTCTTAACTCCACCAGATTTTTTTTTCATGGGGATACATAAAAGGAATTGTCTACAATGCGCCCCCGTCAACACCACAAGACATAAAAATACGCATAACAGACGCTTTTCAAACTGTAACCCCGCAAATGTTATCCAGAGTTAGAAGTGGTTTCGAAAAAAAAATATATAAGTGTTTGGAAATAGATAGTCGACATTTCGAACATCTACTACAAATATTTTGCTTCTGTTTTGTGCTATCGTCAATATGTTATTTTTATATAGCATATGTAGCAATATTTTTACCAAATATAATTAATTGATCCTATAAAGGAAGAAAGCTTTTGATAATACTAATAATTCATAGTTTTCTTTTGCATACTTACCTCTGGAAAGCTAAACGTAAAAACCATTATTTAAAAAAATATTTGCAAGCATAATATGTTGCCTATCCGATTCTGTCAACGTGTTTAAAGTTAATATCCAAGTTACTTGACTTTCGCCATAAAACTGAGAATCCCTCGAGAACAGCTGAAAGCTCGGCGACAGCTTACAGGTGCCCTGTCGCGTACAATCATAGATTTTCGTGATTTACAGGCTTTTCTGGGACATAAACAAAATGAAAAGACACTTTGCAGGGATCTTTTTTGAAGTTATTCGTACAGGATTCAGGAAAAGTACAACAGACAGTTTTATTTTGAAAACTGAACAGTTAATTATGTTTAATAATTGTAGGGAGTGAGGTAAAGTAGCGCTCAGAATAATGGATCAGTCCATCACCAGAAAACTAGGAACACCATCTTTTAAGAGACTTGCAGGCCCGAGAAACATCTGTGGGATTATTTATGGGAATGTTAATGATTTCCCAGAAGTAGAAATCTCAGAGGGCTCCAAGTCTTTGTAGATACTCTTGAAGTACTCCGCAAATGCTGAGACAACAGTATGAGGCCAATAAAATGGCTGGTTCTCGTAGTTCATCATAGCTGGAATGATGACTGAGCTTTAAATTTACTTTGAACGAAATTCCAGAAATTGGAAGGACCAGTGTTTTTATTTTGCTCAGCATCTCTCGTAAAGGCCTCGTATGCCCGTTACGATTGTGACTCAATTGACCTACGCAAAGTCCTGTACTTTTCCAGGTAATAAGTAGTTTTATGAGCTTGAAGATGTTGACGCATCTTCTCCTTTTTGAAAATGTTGGTAATGATTTCACCCGTAAACCAAGGAGGAAAACACCTTCGTATAAGCAATTTGCGAGATATACAGACAGCAAAGTTGTAATTTAAGATATCATAAAACGACTGACAGACATCCACCATGGCAGTAGACTTAGTAATTGGAGACCAATCGGTGTGGAGCATCATTCAGGCGCGGTTCCAAAGAGGGGGGGCGGTGGGGGCAATCGCTCCCACCCAAGAGCTTTGAGTTCAGGAAAATATACTAGATTTTGTCTCTTACACTATAGTTTATTCAAGAACTAGAGAGAGTAATAAATCATTTTTTACCCTTTTTTTTTCTTCGCAAACTACCTGTGTTCTTTAGTCCGGTGTCTTTGGCAAAATTAATAAATATACCCCAGCAGTCACAAGAGTAGAAGAGTGCACCAATGAAGAAACTGGGGTAGGAGCTGCTATAGCAGCTGGTAATCAAGAAGAAAAAGGAATCTGATCTCTTTTCATTGAAGCTGCTAAAATTATAAATATAGAAATCAATATCATACATTTATCTTCTTTTAATAAATCAATCATATATATTTTTGATACGAATGGATTAGAAATTTTATAATTAAAAATACCGGTCTATAATAATGGACTACTTGGGTTGGATAACAATAGATATTTGGAAGTGTGAAATGTTAAAAAGGTTTTTAATTCTTGCCATAGGCTCGTAAGGAGGTTTATTTTATCACTAAGTATTTATGGCATAGAATACTCTTTCGGTAATAATTTTGACATATTTAACACAAATCACAACTGTATTTTTATTATTATTAGTTTTGGCATAGAAACCGTTTTAGGCACATTCAGACTAAAACGTAGCCTTTTTCTCTTAAAAAATTTTAAGTTATAATTTAAATACTTACAAAATACCCATTGTCAGAAATACAAGAAGTTAAACATATATAAAAAAATAAATTCGTCCATATAATATTAAAAATTTTTTGGGGCTATCGGTCATTTTATTATTGATTAAAATCATTTTTAGGGCATTTGACGTTTCAGTTTATTTATTTCTTAAACCATTTGCAGAATTACAATTAAATACTAAAAACGGATTCAAATGTAATTGATTTTTATATGTTACAGTTAAAATTAGACCTACTTACTTTTATATCTATTGCACTGACATCTTAATTTTAATTTACTATAATATATGGAAATCCGATAGCTCCAAAAAAAAAAACTAAACACGTTAATTCTACACACTTAAAAAAAAGACACAAATACAATAATAACAAAATTACCGTTAATTGGAATTAAATATATATAATATTAAACATTGGGACACACTAAAATAAAAAGATATAAGATATATATATATATATATATATATATATATATATATATATATATATAATTTATTTTTGTATCTTAAACCTTTTGTTAAATATTTTTTTCTAATATTTTCTTGGGTATAGGTTTTTCATTAGAGAAACAAAGGACAATAATTTTCTTTCTGACGTTTCGCTCTACATAGCGAGCTTCTTCAAAAGAGCTTGGTATATTTATTCTACATCTATAAAAATTACAGAATTTTTTATATAATAAACATATATCACAGTAATTACACTTTTATATTTTTAATTTAATTAAAATTAATAAAAACAAAACAGATTTTAAAATAGTCTTAAAGTTTAAAATTTAAAATTTAAAACAATACAAACAGGTTAAAATAGTGAAGATTATAAAATAGTACATACCTTGAAAGTAGTTTTGTGTGTATGTTTAAAAATAAATTCAATTATGATCTTTGGTATGCAATTTGTATGGATAGATTTATTTTTATATAGAAGCTCGCTATGTAGAGCGAAACGTCAGAAAGAAAATTATTGTCCTTTGTTTCTCTAATGAAAAACCTATACCCAAGAAAATATTAGAAATATATATATATATATATATATATATATACATATATATATATATATATATATATATATATATATATATAAACAACATTAAACAATAAATTACAACAAAAACAAAAATTTAAATAATAAATTGTGTTTACACTGGTAAACATTACGTATCTAATTCGTGATCAAAGTCAGTGAACCTATCTTCGCTCAAATTAATTATAATTGGTTCCTCTATCTCACCGATCTTAAGATCGAGTTTCCACATTTTCTTTTATTCCTTTATTATATGAATTTTTCCCAATTTTCTGCAGTAACTTTATTCAAAAAAAAATTTTCAAAAATTCAGTTAAATTACTAATTTTGCAAGTTGTGTTATTTCTAGCAACTCTACCTTTTACTTGAGAGAGACATTTCCTTCTCCAACGGACATTTTCCGGACGATCTATAAGAACAGACTTCCTATCGGGTTTTTCCCAGCAAAAATTAAGTTCTCTGAGCAATTTTCAGAGCTCAGTTCTTTTAATTTCAGGTAAATCTCAATCTTCATTGATTTTAGTTAGAATTTTGTCGACGGTTGGGATCTGCTTCTTATAATAAAATGTATGTACAACTCCTTTTATTGCAGTTTACATCTCTTCTTCCAACGAGGTTTTTCGTCAGCCTGTGATCGAATGTGGCTTGGGAGAACTAAGAATTCCAGTCGTTTTTTTCTCCTTCCGTATTCGATTCCTAGTAAATTTTCCAAATCCTGTCATGTTGGAACACATCTCAACACAGCTGTTAATGTTATTATCGAGATATTGATATCTTAAGGCCTCATAAACATTCATCGTAATAAGTTTTTCGTTGAGGAAAAAATGCCCTAGTCTAACGATTTTGGAATAAATATAGACGTGGAAGCCATATCTTTTGGGTATCTCACTAATCTCAAATAATGTATAAACAAGCACAAACAAGATAAATCACTAAGGACACCCTATAAGGTGTACTTTGCTCACTGGCAGAAATTAAATTGAACTATCAGAAATTTAATTATTGCAGTAAATTTATAAAAACTTATAATATTTAAATATAATTAGATTTACGGCAGTCCTCAGTTACCTGCGGCACTGGAGCAGGTACGTTGGAGGTTTCGGTAACAGTTTTATTACTCTCTCTAGATCTTGAATAGAGTATAGGAATGTGTATGCTTGCGATTGTCCCTCCCCTTAACAAAAGCTCTGAATTCAGGGGAATAGACCCGATTCTGCCTTTTACACTAGGAATGTAGATGCTGCTCGCATCCTCCCCCCCTGTCGGCAACTTCCCATACTATTGGACCATCCTACGATTTCTTTTTGAAAAATTAAATTTATTAACGTCGTACGTATTTTGTTTTATAAAATCGTCACAACTCGTATTTAACAGGTAAGTTTTTGATTGGATTAAACTTCCTACTTGAATTAAGCCTTTTACGGTGTCGTCTTGATCCCAATAAGAACCGAACTTTATTCTTCAAAATACTGAATTCCCTTTCACCACATGTGTTGTCATTTTTTATTCAAACATGTTAAATATTTTGGTCTACTTGAAATTTCTCTCGGTTCGGCCTCTTTCGAATAATTTACATAACCAAAAGCGCTTTCCCTTAACATAATGTTCGGTGATTTCCATAACATTCACGCGCCAATTTATAATATGTTACGGAATAAGTCGACAGGGGTTGCGGCTTTGAACTTCTAAAGGCAAATTTTTAGGGTAAAACCTTCTAAAAATGGTAGATGTGTAAACGGCTTTACGAATGATCCGTAGCGAGGAAAAAATCCACTCACGTGCGAGTGGCTAATGAACTTTGACGTGGATTTTTTAAAATAATCCAGTTTTCACGTTGTTTTTTAGATTATTTATCTTTAAGCGCATGTGTAATGATGAGGATAAAGATGAGTGAACGACAGGCTGTGCATATTGATGTGCTATCATGCATTTAATATACAATAAGAACGTTATATTTGGAATAAATTTATTATTTTAAAAAAACGCAGGATTTTTTGAAAAATCGTTCGTACAAGGCGACCTTATTTTTTCGAAACGATTTTTTCCTATATAGGGTGTTCGGAAAAATGTGGGAAATCTTTTTGCTACACTGGTATTTATTTTAAGGCGCTTCTTCTTTAAGTGCCTTCTCCATTGCGGAGGTTGGCAATCATATTAGCTATTTTAATTTTTGAGGCAGTTGCTCTAAATAGTTGTTTTGAACTGCATCCAAACCATTCCCTTAGGTTTTTTAGTCATGAAATTCGTCGTCGTCCTACGCCTCTTCTGCCACTTATTTTGCCTTGGATTATGAGCCGTAAGATGCTGTACTTTTCTCCCCGCATAATGTGTCCGAAATTTTGCAGTTTTCTCTGTTTTACTGTTATCTCGACTTCCTTTTCTTTCTCCATTCTTCTCAACACTTCGGCGTTCGTAACTCGATCCACCCACGAAATCCTCTGAATTCTTCTATAGGTCCACATTTCAAAAGAGTTAAGTCTTCTCATTGCCTCTCGATTCAGCGTCCATGCTTCCATTCCATAATATAGAACACTGTATACGTAACATTTAGTCAGTCGTATTTTCAAGGTTAATGTTAGATCTTTGCTGCAGATAACCTTTTTTATTCTAATAAAGTTGGCACGTGCTTTCTCGATTCTGGTTTTTATTTCGACGGTATAGTCATTATTTTCTGTTATTAGGGTTCCCAAGTAAGTGTACTTCATAACTTTTTCTATGTGCTGGCCTCCTACCATTAGGGTTTCATTATTATTGGTGTTGTTTTTACTAATTATCATGAACTTGGTCTTTTTCGTGTTAAGAGAGAGTCCATATTCTCCATTAACTCTCAATATTTTATTCATTATTTTTTCTAGGTCTTTCAAACTATCAGCTATTATTACGGTGTCATCTGCATACCTAATATTATTGATTAAAACTAGGTTTATTTTTATCCCTGCTGTTTCAGATTCAAGATTTTCCAATATAACCTCTTCAGAATAAGCGTTAAATAGTAAAGGTGACAATATACACCCTTGTCTGACTCCCCTTTGTATTTCCACATCTCCGGATATTTTCTGTCTATTTTTTACTGCCGCTCGCTGATTGTAATACAGATTTGATATCAACCTTAAATCTCTTTCATCCAAATTTTTGCTTCTGAGAATCTCTATCAGTTTCTTGTCATGTTTGATCCTATCAAAAGCTTTGTTGTAATCTATGAAGCAGACATAGAGGTCCTGATTGATATCTAAGCTTTTTTGAGTAAGCACATAAAAGCAAATAATGCCTCTCTTGTACCCACCCCGTTCCGGAAGCCAAACTGCGTGTCACTAATATCCAGCTCCAATTTGGAATGTATTCTAGCGTGTACAATTTTTAAAAGGATTTTCAAAGTATGTGACATGAGACTGATTGTTCGATAGTCACTGCATTCTTTTGAATTTGCTTTCTTTGGTAAACATATGAATGTTGATGTTGACATTTCTCGGGGGATAGTTTCTGTCGTGTAAATTGTATTAAATACTCTCACCAATAAATCCAAATTTTTGTCATTGATCAGCTTCAACAACTCATCTGGCATTTCATCTGGACCAACAGCTTTATTAGTTTTTATCGACCTTAATGCATAAATGACCTCTGCTTTAGTAATTTCAGGCCCTATGTCACCGCTTAGACAGTTTATAGAAGAATTTTCGTGTCTTTGATCTTCAAATAGTTTTTTTATGTATTCTTTCCACCTGCATAATTTTTGTTGTGTTGCCATAATAATTGTCCAGCAATACGTTTGAGGTTTTCCTCTTTTCTATTCCAGCTAATTCTTTGACTTTTTTATGCAGGTTGAAGTTGTCGTACTTGTTTTGCAACTCCTCTATTTCTTTGCATTTTCCAGAAAGGTACTCTTCTTTTGCTGCTCTTATTTTTCGTCTTATTTGAATTTGCAACTGTTGATATCGGGTCTTGTTGGTCTTGTGTTTCCTTCTTTCATCCATTAACTCCAAAATATCATCTGTCATCCAATCTTTTTTCTTGTATCTTGATGTTGTAAGTACTTTCTTGTTTGGTTGAAAAACTGCCACTGTTGTTCAACGTTGTCATCGTTTAACCCAGGCTTGCCTTGTCTTCTTTCTAAGTTTGTGTTGATGTCTTGTCTCAGCTTTTCTTTCGTTTCTTCTGATTTTAATTTGTGTATATTTAGTTTTTTGATGTTATGATTTGTTTGTATCCTTTTTAATTTAAGTTTGAATTTAGCGATAAGGGGATTGTGGTTCGAAAATACGCCCGCACCTGGGTACGCCTTTACTGAATGTACTGCGTTTCGATATCTGTGTTTTATCAAGACGTAATCAATCTGGTTTCTAACTATGTCGTTGTCCTTATCAGCTGGTGACTTCCATGTATAGAGACGACGTTTAGGTAGCTTAAAAAAGGTATTTGTTACCACTAAGGCGCTAATAAAGATTATTTGGTGCTAGCTGAAAAGAGCTGAAAGCTAGAGGCGGCACCAGCAAGCAATGTACCAAGCTAGCCCCTTTGCCGTTGAGTAGGTGTGGGTATTTTTTTAAAAGGCGCCATTGAATATTTAGCCGGGTAAACTCAGAAGCGTTCAACTCAGCTCTCTAATTTGCTGTACAAGATTTTAAAAATGAAGAAAAGTAACGCACTAAAGCAAAGGACAAGAAACTGCGGGAAAAATGAAGACTCATAAGAAAATGGGCATTCTTTTACCCCAAGGGTGAACCCTAATTTAAATAAAATAAAAAAATAATAGCAATGCCTACAGCTAAATTTTCTTTATGCTAGAGTAAACGACAAAAAATTAATTACCGCCAAATTGTCAAGAAATTACTTCAAAAATTAAAAAGAAAAAACATTTAGGTAAACTACAAATTAATAGGAAAAGGAATATCCAACTAAACAGCCAAAATTAAACAATCATTTAGAGTAATTGCTTGCTCTAACTACTGAGTTCGAGTTACATAGGACTAATAAAGAGGTAAAAATGTATAAGTAAAATTTCTAGTATGACTCCAGTTATTTACACAAAACAATCCAGCAAAAGGTCAACAACAGGTTCATTAAAATAAAGGACTACTTATGCATATAAAAAAAATTAATTAATTCATAATCAGATTTACCAAAAATATAAACCTACAATATTTAGGGACTGAGATCAGTGAACGCTCAGTTCTTTAATATTAAAGAAAATTGCTTAATCTGGCAAAAATAAATACAGAGATAATGTAACAATTTCATTTGAAATAATCGACACAAAAAAATAATATCTAATAAAAAAGGTAAATAATCATATCCTATTTAAATATAAACAACCTAAAACAGTGAAGTAGCGTTGCCGACCTAAAAATTCAAGTTAGGAATGGATTTTAATTAGGGCTGTATTTCTTATAGACAAATTACTGAAAGATAAGGAAAATAATTAAGTTAGGAAGAAAATTTGCAAGGGAGTGAAACTTGAAAAGGCTCGAAAAGCAATAGGACCCCAAATATGCTTCGAATATTAGGCTGTTATAAGAAGGAGAAATGACAATGATATAGTGCTGCCCAAAATGTGAATATTAGCAAAAAGAAGGTAAAATTAGCCAAATTAATCATAATAAATTTAAGATAAAATTTTAACGCTGACACTTTATCAATGGATTCAAAATTAAGTACCTCATTCATGTCGCTAATCCCAATCATTTTCCAAAAAACGTAACTTTTTTACACTCTGAATCCCTTAATTTCTGTTGGGTTGAGTATGAAAAAGAGGAATTTTCCCCTATCATTCTAGTTTCAATAAAAAGTTAAACTAACTGCTTAGTTAAAAACTTCGGAAGAGGGTTCAACATGGGCTCCTTGAAGTCTGATACACTCGCGGGCATGACAAAACATCTATAAAACGACGCAAATGTGGTGTTATCGGCAAATAAATAGAGTTTACTGCGGTCATCGACCGGTATGTCTGCAGTATAAAGATGAAACAGAGTTAAAGACAGGGGAGAACCTTGCGATACCCCCAGCTCTTATTTGCTTAACGTCAAACATTGTGCCGTCAACTGACACCACAAGTGATCTGCCTTCTAGAAAATTGGAAACTAGTCTTATTAAGCAGTTCGGAATTCCTAGCTTGATCACAAGATCGTTGTGCCATACTATGTCAAAAGCCTTGCTGCTATCAAAGAAGATCGCACCCGTGTGGAATCTTCTTTTGAATCCATGTATAATCATCGAGGCCAGTCTGGTGGTCTGCTGAACGCCATTAAGATTGCTCCTGAAACCAAATTACTCCGATTGGAAAGCAGGCTAATAGGCCTGTAACTGTTGATACTTGTGGCTCTTTTGTCTTTATTTTTAATAAGAATCAACTTAGTCAGTTTCGAATCCGAAGGAAAATGTCCTGATGGCATAACTGCGTCAGTGCAGCATTTGGGAGAGCATCCAGGACCGGCATTTTCTTAACATTTAAACTCCCGGCGGTCCCTTTTACTTCAGCTGGGCTAATGATCGGTATGCCGAGATCAATAAATTGAACGGTCTTGTAAAATACGTACCGTATTATTAATCCATTGCTCCTTGGCTATATCAGTGCTCGTATTTGGGCTAAATTGTTCATGAAACTTCTCTGTAAATTCATTGGGTTTGTCCTGATGATCAGTTAGAACTACATTTTCCGTTCTAATATGCGCAAGAGGTATTTTACTTCTTTCGGTTAAACATCTAGTCATCCTGAAAAAACTACCACCATATATTTGCAGAGATTCTAATTTCGATTCCCAGCACTGATTATAAAGGATATGAAGCTCCCTTTTTATTTGATCAGAGGCATGGTTGGCTTGCCCTTTGATTGCAGGACCATCTGTTCTATAAGCTCTGTTCTTAAGTCTGTTTTTCGCGTGATGCAAATCTGCTGGAAGTTCTCCATATTTCTTATATCTGAATACCTTAATCACCGAAGATATGACTATGACGTCTGTAATTAAATAAGTTAACTGTCTAACAGAGTCCTCAAGTGGTCCAATACCCGGAGCTGTCTCCGGATAATCGGCCTCCTCGAGGATTTCCCCGTATCTGTCAATGGAACTGCGATAGTCATTTAATTGACAACATTTTATTTTATGTGTAATGTAAATTACTGCTCTGTACTTGCCAATAAAAGCGTCTAAGAAATTTATTAAAATAATGTGTTTTTAATTTATTCAAATTCAAGTAAAATATATCTAATGTATTTTTTATCAAATTTTTAAATATATAAATATTCGCAAATTATTTAGATACTAGAGAAATACGCAAAAATTCATCGCAAATATTGAGTTATGAATTTTATTTATATTTATAGCACCATTGCCATGAAATTTTAAAATTATTGGAATAAAATGCATCGCGAGCATGTGACATAATATATGAAGATATGACAGGCAGTTATTTTTCTTTGCTGTTATTTATTTCTAGGAAAATAAATGCTTATTTTATGGTTTTATACTTCTAAAATAAAATCTAAGCAATATTCGTGCTTTATTCTTTATTAGATATTTTTTATTGATACTTAAAAGTTACAGGTGGTTTTGTTCTTTATTTTCTGAAAATTATAAAGCTATATGGATTAAGCATTACCAAATGCATCTGTATATGATATAAACTTATTTTTAAAGCAATTCTTCACTAGAAACAGCGAAATAAAGATATGTATTTTGGATTTAGAAAACGATAACGAAAATATTTTAATTTGGAAGGGAAAAATATTCATTTCTTTACTTGAAGTAGTTTTAAAACGATATTCATTATTTTTAATTTAATATTGAAGGAAGAAGATTTTTCTCACTTTTATTTCAAAGTGCTGTGACGCGTTTTCATAGGAGGGGAGCAGGTCGTGCTCTACGAATCTACTTTGCAGCGGAACATCGGTCAGTGGATATTTCTCGTACAGACAGTCATCGGTCAAATGCTCAGCGCAGGGGTATCGGTTTGACGGTATCTACTTGTATTCGGGATATCCCTGCTCTCTGAACTGATCAACGGTTTGACTGCCTGAAAGTCAAAACATCCACTCGGTGGTCGGTTCTCGGGCGCCATCCTCGGGATTCATGTGGTCGAGGGCCCACTTATGCACCGGGCAGCTTGTTACAGTGGAGAAACGGCAAGCCAGGGGTCAATTGCGCGTATTAATGCTGGCTGCCGGCGGCTAATTATTACCTGTAATGTTAAAAATATGACTAGGGAATGAAACAAACGGTTTTAAAATTTTAAAACATCCTGTATCCTGTATTCCATACTTTTTTTTATAAAGATATGGCCTAAAACTAGCTTACAATCTACGATGGACAATAATATAAACAAATAAACGGTCTGGAGGGCAAGAGTATGTTATGAGAGCTAATCACGGTAACTCGTACTGATCGGTAGCATTATAGACGGTAACCCGGTGGTATCATTCACGACGCTATTCACGTTACCTCGTACTACACGGGTGCGACGCGATTCACGACGGCTCGTACGCAAATTATCGCGTTTCGTTTCTAAAATCCGCGGGCGCTGTTCACGGCGCTTCTACACGGCGACGGTGATCTCTACTCGCGGCGGCGGCGATAAACGTCGGGGCGGCAGTTGTTAAGCATCCTTATCAACGGACATTGGAGGGCACCTGGCGGTAAAACACATTCCTGGTCAATACGGGAACAAAACTAAACTTACGGCATTCAGTGTGTATGTATCGGTGACGGTAGGAAGGAACGAAAGGAACTGACGCTGCCCGTTCTTGTAAGGGTCCTCGACAGCGTCAGCAGGATGGAACGACATTGCCCGTACTTATAGGGGTCCTCGACAATGTCGACCAGTAACGGTAGGAAATTAGGAAAGGAACCGACACTGCCCGTACTTATAAGGGTCCTCGGCAGTGACGGTAGGATGACACAACATTACCCGTTCTTACAAGGGTCCTCGGTATTGCTGGCCATTAGCGGGGTAGGACGTAAGGAAGGTAATGTATGGTGAAACACCATATACACACAAGCCAAGCCTCACCTACATTGCTAGACCAGGAAGGCGCGGTCCGGCAGGTGACCCAGTCCAAGAGGTTCTTGTGCATTTTAGGTGTAAACGTGGGTGATAAAATATATTTATGGTTAACAACACGCGAGACATGCGACGTGGATGGTTTACTAGGCAAAACGACGGGGACAAGCTAACTTGGTAGTTCGCTACCATCACGATATTCCGACGGCCTGACGTTTCACCGAAATGATATAAAAGCAAGAGAATAGTTTTAGGGAATAATGCAATAACATAAACTTTGATCCCGAAATCTTTCTTTTCTACACTGATGTTCGTTAGTTATCAAGGGAAATATTGTTGATTGAGTCTTTGATATAAAAGATGAAATATAACTGTTGCTAGTTTTTTTCAAAGTTCGATTACCTCAATGCCAAAATGTTGTGATACATTACTAAGATTGTGAGGATTACAGTGTTACTCATGGGAACACTTATTTATTAACATTATTTTTTTTTGGTCATGAAATGATGGCATAAAGTAAAAATATGTCCCTGTAAATGTCTAGTTTTTGCATCCACCTTGTATAAAAAGAAATTTGAACACCAAACTTTTGTAATAGTGATTACGGATTGGTCGTATACTCCATCTGCTAATCCATCTAGTTCGGAGTTTCAAAGTAGCCATCAAATAAGTAAGATTGTCTTTAAACCAATGGTAAATACAGGGGAAACGATCCCTTTTTGGAAAGTAATTAACTAAGAAAACCTAATTCTAATTTATCAAGAACAACTTTCTGCGAACTGAAAGTTTACTGTGTTCTGAAATACCGATTATTTATCAGATTTAGAAGAGTGGTTAACATAAATAATTTATAATTTATTTTAGAAGATACAAATTAAATCTTAACAATCGATTTTTCAAAAATTTTGTGTGTCCTTTTCAGCTGTTTTGGCTTACTGATGATGATGAATTTCTTACGTGTCATGATTGTGCTTAAAAGTTTCAGAGTATTGATATCAAATTTAGAAAAGCACCCAAAGAACCTCTCAACATATTAATATGGTGCCCAAATTATAAAATTTTTGCGTTAAACAACCAAAACTTTGACAGGTGTCGGTTTCGGAGCAAGTCGGATGAAAGGAAAAACTAAGTATAGATAAAAAGTAAATGTGAGGAATGCAATTGTAGATAATATCGCTATACAACCGATCTTTTTTGATGAAAATTTAACTGGTAAAAGATGTTTAGAGTTTCTACAAGAAGATCTTATTTCTATCCTAGCGACGCTGTTTCCTGAAGGAGAGAATCCAGATTTACCCCATCAAAAATCTGGTTTCCACAAGGCGGTACTCCGCTACAATACGCAGCTTAATGATATTTTCGCAAACAGGTAAATTGTAAGAAGGAGGACTATTGACTTTTTTTTGTAAGGTTATCCTTATGACGAATTAATTTGGCTATTTCATACTTATCTTTAAAGTGTTGTTTAGCACCATCAGTTACATAATAAATTCTTTTCACTTTTCTATTTTTTTTTTAGAATAAGACCGTTCCTAAAATTTCAAAAAAATCATGGCTTCATAATAAAAAATAATAAAATTATTTTAATTTAAAGATACTCTAATGAAAAAAAACCAATTTCCTGGTCATCATTTCAAAAAAGTAAGAAATTAAATATATACATTACAGATTTAAGCCACAAATATGAATCTATTAAATCACAGAAATACGTGAAATAGATACAGACAGACACACGCAGATACTGACATAGAGAGACTCGTGCCGAATTTACTAGTCCTACATCAAGCGCCTTTTCAGGAGTAGGATGAGGGCGCGCCTCCAAAAAAGGAGGTACCGAGGAGTAAAATGCTTGGAGTGAACCAAAACTAGCTAATGCACGGAATCTTCAATAACCGTTATTCCAATAACTCACCTTCGAGTGGAATTTAAGATTTGTAACCGCCATAATGGATCCGTAATTGTGAATTTCATAAATCTGACTTCGGAATCGTCATCAGCGATCCCCTTTATACCAAATTTGGCATTAAGATAACGATTTTTCGAAAATTTCGTCCGCCATATTGAATCCGCCATTTTGAATTCTGTGAACTTGATTTAGATCGACCCCCATATACAAAACTTGCTTAAACTTCTTAATTCTATGCATTTTTTGGAAATTTACATTTTTAAAATTTTTTTTTAAATTATAAAAAAAAATGAAATTCGCTCTTTTAATTCTGGTGCGTTCGGATTCAACGAATCGAAATACCGTAGAATATACTGTTTTGATCAAAAGAATATTTTTTCTCTTATTTTGTAAAGCATTTTTTGTGAAAATAACGTGTTTTTTTGTGAGGTGCCTTGATAAAATCGCCATTTTGAGGTTATGTTTAAACACCAGACGGAATCAAAAATTAAAGTTCAGGTTAGTACATATATATATATATATATATATATATATATATATATATATATATATATATATATGTTTCTTCCGTTTACTTTTTTTAAAAATTTTAATGAATGAGACCAGCAGACCTCAGATTAATCTGCATTGTCTTCCTTTAAATTTATTTATAAAAGAACAAATGAAAATCGTTTAGGTTATGGTCCCGTTAATAAAAAAAATAGTGATTTTTACACTACAATCGATTAACAATCCCTCCTTCTTTTACTTTTCAAAATATCTACTCTTTTAAAAAATGAATTTTAGCTTTTATAGTAAGTGGTCACGTGATATAAATTTTTTCTGATTGGTCGGCCATCTGACGTGAACTGGCAACTAGATGAATTTTTAAGCTTTGGAACACAAAATCAAATGGATTCCTAATTGTCAATTTATGATAAAATTTCGTTATTTTATTGATATTATGAAATAAATATTCTATTTAATGACAATAAATTATGGTTTATGTAAAAACAAATACTGTTGTTGTAACACGTAGAAACTAATATGTTATAAATAACCATTGATAAATAGTGTCTATATTTCACTAAATAGTTATTATTTGATGCTTTTTTTGACTAATATTATCTTTACCCGCACTGTTTATAAAATGGGTGAATAAGATTTTCATTTTTTTTTTGTGGATTTCACTATATTCTTTTAAAATTCCTTTTTCAGTCACTATTTCTGGACAATAACAGTTCCCACCTTATTCAAAATAGCACTTATTTATTAGTTTATAAGATCCATGTCTTTCAGAGTCAAATGTGTTTATAATTCTTACTTTATATGCATTAATATCCAGCCTTCCACACTTATTTTAATACATTTTATCATGTTATTAGACAATTATTGGCATTTTATGTCCTTTAAAAACATGATTCATATATATATATATATATATATATATATATATATATATATATATCCATATAAAAGATCTTCAACGTTATCATTATTAGCTGCCCCAGATACAGACGTTAAAAAGAGTAAAACCGTGGAACCATGACAAAGCAAAATCGTTCCAAATTTTAAGCCAAAATGATTTTTCCCTTAAGGAAGAAAAACATATTTTTCAACAATAAAAAATCTCCGATTCCCCGAAATAAAATCTAGATTTTCCCCTTTAAGGACTTTAACTTCTGTCCCCAAAGTTCCGCCGTGGTTTATAAATTAAACACTTGAGCCTCCGCGTCGTCTCCAACAATCGTATTTTGCACCTCCAAAGATAATAAGCACTCTTAAAAACTCTCGAGTTAAATGACTTTTTTTCTTAAAAGCCGCTCGAAAGCTTAACTGTTGCTGAAAAGGGTGAAAAAGGCAAAAAAGTTTCGCAGAAGTTTTTTCAAGTATCAGTGGGGAAGGTGTTTTATGTAATTACAATAAAAATGGAACAAATATATACTGATCAACATAAATTAAGGATCATCTGGAAGAATTATAATTTTTTTGGAGTAGAAGATTTTACGAGTTCATGAGACTCAGCTTTTTGGAGGAAAATTAATAATAGCGTGAAGAAACATTAGTTTTAATGAAAGAGCCGAGCTTCTTGTAATTTAGTGGAAATTTGACATATATATATATATATATATATATATATATATATATATATATATATATATATATATATATATATATATCTGAAAACATAAAAAGTTTTATAACTTTGGTCGCAGCGTAAAAATTCCAACGGTATCTTAAAACTTAGGTATAGGTCTTCAAGAAACCGTTACATTTATCTCCAAAACCTATAAACATAGGTATTAAACAATATCATAAAAAGGAACAAAAACTGAAAAAACTTTGATGATATTTGTACTGTTATAATTTCAAGTGCAAATATTGCAGAATACAAAAACTATGCCAGTTTGAAAGGGTATTGCTTCACCTTTAAAATGAGTGGTAGATCACCCAATTTGGTCTATTTGCACCAAAGTTAGACACATTTATGTAAAAAAATATGTTTTTTTTTTTAAACGCATATGTTTAAAAAATTAAGCAAAATAGAAAAAAAGTGTAAATAGAAAAAAGACGTGCTTTTATGCAAAGAATATAGAT
Organism: Diaprepes abbreviatus; assembly: GCA_034092305.1. Lineage (NCBI taxonomy): Eukaryota > Metazoa > Arthropoda > Insecta > Coleoptera > Curculionidae > Diaprepes > Diaprepes abbreviatus. Next base: position 999,159 of record JASJET010000314.1, read on the forward strand.
ATATAGTTTAAAGAAAATCATAGAAAAAAAAATTTTTCCTATTTTTTATGACCTAAAATTTCAAAATTGTTAAATTAATGAAAAAAATTAAACGTATTTTGTTGAAATTGAAGAAAAACACTCTTATTTAACAAAGGGACAATTTTATTTCATATTTACATTTACTACGTACTAAGCCTTTTAATGAAAAAATAAATATCTATCATTACTAACTAATTAGCGGTCATATTTTAAATATCAGTATGCACAGAATTCAAAATTTAAGGGGTCTTTTAGGTTACAATTTTTCAAAAAAAAAATTTTTATAATTTTTTTTTACTACAAAGAAAAGAGATATCATTTTATAATTGTGCACATATATTTATTACTACTTTAAGTATACAACAATTTTTTTTTGATTTTTTTTATGGGTTTTTTTTACTGCATGTTTACTTTTTTGTATAGCTATTATTTCTAGTATTTCTTGTTTTTGTGTGTGGTTTTCACTTTTTAAGATTTGCATTCTCTCAAAATCAAAGAAATGGTGATTTTCCATGCAATGTGTTGTTAATGCCGTTTTATTTTTTTTTGTCGTATTTGAGCCCATTTAATTGGTTTTTAAAATGTTGACTTGTTTGTCCTATGTATTCGCCTTTGCAGTCTTTGCATGGAATACTGTAAAAGACATGTGTTTTTTTTATTTTTTGATATTTCACATTTTAGTTTACTATAGTAATTTTTTAGGAGGTTGTGACTCTTATGGCTGACAGTTTCGTTTCTTGAACGCATTTTGGAGTTTTTCAGAAGGTGTCGGGATATACGGAAATGATATGTATTTTTCGTCTTTCTGTTTTATTTTAGGGTTTGATGAGTTTTCGTTATAAAATTTTTGAATTAATTTTTCAAAGATATTATTTATCAGGTTTACGGGATAGCTCTTTTTTAAAAAAAAAATAAAATTTAGGAAAAAAACACTATTACATTTTGATCTCAGTTTGAATGGACTAATATAAATATACATGTATATATATATATATATATATATATATATATATATATATATATATATATATTAACAAAATTCAAAAATATTCTTACCTCCTCCCAAACCAGCTGCTTGCTCACTCCCGGTCTCAAATTCATGATCTTCAATTCTGCCGCTTTTAGCACTCCATCGGGAGTAAACTCTAAATTTGGTCTACCCGCTTCGGCTTCCACGCTAACGTTACGAAGGTAACGGAAGAAACGGTCCCCAGTATCCCAACGTGCTGCTCCCTCGCCCTCGCAGGACAAATGAGTTGTGAGGGAGCGGTGTTTGTTTGAGGGATCTGCAATGAAGTCTTCAACACCGTAGGCGTAGACCTGGAAAAAATTTCGAGTATGAAATGATTACATAATACTGGATCTCTATATTAGTAATAAAATTTTCATCACAGTGTAGTAAATGTCGGTTTGGTGTAATTTAAGAGAAATATACACTGAAAAACATGCATTATTTTGTCAAAATTTGTATTTTGAATATCCATACAAATACTAATAATTTTGCTTATGACTTTTTTGCTTATATTTCCATAAATAATGCTATTTTTAGACATTTGAAACGCGAATGTCAAATATTTTCAGTCAAATGATTTTTAATTATCTGAAATTAAATTACAAAAATTAGGTTGGCAACGTTGGGATATTCTTATGCTTTTATCTCATGCAACCGCTGTCCCCACACCTGACACCACTCAACATCTGTGTGTGTGTGTGTGTGTGTGTATATATATATATATATATATATATATATATATATATATATATATATATATATATATATATATATATATATACATGTGTGTGTTGTTTTTTAAACATTGATATTTAGTTTTATTTTCTTGGAAATAGATTCATACTAAAATATATTTTTCATTATTTGCCGTTTCTTTCTTTATTCAAAACATTTTCAAAAATAATCGTTTAAAATGTTTAAAATTTAAGGCGAAATTATAAATATAAGTCAATATGCTACTAAAGCATTACCAAAGTATAAAAAGAATGAAAAGCACTGATATAAATTCAAAGAAATTAGAATAGTTCATAGGTACAGACATTATCAGAAATTAATAACACAAGAAATGTTAAATATTAGCAATATTAGCGTAAATGACAGAAGTGATATAAATATCCTTAGTCAAATCTACAATAATATGATTTAGACAATATATCCTCTTAATAATAAGAGGAAGGTATATCCCACTAAAAGCAAAAACATATCCCTTTCATCTTTTTGGTCACCATGTCGCCGAATACAAAACACAAGTCCTTGAAAGTTTGTTAATATTAATAATGGTGTCGACGAAAGGTATATACAATTTTCCTAAATATTACCTTTAAAATAATTAATTTTCCAGCATGTGGGTTGTTGTTTTATATATGTATGTTTATATTTTTAATATGTTTCATGTTTTGGAATATTATTTCTGAAAATAATATTTTCATTACGAGTGTTTTTGTTTTATATATAGAATTTCGTTTTAAATTTTAGACAATTATTTTTGAAAATATTCTGAATACTTTGATATTAACCTAACTCCTAAGATAAATCAATATATATATATATATATATATATATATATATATATATATATATATATATATATATTTATTTATTTATAAAGGGTGTTTTTTATAGAGGTATAGAACTTTTAAATAGAATAAAACAAAGATGAATTTTTTAAATTGACATGAAATTTACTTTATTCGAAAGATAACCTTCTGGCATTATAATTTAAATATGACTTCTGGCATATGACCGCCACGGCTGGCTCGGACGTAGTCTAATCTGGAGGTTCAATTTTTGATGACTTTTTCCAACATTTGTAGCCGTATATCGGCAATAACGCGGCGAATGTTGTCCTCCAAGTGATCAATCGTTTCGGGCTTATCGGCATAGAATAGCGACTTCACATATCCCCACAGAAAATAGTCTAGTGGCGTTAAGTCGCACGATCTTGGAGGCCAATTCACGGGTCCGAAACGTGAAACTATGCAGTTACCAAACGTTTCCTTCAATAAATCAATTGTGGCACGAGCTGTGTAACATATTGCGCCGTCTTGTTGAAACCACAGCTCCTGCACATCATGGTTGTTCAATTGATGAACGAAAAAGTCAGTAATCATGGCTCTATAGTGGTCACCATTGACTGTAACGTTCTGATTAGCATCGTTTTAAAGAAGTACGGACCAATGATTCCACCAGCCCATAAAGCAAACCAAACAGTCAGTTTTTCTGGATGTAACGGTGTCACAACATACACTTGAGGATTATCATCACTCCAAATACGGCAGTTTTGTTTATTGACGTATCCATTCAAACAAAAGTGAGCTTCATCGCTAAACAAAATTCGCAAAAAATCGGGATCAATGGCAATCTTGTTTTGGCCCATTCACCGAATCTACGCCTTGCTAGATGATCGTGTGGCTTCAATTCTTGCACGAGTTGGATTTTGTAAGCACGCAAATCAAGATTTTTCCGCAAAATCTTCTATAAAGTGAATGGACACATATCCAATTCCTGTGCACGATGGCGGATAGACTGATTCGGGTCTTCCTCTACGCTACGCCCTACAGCAGCAATGACTTCTTCTGTACGCACTGTACGACGTCTCTGTGGATGCGTATTATCATTTAGCATAAACGTGGTGGAAAAACGTTCCATAGTTAATCGAATTAATTGCTCTGATGGACGATTATGTTGACCTTAAAATGGACGTAGTGCGCGATATGTATATGTAACCATGATTTTCAAAATAAATTTGCACAATTTGGAAGCGTTGTTTAGGCGTCAGTCTATTCATGTTGAAATGCCAAACCAAACTAAACATAAATCACTTGACAGCTGACAAAATGGCAGCCAGTTAAAAAAGTGTTGCCAACTTAAAATTCTATACCTCTATAAAAAAACACCCTTTATATATATATATATATATATATATATATATATATATATATATTCTAGCACATGATTTTCGTATGCCTGTGGTAAGCCAGCTATTTTTTTTCTTAGCCTTCAGTTTTGGCTTTCTCACCAGTATTACCCTATCGAAAATAGATTTTATTTCAAGAATAAATTTATTATATGCCTCATTTGCATCACCTGCCCTGAACACACCATCCCATAACTCACTTATTAACTCCAGTCTATATCGTTCAAGCTTAGCCTTTGAAAAAAACCTTGTAGAGATAAAGTAAGGAACTGTGCATAATGTTTGGAAAATGCAGACACCACAGCAGAGCTAGCCTCCGGTTCAAAATTAATAAAAAAATTATCTAGAAGTGTGGTTATCCTGGTGGGTTCATGAATGGTTTGAATGAAATTAAACTCTAGGATTAAATTAAGAAATTTGTCTTTACTAACTCTAGACTCACGCAGGTCCACATTGAAATCACCACATAAATTATTTTAAAATATTTATGAGGTAAAAAGAATTGTATTTTATATACAGAAACTTATAAAAGATTTATATATATATATATATATATATATATATATATATATATATATATATATATATATCTTAGGTATAGGTTTCTAATTGTTGACCATTTAACGTTTCGCCATTGCAGGATTTTTCAAAAATTTTTGTTTTAAAATTTTTATAAATTTAAACTTAAAATGTGATTTTAATTATACATATTTACTGTGTTTTATCGTTTGTGACGTTAATTAGTTTTATTATTTTAAAATAACGTTAACTGAACTCAATCTATTTTTGTAGGTTTGGAAATAGAGGTAAATTTTTTGAAAATTTGAATCTTAAAATTATATAAAGTTTTTAATTGTAAAAAAATTTTTTAATATTCTTTTTGAATTCTCTTTTTATCTTTAACTGTTAATATGTAAGATTTCAAGCATAATTTGTCTATTTTGAAACTTAGATTGTTTAGCCAAGAAAAATGTTGTTATCACTACATAGTATAAAACAAAGTCGCTTTCTCTGTCCCTATGTCCCTTTGTATGCTTAAATCTTTAAAACTACGCACCGGATTTTGATGCGGTTTTTTTCAATAGATAGAGTGATTCAAGAGGAAGGTTTATATGTATAATAACATCCATTAAATAGTGGAGAAATACTGTTATTTTTGAGGTTTCTAATGTGATGTCGTTAATTATCATATTTTTTCCGCTTACATTGCAAACGCAGGCTGAACCCTACGAGATTTATCAAAATAATGTACTAATTATTTGTACACATTGAAAAGGTCTACAGATAACTCTGCGATGGTATATGTCTATCTCTCATGGATATCCCACAATAACATTTTTTTGTCATTTACTTTTTACGACAAATAATGGCAAATTTTGAAGCGATTTTAACCAATACAGCATTAATCCTTATCCAATTAAATAGCTTAAATACATTGTTGATTTAATATAGATCTATATGGTCCTTTACAGCACAAGATTTAAATGAATATTTTCGAAGATATTACAGATTTAAAATTGCGGGAAGTAGCGCTTGCGGCGGTACTGGCCGACCGGGGCGGCGGCAGCGTGCCTATAAATAGCCCGTCGGAGGCCGATGTAATAATTGTTGTAAAAATAAAATAAATAGTCACAGTTTTTCTGTAGTGTATTTAGTATCAGCATTGCACCCGTGCGAAGCCGGGGCGGATCACTAGTTATTATTAAATTAAAGAAAATATTATAAAAAAATTTTTTAAAAACGCCTTAAACAAACGGCGAAACGTCAAACAACGTTTTTTTAACATCCACATTTGAACCTAACGCCAAGTATACAAAAAAACACACACATGTATATATATATATATATATATATATATATATATATATATATATATATATATATATATATATATGTATATATATATTTGTGTGTGTGTGTGTGTGTGTGTGTGTGTGTGTGTTGATTAGAGTTCAGTTTTTACTTGTTCAAGAACCAGAGATAACCTGGGCTACGACTAGTGATAGTGCGATCTGAATTAATTAGATAAGGATGGAAAACAAGTCCCAAGTTTGTTGCATTAAATTGCGAAGTCATCTTCTAACAAAACGTTGCAATATCAGTTATAAACAAATCTCCCTCGCCACATTTTTCGCAAAACATACAATTTTAATTCGTATTAGGGAAAATCCTGAGTCAGTTTCCCGGTAACTGAAAGCAATAAACTTGCTTTATGAACGCATTTTGCGCAAACACAGGAAAAATCGTTCGTAATAATTTACAGTGACCAAAATATTGGATTATTCAACGGGAAAATGGGAAAATTTAATTGGTTTTTGTTACTTCAAACTTCTGCCATTTAATTTTCCTTAAAATTTATCAGCATTATTGTTTTAATTGCTAAAATAAATTTTCACCAATGTGAAAATAATACTAATAAAGGGTAATTTAGAAAAACGAAGTGGAGGTTGTATATTACCAATCAAGACCGATAATTGATTGCCGATTAAGGAAAATTGCTTTAATACTGTCTTTCAAGAAAGGTATCTAAAATCGACACTTCCAATTTCAATAAGTTTTTGATATGTTGTAGGCCACGATGAAATACGAGACACGTGTATTTTTTTATCTGCTGAAAAAATACTAAGGAGGTGAGATATTTAAAATAAAAAAATGTTTTATTTTCAAAATTGGGTTTGTTACATCTTTCTTGTTATTAGAATGACCAATAGGAACAATTATTCTATTATTTCGATATAGTTATTCATTATTAATTATATGTTTCTTACTGTAAGTAGTTTCGATTTCTATTTATTTTTGTTAATAGATGTAAGTGTTTTCAGAAACTTTTTTTTAAATTTTTTTAAAACCCCAACGGACGCGCTGATGAAGAGCTTCAATACAAGTGGCGAGATCTGGCCAGCTAGATAGCAGCCTTCCTGAGTTTGTTAGTGGTAAGCACTTAATAACCTGTAGTTACTTGGTACTAAAACTGCAAGAGCCAAGAGGAATGGCCAGACTTCCAGTGTCTTTGTCACTGAGACGTTTATTTATATGTTTTTAGAATAGCTATCGATATGGGACAACGGTTTGATTGTAGACGGAATGGCCTTACGCTACTCCAAAATATTCCGTTGGCACAAAACCAGTAATCTTTATTGTTGGATATGTATTTTTAATGCAAATCAATACTTATTGCTGTAGTTTTAGCAAACAGTAAATACTACACATTCTTGTTGAAACAGATGTGTCGCTTAAAGACTTCTAACTGGTTTTAACATATAAAATATTATACTGTATAGCAACGCTGATAAATTGATTTAAACCATACGGAGTTGATTTTTACGAGGCGATAGCGAGTAAGTATTACTACAGCAAAGGTAAAGTACTATATAATGATTTTAGGAGAAAGGTTATAATGCTTTACTTACTTTTATAGCTGCTGTAATCTCGTTTACTAGACTTTGGCTTGACGTATCAAAGTGGACTCCTGAAACAAAAACAAATATTTTTTATTCTTTTGATTAATGTAAATCTTATATATATATATATATATATATATATATATATATATATATATATATATATATATATATATATATATATATAATAAAATAGAATAAAATATTGGCGAAGCGGACGTGAAAATTTGTCAATCTACATGATTCTCGTATTAAAAAGTGCGGAGCACTCCAAAGTATGGAATAACTCCGGGTCCGACAGATGGCGTAAGCGCTGTTTCGTCCTAATATGGGACTCGTCAGGCCACCGCAGTCGGTACAAACCATCATCTCGCCTTTGCATCGTATAAGCCATACTTATAATCAAAATACGGCAAATAAGACGACAAAGGCGACATCTCGATGGTCCACTCGATAATACAAGAACCATACAGATTAACAAAGTTTGTAAGAGAACCGTCATATGGTGGCGCGACGGTGAATTAAAACAGAAATATGTAAAATCGAGTACACGAAACGCGCTGCCCAAAAGATAGGGGTCGCATTTTTCGGTACTGGCAAGCAAGCATACCGCTATTTAAGCAGCCAAAGCCACGTGCCGCACCAAACGATCCCACCATGAGAGCATCGTTTAGCGTGTTTCAAAGCCAAACAAGTAAATAAATATGTAGATAAGTTTTTGTCCGTGTAATTTAAAATAAAATAGAATAAAATATTGGCGAAGCGGACGTGAAAATTTGTCAATCTACATGATTCTCGTATTAAAAAGTGCGGAGCACTCCAAAGTATGGAATAACTCCGGATCCGACAGATGGCGACAGCGCTGTTTCGTCCTAATATGGGACTCGTCAGGCCACCGCAGTCGGTACAAACCATCATCTCGCCTTTGCATCGTATAAACCATACTTATAATCAAAATACGGCCAATAAGACGCTGTCGCCATCTGTCGGACCCGGAGTTATTCCATACTTTGGAGTGCTCCGCACTTTTTAATACGAGAATCATGTAGATTGGCAAATTTTCACGTCCGCTTCGCCAATATTTTATTCTATTTTATTTTAAATTACACGGACAGAAACTTATCTACATATTTATTTACTTGTTTGGCTTTGAAACACGCTAAACGATGCTCTCATGGTGGGATCGTTTGGTGCGGCACGTGGCTTTGGCTGCTTAAATAGCGGTATGCTTGCTTGACAGTACCGAAAAATGCGACCCCTATCTTTTGGGCAGTGCGTTTCGTGTACTCGATTTTACATATTTCTGTTTTAATTCACCGTCGCGCCACCATATGACGGTTCTCTTACAAACTTTGTTAATCTGTATGGTTCTTGTTTTATCGAGTGGACCATCGAGATGTCGCCTTTGTCGTCTTATTTGCCGTATTTTGATTATAAGTATGGCTTATACGATGCAAAGGCGAGATGATGGTTTGTACCGACTGCGGTGGCCTGACGAGTCCCATATTAGGACGAAACAGCGCTGTCGCCATCTGTCGGACCCGGAGTTATTCCATACTTTGGAGTGCTCCGCACTTTTTAATACGAGAATCATGGAGATTGACAAATTTTCACGTCCGCTTCGCCAATATTTCATTCTATTTTATTTTAAATTACACGGACAAAAACTTATCTACATATTTATATATATATATATATATATATATATATATATATATATATATATATATATATATATATATATATATATATATGTATATATATATATATATATATATATATATATATATATATATATATATATATATATATTTGTATTCTTGGGGTTAGGTTTATATGTATATGTTAAAAATCAACGTATTTCGATAATTTAACAATAATAACAACATTTTCCTTGGTCAAACAACCTAAAATTTAAAATACATAATTTAAATCTTGCATATTAACCGAAAAAGTAAAAAAAAACAATTAAAATTTTTTTTTTTTTTAATTTATTTTTCAATTAAAAACTTTAAATAATTTAGAAATATTCAAGTTTTCACAAAAACATGTAGATACGCACCTTAAGCTTGCTATTTCTACTTCGATACTGAAATATAGACTGTATTGATTGTGATATTGGAAAAACAATTCTTATAAAATTATTTTTTAAATCATTACCTATAGAGTCTTTGGTTTTTTATAACTGATAAATTATAAATGGTCTAAGGGGATATTCCCATCTACTGACTTTTAAGAGGGTATATTAATTTTTATTAAGATTTGTGGCTTAGGTTACTTATATAAGTTCTGTCGTTAACTGTGTTTTATTCTTTTTTTATTTCCATCATCTCAATTTTTTATAATTAGGGAACTGTTCAAGTATTGTTGTATTGTTTTGGTTGAAGGAATGGCCTGTTTCTCGTACATACGATTGCATTAAATAAACATGTACGAGAAACAGGCCATTCCTTCAACTACAAGAATACAACAATACTTGAACGTGACCATAATTATAACAAATTGAGTGCAAAGGAGATAATGGAAATAAAAAAAAGAATAAAACGCTGTTAACGACAGAACTGATATAAGCAAACTAAGCCACATTATCAATTTTTCTTTTGGCTATAATTCTATTTTCCCCATATGATATAAAAACTATGTCTTTCCACTTAAAATTTTGGAGTAAAATTGAAAAAAAAAGAAGAGTTCCAAATAATGCCCTCTAGCGAGGGCTGTGCAAATTATTCTAATATAGCTATTATTTCGTGTTATTTGTCAAACCTTTCTTTCTTAAACGAGACCAAGTTTATCAAATTCTGTTCAGTCAAAACAAACTTACAGTAACTTTTATCAGTATACTCTCCCCCTCCTCTCTTGACCTAATTTTACATCTTACAGCAAAATGTGTTAAACTAAAAAAATGTAGAATTAAAGTAAAATTATCAATGTAATAATAAAGAAATATATCTTTTTTACATGAGTATAACAATTACGGCCTCTAGCGACAGAGTTAGGGACTTAAAAAATTATTTCCAGCATTTTCTCTTGGTCACTTGTCATAACGGGATTTTTTTTCCAAAGTTCTTGGACTATCACTTCCTGAGATATGGTTACCGACCACCCTCAGTGAAACACCATATATATATATATATATATATATATATATATATATATATATATATATATATATATCCAGGTGCTCGGAAACTACGTGGAAAATGTTTGATGGCAGAATCTTGATGTCCAAATAGGTCAATATGACATATATATATATATATATATATATATATATATATATATATATATATATATATATATATATATATATATATAAATATGAAGTAAAATGCGAACAGTAAATGCAAACTTCGTTCCAACCATATCCTTTCCGTGTTAGAGGTTGCAGAGTTTGAACAAATTGCTAAGGACCACACAGATGGCATACCTGTACCACCATACCGAGAAGAAAGTCAAAACTTACCCTCCCCGTAGGCCATCATCTCGATGGTGGTGGAATAGGATAAATTGTGTTCTTTAGCAATTTGTTCAAACTGTGCAACCTCTAATACGGAAAGGATATGGTTGGAACGCAGATTGCATTTACTGTTCGCATTTTATTTCATTAGTATACGGAGCTGCATATAGTTGTACGTTTGCTGACTGTGATTGCAGCACTACAACGGCATAATGTGGATATATCCACTGCTATTGCATCTCACACGGAAGAATCCGTGAAAGCCGCATAAACAGTTACCAGTGTCACCAGAAGTCACTTTATTAGATATTTAAATTTTATTTTCACATAATTTTTTTGTTTCATCGGTTATTGGAAAAAAGAACATATCATTTTAAGGAAAAAACGAATACTTAGTAAAAAAGGTACCACTTTTTCGAGTCGATAATAACAGTTAAATAGTTAATTTTTCTTATTTTATGAAATTTTTAACATAAAATTAATATTTTAAAAAGAAAAAGAATTATTACAAAAATGAAAATTTTAAAGATGAAAAATAATTATCACGAATTTTTAAAATGACCTCCAGTCATTTCTATACATTTCCTGAAATACTGAGTTCTGGAATTTTTCTTATATGACCTTTATTTTATCATTCAGAATCACCTCTCCGAAAGCTTTGTTATTCACAATATTTTGTCTAAAAAAATGTAAAATATTCCTAAGATTCTGAGGATGTTTCCTTAAAGTTAGCTAATAATCACAGGCTTATTTTTTTCTTAATTACCAGAAACAAAAAGCACTTTATTACTATATACTTCTTAGGCCAGTCGTTTGGTCAAAAAAAAAGGGGGGACCTGAAAAGTTTTCCGGGAGTTTTGGAAATTGGTAGTTTTATAGATTTCGATGTGCTCTTTCCGAATTTCGACTTTGCCATCTCGTATCTCCGCCGCTCGCGCCGCCATATGGGAAAAATGGCGCCTAATAATGGTTTTTTTACAATATCTCCTTTCCGACGCATTTTACAACAAAAACATTTATATATGAAATTAAACTGGAGAAAATTTTCTACAATTTATGTATTAACAATTTTTTTTGTAAAATCAATAGTTTTGGCGTACGAGCGCCGCAAAGTATTATTCATCTACACCACCATGTTTTTTTCATATATTTCACAAAATATTTTACTATTGTCGCAGGTATTAAAAAAACAAGTATAAGAGTAATGCGTCGCTTTTGTGTCGGGTCCCTCTCTCGACCTTAAACGAAACATCTGTCGGTAGAACTCAAGAGAAGTATTTAGTTTATTCTGAGTCATCAGCATACGTCTATAGTCTTACAGTGTTGTTTGTGTTTATGGAGCCATGGCTTCTGATAAAGTAAATTGTTTTATTTGTAATAATCCATTATTAGAAAGTGAAACAATTGAAGTGAAGGAAAAAGGTTTGGCGACTTTTCGTAAGTCAAGTGTTAAAAGAAAAGACAATAAAGTTGAACTTTTGGCGGAACTAAAATCGATAATGGTTCATGATGTATGTCGAAAACGATATAATAATGAAAAGTTAATCCCTGCATCATTACGTAGAGGAAGCGATATCACGACACCTCAACTACTACTGCGATCCTCGCACCCAACATTCTCATTCAAAGACCATTGTTTTTTATGCGCTGATGAGATAACAGCAGAGTTTATAGCAAAACAAAAATAGACGCGGTTGTGCAAGCCTAATGTTGTGTATAGTGTGTGGAAATTATCAATGAAAAATAATATTTCAGAACTTGCTAGAGCTCGTAATGATGACTGGGGTCGAGCAATTGTTGAGTGTCTTGAGCATGTGAATGATTTGGTCGCAGCCGATGCACAGTACCACAATTCCTGCATGAAAAGATTATATCTAGCACCACCAGCTGAAGATATAAAAAAAGGTCCGTATGCAAATGAGATCGATACTGCGATGCAGTTCATTTAATCCTATCTTGAGCAGAATTCCGATGAGTGTCAGTTTTGTTTGGACGAATTGATAGCCAAAATTGAAGGTGATCACCGTCCACACATAAAAACAGTGAAATCACAACTCCTCAAAAAATACGGCGATGATATTTTAATTGCCCAGTGGTTTGTTTCCGAAATACAGGGTTTAAGCTATTAACGGAAGCCTGGTCCAATAAAAAAAAGTGATGACAATGCAGAAGAACGTCGGCTTATTGTAAAAACAGCAGCAGAAATTGTTATAGGGGATATTCGCTCTACGGTCTATGAGACAAAACATTATCCTCCATCAGATAATTTTTTTCAAGACTCTGAGTCAGATATACCTGAAACTTTACGCGTTTTCCTAGATGGAGTGATTTTAAGAAACAGACGAGCGTCTTTTGAAAAATGGAAGAAAAAAAGTAATGCTCTCGCCCGTTCTATAATTGCAGCAGCAAGGCCGAAATCTTTTATATCATCATTACAGATCGGACTAGCTGCATTTTTATTTCATGAGAATGGATCTCAGCGATTAATAGATGTATTATCAACTCTTGGATTTTGCTCTTCATACACTGAAGCAATGTTGTTCGAAGTTTCAGCTATTATGCGTGCACCGTATCTCAATTTGTTTTTGACAACACTGATTTCAATACGCAGATATTAGATGGTAATAACACTTTCCATGCCATGGGCGGTATCCATTGTGTAACACCTACAACTGCTATAGCTCCTGATCAAATTATTCCATGATTAAAGCAAATGCCGTCTGCAACAGTCGTTGGTAGTATAGATACCATTGCATTAAAAACATTTGTTAAAAAAAAAACGATACGGGCTTAAAAACAATAAAGATTCAAAACCTCGGTAGCATTCGTGCAGCTTCGGAAGTAGTTATGCCATCCGTTTCAGATTTATTGTGGCTATATCCATCGCAGATGATGCGGATGAAATTTCGGTCTGCGACGTCTCGATCGGTGCCCAAGACGAACTCGCAACGTCTGGTCCATCAGGAACAGCAAAGCGAAGGAGATTGCGCTAAATTTCGAAAGTATGCATCACATGAGGATTAGGCCTACAAAGGATACCACGATAAAAAAAAACGCGCCGCTTACTCTACCTCAAGGTGGTGTGGAAATGAGTTTTTTTCCAAAACGCATATTGAAATGTACTTTGCGGCGCTCGTACGCCAAAAACTAATGTATTTACAATTTTTTTTTGTAAAATCAAAATTGCCTCTAGTTTAATTCTGTATACAGTGCCTTCATTTCAAAACGAACCATCCTTAATAACTTTGTTAAATAGAAAAATTTAAAAAAAAGAAAAAACACGTCAATTTAGATATACAGGGGGAAGTTTAATTTTGCATTTGTTAAAAGTCTGTCAATCACCTCCTCACCTCCAGTTAACCTCACTTTGATATGTCAAATGGGAACCCCCACCTTGTGACACATCATTGTAAGCAGCATAAAATTGTCTATCCAACCGTATAAAAAAAATTAAATCGGTTGACGTACAAGCGAACAGTGTGCAAAAATGTCTTGTAATAATGCATAATATATCGGCCTCGAACTTTAGTATGTCAAATGATTACCCTATAGTGTGATACATCATTTTAAAGGGCATACTATCTCCTATTTAGCCAATAAAAAAAAACAAAATCTGTTGATGTACAAGCGAATAGTAAGAAAAGATGTGTGGTAATAATAGACACCTTATCACGTTAAACTTTATTATGTCAAATGGCTACTTCATAGAGTAAAATATTATTTTAAATTTAAAATAAATATTTTTTTAAAATAATAAACAGTTAAAATATTTGCGAGAAAAAAACTAAGCCTGTTTTAAAATTCATCGCAAAATTCATTGCAGTCTAATCAATCTAGTGTATTTATTTCAATGATATTTTTTGCGGTACCTGATAGGTACAAAAAATCACTGCAATAAATAAAATTTTTAAGATCTTTAAACACCAGTTGTTTATTATTGTTAAAATTGTCATTGTGACGCCTAGTTGAAACGTGAATATAAATGGTGTATACGCTAGCCGAAAGAATAGAAATAATTTTTCTCTATGGAACTGAAGATCGGTGCGCTCGTAGAACCGCCAGAGCATTTAACGAGAGGCATCAAGACAAAAACGTGGGCCATAAATATGTACTCGAATTGGTACGAAAGTTTGAAGAAACGGGATCCGTTTGTAATAAAAAATATATTGAGAAAAGGGTTGTAGATGAAGCATGCCAAATCGAGGTACTAGGACAGTTTGCAATAGATCCAACTTTATCCATCTCAAAGGTCGCAGATTTAACCAACATTTCTGCTGGCTCTGTGCATAAAGTTTTAAAACAAAATAAGTTTTTTCCCTACAAAATTCAAATTCTTCAAGAACTCGGAGAAGACGATTTTGATAGGAGAATTCAATTTTGCGAATTAATGTGCCAACGAATTGACGAGGACCCCCATTTACCTAAGAATATCTGCTTTAGTGATGAATCAACTTTTTTTCTAAATGGACTGGTTAACAGACATAACTGCAGATACTGGGATAATGAAAATCCGCACCTTTTCCGAGAAGGGCATACTCAATATCCCGAAAAAATTAACGTGTGGGCAGGAATTTATGGCAATGAAATCATCGGGCCATTTTTTTTGGAAGATAATTTAACTGGGCAAATTTATTTAAACACAATATACCCTGCCATTGTGCAATCTTTAGAAAATCAAGTGGATGAAAATGCTGTTATGGTACTAAATGAAAATAATTTGCATTTCCAGCAAGATGGAGCTCCCCCGCACTACGCTTTGGCAATTCGAGAGTGGCTTGATGAACATTTTCCAGGGACGTGGATTGGCAGACGTGGTGCAATTGAATGGCCAGCACGGTCTCCAGACCTAACCCCTCTAGACTTTTTTCTTTGGGGGTATTTAAAAAGCAAGGTTTATAAAACCCCACCTGAAAATATTGACGATTTAAAAGATCGAATTGTTCGGGGATGTAGAGGAATTAGCAGAGAAACCCTTGCCAATGTTCGTGGGGAATTTCAAAATAGGCTTTTTTATTGTCTCGCTAATAACGGCGCACATTTTGAACATTTAATAAAATAATTTTCTTCAACTGAATAAAACTGAATAAACTGCTTATATTTAACACACATTTTTGCATCCTAATTGCCTATAACGTCTATTAACTTAATTTTTTTTGACATCGTTGGATAGCAGATCGTACGTCCTTTAAAATGATGTATCACACTATAGGGTAATCATTTGACATACCAAAGTTCGAGGCCGATATATTATGCATTATTACAAGACATTTTTGCACACTATTCGCTTGTACGTCAACCGATTTAATTTTTTTTATACGGTTGGATAGACAATTTTATGCTGCTTACAATGATGTGTCACAAGGTGGGGGTTCCCATTTGACATATCAAAGTGAGGTTAGCTGGAGGTGAGGAGGTGATTGACAGACTTTTAACAAATGCAAAATTAAACTTCCCCCTATATATCTAAATTGACGTGTTTTTTCTTTTTTTAAATTTTTCTATTTAACAAAGTTATTAAGGATGGTTCGTTTTGAAATGAAGGCACTGTACATATAAATGTTTTTGTCGTAAAATGCGTCGAAAAGGAGATATTGTAAAAAAACTGTTATCCAATATGGCAGCGCGAGCGGCGGAGATACGAGGTGGCAAAGTCGAAATTCGAAAAGAGCACATCAAAAGCTATAAAATTACCAATTTTCAAAACTCCCGGAAATCTTTCCAGGTAAAACTACCAAATGACTGGACTATTTGCCCAAAACGCGAAAATAAATTTTAGCCTTCATAACTAAAAATGAAACGGACGTAATACAAAACACACTATATTATTTTTTCTCCCATTAAGCTTGGCAATTATTTTCAGCCAAGTTATTGTTTGAGCTGTTGTTACGGAGATAATTGGCCGGGGTAAGATGGCACTTTTTATAAAGCCGGCGTTGATTGATGGTCCGTTGTGGTTAACTGACATTTTTTTAGGCGGCGTTATTAATCACCGGCTTAAGTTCTTATTGTTTAGCACAAAAACTCAAGATCTGAGAAGATTTACTTTACACAATTTTTTCGGGAGGGCATTTCCTTTGTTTTGTCAAAAGAGCTTTTTAAATTATTTTTTTCTTTTGAAATCCGGAGACGCGAGAAGAATTGCGAATTTAAAATGCCAAGAATTAGGAATATCTTTACCTTATTAAGAATTTAAAGACGTATTTCTTTAAGTCGGATTTGGTAAAGAGCTGTTTTGTTAAAAAAATGTAACATTGGTTTTTTTGCTGGAATGTGTTCATTTCGGCAAAGACCAAAACAAATGGCGGACCAAAAATGGTCACGATTTTTGAGTTTATCTCGAAAAGTAAAAGTTGCATCGAAAAATGTTTCAAACAAAAGTTGTAGAGAATTAAAAAACCTATCGATTCATATAATATAAGTTATAGGTGGCCCCACTAGTTATCGAGATATATTTTTTTTTCGACAAAATTTACGGTTTTTGTTTTTTTTTTAAAGAAAAAGTCATTTATTAACAAATTACCGATTTAAAATTTAACACATATATAGGTATTATCATTCTAAAAGAAGTATATCAAACCTGGAATCTGTGAGATTTTTAATTTCCAAGAAATTCGATGTCAAAGTTGAAAATTCAACCTCAATTTTCTGCTTTCCTTATTAAGATACAATGCTCAATTTAAATGGAAATTGTTTGTATTGTTTTATGTTTTGAAGATCTATTAAAAATTTTTTTTCAATCGTGGGCCGAGAAATTTTGCAAAAACGAATTTTTGCACCAAAAATGTTGCGATAACTTTTCACCGGATGGAGATAAAATTTTTTTAATGCGTGCATTAGATTTAAATGTATCATTTCCGATCTCAAAAAAATTTTAATTTCGGATGAAAAAAACGTTTTTTTTTTCAAAAATTCATAATGGCGTGGCTAATGAATATTAAGGGCTCAGATTTGCAGAAGATGCTTTTTAATACTCGTACTTTACCTGTGAATTTTTTGGATCCAATAAATACACTTCCATACGTTCTGTGAACCTTCGAAAATTGAGCCGAATCTAATCGAAAATAGCTGCTGCAGGCCGCTGTCGGCGGGTTGCCATGGTTCAGGCGCATTATTCATTGGCGCTTCAAGGAAACTTATGCATCACAAAGTAATATTTATAATGTTGATGTTGTTTTAATAATTTATATGATGGTAACAATTTGTTTAGTCATATTAATTATTAATTTGTTTATTAACAAAATTTTTACAAAAAATTATAAAGAAAATCATACAAATATTCAATTATTTTTTACATATTCTATGTAATTTTAATGTATTATTAAATATTTATATGACGTATTATATATTATTATTATATTTTTATATGATATGCTCATAGAAATTTTCGTAAAAATGTTGTTAATAACCTCTTAGGTAATAATAATATAAAGGAAAAAAAAACAGTTTAATATGTAACATATAATTGAATATTTGTATGATTTTCTCTATAATTTTTGGTAAAAATTTTGTTAATAAACTGTTAGATAATAATAATAATATAAAGGAAAAAAATAGCAGAATATGTAATATACAATTGAATATTTGTATGATTTTCGTATTGCTAGACAAAGAGGGAAACATTATTATGGAAATACAACAAAAATTATGCAGGTGGAAAGAATACATAGAAAAACTATTTGAAGATCAAAGACACGAAAATTCTTCTATAAACAGTCTAAATAAGTCTAAACAGACATAGGGCCTGAAATTACTAAAGCAGAGGTCATTTATGCATTAAGGTCGATAAAAACTAATAAAGCTGTTGGTCCAGATTAAATGCCAAGTGAGTTGTTGAAGCTGATCAATGACAAAAATTTGGATTTATTGGTGAGATTGTTTAATACAATTTACACGACAGGAACCATCCCCCAAGAAATGTTAACATCAACATTCATATGTTTACCAAAGAAAGCAAATTCAAAAGAATGCAGTGACTATCGAACAATCAGTCTCATGTCACATACTTTGAAAACCCTTTTAAAAATTGTACACACTAGAATACATTCCAAATTGGAGCTGGATATTAGTGACACACAGTTTGGCTTCCGGAACGGGGTGGGTACAAGAAAAGCATTATTTGCTTTTAATGTGCTTACTCAAAGATGCTTGGATATCAATCAGGACCTCTATGTCTGCTTCATAGATTACAACAAAGCTTTTGATAGGGTCAAACATGACAAACTGATAGAGATTCTCAGAAGAAAAAATTTAGATGAAAGAGATTTAAGGTTGATATCAAATCTGTATTACAATCAGCGAGCGGCAGTAAAACTTGGACAGGAAATGTCCGGAGATTTGGAAATACAAAGGGGAATCAGACAAGGGTGTATATTATCACCTTTACTATTTAACGCTTGTTCTGAAGAGGTCATACTGGAAAGTCTTGAATCTGAAACAGCGGGGATAAAAGTAAAGGGAGTTTTAATCAACATGTTAGGTATAATAGCTGATAGTTTGAAAGACCTAGAAAAAATAATGAATAAAATATTAAGAGTTGGTGGAGAATATGGACTCTCTCTTAACACGAAAAAGGCCAAGTTCATGATAATTAGTAAAAACAACACCAATAATAATGAAACCCTAATGGTAGGAGTCCAGCACATAGAAAGAGTTAAGAAGTACACTTACTTGGGAACCCTAATAACAGAAAATAATGACTATACCGTCGAAATAAAAACCAGAATCGAGAAAGCACATGCCAACTTTATTAGAATGAAAAAGGTTATCTGCAGCAAAGATCTAACGTTAGCCCTGAAAATACGACTGACTAAATGTTACGTATACAGTGTTCTATATTATGGAATGGAAGCATGGACACTGAATCGAGAGGCAATGAGAAGACTTAACTCTTTTGAAATGTGGACCTATAGAAGAATTCAGAGGATTTCGTGGGTGGATCGAGTTACGAACGCCGAAGTGTTGAGAAGAATGGGGAAAGAAAAGGAAGTCGAAATAACAGTAAAACAGAGACATTATGCGGGGAGAAAAGTACAGCATCTTACGGCTCATAATCCAGGGCAAAATAAGAGGCAGAAGAGGCATAGGACGACGACGAATTTCATGGCTAAAAAACCTAAGGGAATGGTTTGGATGCAGTTCAAAACAACTATTTAGAGCAACTACCTCAAAAATTAAAATAGCTATTATGATTGCCAACCTCCGCAATGGAGAAGGCACTTGAAGAAGAAGATGATTTTTTTTTTTAAATTTTGTTAGGAAACAAATTAATGATTAATATGACTAAACAAATTTTTACTATCATATAAATTAATAAAACAACATCAATATTATAAATATTACTTATGATGCATAGGTTTCCTTGAAGTGCCAATGCATAATGCGCCTGAACTATGGCAACCCGCCAACAGCGGCCTGCAGCAGCTATTTTCGATTAGATTCGGCCCAATTTTCGAAGGTTCACAGATCGTATGGGAGTGTATCCAATGTGAAAAATTCACAGGTAAAGTATAAGTATTAAAAAGCATCTTCTGTAAATTTGAGCCCTTAATATTCATTTGCCACGCCATTTTGAATTTTCGAAAAAAAAAATATTTTTAATCCAAAATTAATTTTTTTTTTTGAGATCGGAAATGATACGTCTAAATTCAATGCACGCATTAAAAAAATTTTATCTCCATCCGGTGAAAAATTATCGCAATTTTTTTGGGCAAAAATTGGTTTTGGCAAAATTTCTCGGCTCACGATTAAAAAAATTATTTTCTTAATAGATCTTCAAAATATAAAACAATACAAACAATTTCCATTAAAATTGAGCATTGTATCTTAATTAAGAAAGCGGAAAATTGAGGTTGAATTTTCAACTTTGACATCGAATTTCTCGGAAAATAAAAAATTCACAGATTCCGGGTTTGACATACTTTTTAAGAATTATAATACCTATATTTATGGTAAATTTTAAATCGGTAATTTGTCAATAAATGTCATTTTTTTTAAAACAAAAACCGTAAATATATTTCGATAACTAGTGGCGCTACCTAGAATTTATATTGTATGAAACATTTTTCGATACAACTTTTACTTTTGGAGATAAACTCAAAAAACTGAAAATCGTGACCATTTTTGGTCCGCCATTTTTTTTGCACAGGTCTTTCAGAGTTACCATCGAGATATGTTTTATAGGATGCCGAAATGAACACATTCCAGCAAAAAAACCAATATTACATTTTTGTTACTGACGAAAAACTATTTTCCATGGAGTATATAGCATCAAAAGAGTTTTAAATAGTCTTTTTAATGAAGATGACCATCATCCGCCCTGCTAGTAACTTTAAAATTTTTTTCATGTTTTCATATGTAGAACCTCTATTCAAAATATACGAACGGCATTTCCATATACCCTGTTTTTTATTATTTAGTTTGAGCACATTTTAACAAAAGAGATTTTAGATGAAAATGTTAGAGCTACAAGAATCAGGTAAAACCGACTCCCTATTAGACAGTTTTGCTCCACTATTTCCTCTATAAATTTGATCTTTTTCAAATAATTAAATCCCTATTGAAACAAAATACCCTTTTTAATCGCATTAAGAGACATTTGCTTCACGAAACGTATAATTTGAAAGTGTCGAATGCACTGCCATTTCGAGGAACTCATTAACACTCCAGGCTCTTGTTGTTTAGTCTGTCACGTTTCCTAAACAAACGACTAGCGTTTGTTTTATTGTTTTGCATGTTTACATGCAGGTGGGTAATTAAATTTGGTAGGTCTCGAAATTATAACAAGCCTTGAGGTACATTTGCAATTAATGAAGTTGTGTACAATGGTGTATGGAAAAGCGCTAGCTTCATGTGATATCGTAAATTGTCTATGTAACCTTTAGATTATAAAAGAGAGAGAATGCCGTACTGTGTAAATCAAAAAGATGACAGTAAATTAAATAAAAAACTAAAATAGTGATTCCGAGGACTGACCACAGCATTCTACTATTTGCTGCGTATCACAGAGATATGATTTAAAAAATAGAATTAATTTTTGCGAAAGTCCAAAACAATTCAGTTTATCAAGCAAAACGCCGTTATTAAGCCTATCAAACGCCTTCGAAAAGTCTGTGTTTGTCGAGTCTACTTGACCTCTCTTGTCCAAAACATCAGCCACAAACTGAAAAATAGATGTTTATGCAGAAATATTTCAAAACATTTAGAAAAATTATTTATTATACAGACTGGTCTGTAGTTTTCCACAATTTGTTTGTCTCCTTTCTTAAACACTAAAGAAACTCTAGAAATTTTCCATTTATCAGAAAACTGTGAGTTATTTAGGCAGAGATTAAAGATAATGAAAAGAGGTTTTGCTAATACGCATGCACAGTCACTCAGGAAAAAGGATGGAATTTTATCCGAACCTACTGTTCCCTTTGGTTTCATTTCTTTTAAGCAAGATAGTACTTCATTTTTACCAACCTTACAAATTTGAATAGTGTGAGTGACAGAACTTTGAATATCTTTATTAAAAGCATTGTTTGATGAAATTTACGAAGATTTAAAAAAGTCAGCAAATGCATTTGCAATATGTGCATGGTTTCTATAGGTATTTTCCCCACAAATCATATTTTCAGGTAATTCTTTATTATTTCTTTTACTATTTATAAATTGCCAGAAGTTTGATGGGTTAAAAGCAATGCAGTTTTCCACACTTTCACAATATTTTTTTCGCTTGCCATACTGTATTTTTGTGAAATCACCTCCCCCTCCCAAAAAAGAGGTTGGATCCGCCCATATATATATATATATATATATATATATATATATATATATATATATATATATATATATATATATGGTAATGTTTCGATAAAAATTCTATAGTATATTGCTGTCAGTTGTATATTATATGTTTAAGTTTAATTATTTGTGATTATTTTAACATTTTTCATTTATAAACGTGGCATTTAAAGGACATTTTTTCGTCCAGAATTTTAATTTTTTCTAAATTTTTGCCAGTTATTTTTTTGAAGGAACTATTTCATCAATTTTCCATTTTGACCGCCTATATATATATATATATATATATATATATATATATATATATATATATATATATATATATATATACGGTAATGTTTCGATAAAAATTCTATAGTATATTGCTGTCAGTTGTATATTATATGTTTAAGTTTAATTATTTGTGATTATTTTAACATTTTTCATTTATAAACGTGGCATTTAAAGGACATTTTTTCGTCCAGAATTTTAATTTTTTCTAAATTTTTGCCAGTTATTTTTTTTGAAGGAACTATTTCATCAATTTTTCATTTTGACCGCCTATATATATATATATATATATATATATATATATATATATATATATATATATGGTAATGTTTCGATAAAAATTCTATAGTATATTGCTGTCAGTTGTATATTATATGTTTAAGTTTAATTATTTGTGATTATTTTAACATTTTTCATTTATAAACGTGGCATTTAAAGGAAATTTTTTCTAAATTTTTGCCAGTTATTTTTTTGAAGCAACTATTTCATCAATTTTCCATTTTGACCGCCAATAAATAAATATATATATATATATATATATATATATATATATATATATATATATATATGTTTTTTCTTATTTTTTTTTTCTTGGATTTTTCTATTTGTATATTTTTTAAAGTTTTTGATTTTCTTGGGTGTAAAATCCGTTTTATTAATAAAACTGCATATGTTTTATTTGTTATGCATATCTATTGACGTTTCAGTCACACTTGACCTTCTTCAGAATGATTTTTTATAACTATAATAGAAAAAAAATTTTTTGCTATATTATAACATAAAATTAATAAGTTAAATTTAAAACATACCTTATATAAGTTTTTGCCGAGGATCACAACTTAGACTACATATTGTTAACACATGGTTCACTTTTTAACAAGATACTACAAAAACCTTGCTTTTTGTGTCGCATCTTTATTTAAACTGAATTTTATTTTATGGGTTCCGGTGGTCAAGGTTTTGGATTTTTTTTTCGCCTTAAGGGTCCTTGCCTGACTATTATTTTTTTCTTATTTTTGGAGTGATTTATTTTTGAGATCATGAAGAAGGTCAAGTGTGACCGAAACGTCAATAGATATGCATAACAAATAAAACATATGTAGTTTTATTAATAAAACGGATTTTACACCCAAGAAAATCAAAAACTTTAAAAAATATATATATATATATATATATATATATATATATATATATATATATATATATATATATATGGTAATGTTTCGATAAAAATTCTATAGTATATTGCTTTGTGATTATTTTAACATTTTTCATTTATAAACGTGGCATTTAAAGGACATTTTCTCGTCCAGAATTTTAATTTTTTCTAAATTTTTGCCAGTTATTTTTTTAAAGGAACTATTTCATCAATTTTCCATTTTGACCGCCCATATATATATATATATATATATATATATATATATATATATATATATATATATATATATATATGGTAATGTGTCGATAAAAATTCTATAGTATATTGCTTTGTGATTATTTTAACATTTTTCATTTATAAACGTGGCATTTAAAGGACATTTTTTCGTCCAGAATTTTAATTTTTTCTAAATTTTTGCCAGTTATTTTTTTAAAGGCACTATTTCATCAATTTTCCATTTTGACCGCCCATATATATATATATATATATATATATATATATATATATATATATATATATATATATATATATATATATATGGTAATGTTTCGATAAAAATTCTATAGTATATTGCTGTCAATTGTATATTATATGTTTAAGTTTAATTATTTGTGATTATTTTAACATTTTTCATTTATAACTTGACATTTAAAGGACATTTTTTCGTCCAGAATTTTAATTTTTTCTAAATTTTTGCGAGTTATTTTTTTTTTGAAAGAACTATTTCATCAATTTTCCATTTTGTGCGATTTTTTATCGACATTATTTTGGTTTTTCTATTTTTTTAATGAAAATTTAAAAATATGTATTCAAATTTGTAATTTGTTTTAGTTGTTCTAAAGATTTAGAAAAAAGTAAAATGTGGAGTTCTAATTAATATAAAAGTTGAAAATTGGGAGCCATCTAAAAATTTTAGACTTTGTTGCAAACATTTTGAGGAGTGGTATTTTTATAAAACCAGTAACCAAGCAAGAGTTCATTTAATCAGAAGCTGACCTAATGATTTTTCTTCAATTAACAAAATAAGTGCAGCTAAATATGATAAATTTATTTTTTTATATTATATTGTGTGTTTACTTTTGTAATATTTTAGTTTTTAAAATATCAAAATTTCAGTAAGAAATAAAGGAATCCTCTGCCGTATTTAAATAGTTTGTTATATATGTAAATTCTCCTTTCAGGCAGAGAATATGAAAAATATATATACAAAAAGTTTATTTCCTGCAAATATCGCTCTGGTTCTCTCTCCATACGCGTTTCGATCACGTCAGTAGAACTGTGTCGGACCGAGAGCAACATTAGCAGAAAAATTTCCTGTTAATGTTGCTCTCGATCCGATACAGCTCCACTGACGAGATCATGAGGTGATTGAAACGCGTATGGAGAGAGGACCAGAGCGATATTTGCAGGAAATAAACTGTCACAAAAATACAGTATGGCAAAAAATACAGTATGGAAAAATGTTAAAATGATCACAAATAACTAAACTTAAACATATAATATACAATTGACAGCAATACACTATAGAATTTATATATATATATATATATATATATATATATATATATATATATATATATATATATATATATATATATATATATATATAGGGGCGGATCCAACCTCTTTTTTTTTGGGGGGAAGAGGTGATTTTACAAAAATACCGTATGGCATGCGAAAAAAATATTGTGAAAGTGTGGAAAACTGCATTGCTTTTAACCCATCAACCTTCTGGCAATTTATAAATAGTAAAAGAAATAATAAAGAATTACCTGAAAATATGATTTGTGGGAAAAATACTTATAGAAATCATGCAGATATTGCAAATGCATTTGATGATTTTTTTAAATCTGCGTATATGTCATCAAACAATGCTTTTAATAAAGATATTCAAAGTTCTGTCACTCAAACTATTCAAATTTGTAAGGTTAGTGAAAATAAAGTACTATCTTGCTTAAAAGAAATGAAACCAAAGGGAACAGTAGGTTCGGATAAAATTCCATCCTTTTTCCTGGATGATTGTGCATGCGTATTTGCAAAACCTCTTCCATTATCTTTAATCGCTGCCTAAATAATTCACAGTTTCCTGATAAATGGAAAATTTCCAGAGTTTCTCCAGTGTTTAAGAAAAGAGACAAACAAAATATAGAAAACTATAGACCAGTCTGTATAATAAATAATTTTTCTAAATGTTTCTGCATAAACATCTATTTTTCAAACACAAAACACCTATTTAGTGGTTCCCAATATGGTTTTATAAAGGGTAGTTCCACAGCGTCCAATCTTTTCTGTTTTACTCAGTTTGTGGTTGATGTCTTGGACAAAGGAGGTCAAGTAGACACAATATACACAGACTTTTCAAAGGCGTTTGATATGCTTGATCACGGCATTTTGCTTGATAAACTGAATTGTTTTGGACTTTCGCAAAAATTAATTCTATTTTTTAAATCATATCTCTGTGATAGGCAGCAAATAGTAGAATGCTGTGGTCAATCCTCGGAACCACTGTGTGTGACTTCGGGAGTTCCTCAAGGGTCAATACTCGGTCCTTTATTATTTAATATGTTTATTAATGGAATTGTGAGTGACTGTACAATGCTACTCCATGCGGATGACGCTAAAATTTTTACTTCTGTAAAAAACGATGCTGATTGTCAAAGACTACAAACAGCAATAAATACCGTCACCGATAGAAAAACGTGCTGGTGTATGATTATAATATTGATGGAACATCAGTTTCACGAGTGTAATGCTTTAGGGATCTGAGTGTGACATCTGATAGCAGACTCTCATTTGTTCCTCATATAAATGATCTTATACAGGTGTCTTTTTAAATCATTAGGCTTTATTATCAGAAACTCAAAAACATTTTCTAATCAAAGTACGCTCATTTTACTTTATTACGCATTTGTAAGATCTAAATTGGAATATGCTTCCCTAATATGGTCTATTGTCTAAAACGTAGGTATTCTTCAGAATTTAAATTACCTATAAAAAAAATAAAGACCAACAACTTGATCGTTTAAAACACCGCACCACACATTTGTTTTATAGGAATACTGATTTCTGCATTCTATTATAAAATTTGGATTTTCTTGAGCCCACCATCCACAGTTTTGGGAGTTAATAATCCCGTTTGAAGTGAAAGTGCCCTCGTCGGTCCATAAAATGTAAAATGGAAAGGACGTATCTTCTTCTTTTTCCCCCTGGTACCAAAAAGAGAATCCCAAACGTATGTCAAAATCTTGTTCCTTAAGAGTATTTCTAAATTTCGGTTTATAAGAGTTAAATTTATTTTTCTGCAAAATCTTCCTTACACTCTCTTTTAGAACGTCACTTCTACAAGAAACATGTCTAATACCAGTTTGGTCATGTTTCACAACATCTAGACACACATTTAAATATACTTTTTCACTATATTGTATAGAACTGTGAGGTTTTTTAAATGAACTTTCCACTGATCCAGTTGGTTTAAATTTCACCATAATCCTTCATTAAAAATGTTGACTGTTAGACGCCACATCACAAATTGATACAATTTCAATTTTTTCCTGTGAAGTTATCATTTTTTTATTTAATAAGCAGTATTAATTATGACAAACAGAAACCAAAGCAAACAAAGTGGCGGGTTGCCTCAACGACGTGATCTGGCGAAACAAACACTTACAACAAGAAACAAAGGTTCGGATCTACAAAACCACAATTAGACCTATTATGACATAAACCTCAGAAACACGGCCAGAGACGACAAAAACGAAACAACTATTGGAGACTACAGAAATGAGAATACTTCGACGAATAACAGGAAAAACGCTACTAGACAGAGAAAGAAGCGATAACATTAGGCAATCATGCAACACAGACTGCATTAATGAGTGGGTCCTACAACGTAAGACACAATGGAACAAACACATAAGCCGAATGACAGAGGATAGACTGGTAAGGATCGCACGAGAAAAATCGCCTAGTGGTACACGCAGTAGAGGTCGACCACGGAAAAGGTGGAGCGATAATTTAAGTCCAGAATGAGGAAAATCGAAGAAGGAACAGGTCAGGGCCTATTATAAAAGGTAGAAGAAGAAGAAGAAGAAACCGATTTGACTGTCAATATTAAAGCAAGGGCTTAATGATCTTTTTTATCATTTGTTTTACGGCCAACTTGTTTTTGATGCATCATCGTAACGTACAATACTAATAAATTTTTTGGAAACTGCACTTAAATAACAACAGACTATTTTAACTTTTTTAATAACATAGCTTAATAACAAATTCTAATAATGGAGTTTTAAATTAAATCATTGAAGCTGGATAAACTTTACGTAAAGTTAAATAAAAAATTTATTTTCCACTTAATGCATTTTATAAAATTATTATTTTTTTTTATTTTTCGGGCCGAAATATTAAAGTAATCCTACAGCTCTTCACTAGTCTTCAGACACTCTACTGATTTCTATTAGAGAACAACTATAAGAAATCTAAATTATACCTAATTATATATTTTTCTAATATCATGAATTCAGTTAGCCATTTCCTCTTTGAAATTCGAACAGACGGTGTTCTTAATTATGTAAATAGGATTGTTATACGGCCAGGGATTCTGGATAGAAACGGCCGGAACACGGAAGGATATTTCCTGATTGTGTTAGAGAATTACCATTTCAATGAGGTGAAATTAGAGGGGGCAAAATATAATTTTAACCTAAGAATTTATTAGACCTTTTAATTGTTTGTCTACATTTTAATAAATAAATTTAAATTTACAAACAAACAATATTTTAGAAGGCATATTTTATATATATATATATATATATATATATATATATATATATATATATATATATATATATATATACAGGGTGTCCAAGATAAGGATCCTAAGCATGGGGATCTCAGTACCTGTTGGAGTTACAGCTTAGGTTAAATTAGAAAAAAGTTGCGTACTTTGAAGCGTATTTACATGCCGTTGAGAAACTTTAAAAATTTTCATGGCCAGCTGAGATATTGGGGAAAAACGAAAATTTGATGAAATAGATTTTATTTTTTTGTGACTTTATTTTAAAAGATATTAAAAAACTAATAAAACTTTTTCATTAGCAGTTTTTAGGTACTTCGTGATGGAGTTTTTAAATTTTATATCCGACGTTTCGTTTTCGAGAAACCATCATCAACTTTATTTTTTTATAAGGGCCAAAAAAAAGTATACCCTGTATCTGATTCCCTTTTTTATTACAAATTCAACGATGTATCACATGTCACATTTTTTTTGTTAGATAAAAGAATAAATGCGATTTTTCTATTTTTTTAAACATATTTTTAAGTAGGCTTTTTGTCTAACAAAAAAAATATGACATGTGATACATCGTTGAATTTGTAATAAAAAATGGAATCAGATACAGGGTATACTTTTTTTTGGGCCATATAAAAAAATAAAGTTGATGATGGTTTCTCGAAAACAAAACGTCGGATATAAAATTTAAAAACGCCATCACGTATTATCTAAAAAGTGCCAATGAAAAAGTTTTATTAGTTTTTTAATATCTTTTAAAATAAAGTCACAAAAAAATAAAATCTATTTCGTCAAATTTTCGTTTTTCCCCAATATCTCAGCTGGCCATGAAAATTTTTAAAGTTTCTCAACGGCATGTAAATACGCTTCAAAGTACGCAACTTTTTTCTAATTTAACCTAAGCTGTATCTCCAACAGGTACTGAGATCCCCATGCTTAGGATCCTTATCTTGGACACCCTGTATATATGTATATATATATATATATATATATATATATATATATACATATATATATATATATATATATATATATATATATATATATATATATATATATATATATATATATATATATATATATATATATATATATATATATATATATATATATATAGCATGACTCCTTTATATATGTAGTTTTAATATAAAAATGAACCATATTCCCAAGAAAATTACCAACTAAAAACATATTTAAAGGTTCAAGAACAATTAATTCCTATATATATATATATATATATATATATATATATATATATATATATATACATATAGCTCTTGAGAACAACTTGTTATTTAATATCTTTGGAATTTCTGGACGTTCAGATGTGTTTTCTAGAATTCTAACTAGCATCAATAAATATTATTTTTTGATATTTAGAAAAAGCGGCAAATTTAATCAGGGGTGTTCCGACAGGGGAGCGGTCTGATCTATTTACCTCTATTTTTTTAAAGGCATTTATTAAAAATTCTACCTAAAAATTATGATTTTGCAAAACTCTTAATTTAGCAGAAAAATCTCTGATAACCAGTTGTTCCAGCGAGAGAATACTCATATGTTATCAGTAAGAACTCGCTTAACTTCGAAAACACCAAAATCCTATCAATTGGATCAGAAATTAATAATAAATTAACTGATAGCTATTAAAAGGAAATACATAACGTAAATAACAGAACTGACATAAACAACTTTAGTCAAATCTATAATAATATAATTTATGCTCAGTATATCCCCTTAATACGTCAAAAGGGTATATATCCCCTTAAAAATAAAAATAAATTCCTTTCATTTTCTTGTCATCATGTCTCCGAGTACCAAATTCAAGTCCATAATTTATTGATACCATAAACCTACCCGAAAATTACAGACACATTTCGTTAGATGTTATATCTTTGTATACAAACATACCAAATCAACTTGTCCACACTATTTTAGCAGAAAAATGGGAAATTTTAAAGAAACATACATCGCTATCAAAAAATAACTTTATGGATGCTGTTGACCTCGTTCTAAATACAAATTACTTTCAGGACGAAAACACCTTTTACAAACAACTCGACGGATGTGCTATGGGATCACCAATTTCATCCACCATTGCTCGGTTAGTAATGAAATATTTAGAGGAAAAAGTTTTAGAAAAATTAAATTTTAATATAATATTTTTCAAACGGTTTGTCGATGATTGCATAGCAGCCGTGCCACAAAATAAAATAAATGAAATTCTCCAAGAGTTTAACAGTTTCAACGAAAAATTACAATTCACGTCCGAAACAGAAAAAAATAATAAAATAAATTTTCTAGATATGACACTACGCAGAAAAAACAAAATTTTAAATGAATGGTACACCAAACCAACTTGGTCAGGTAGGTATCTAAACTGTTTCTCTAATCATTCGAAAACTCAAAAAAATAGTGTTATAATCGGTCTGTCTGATCGTGCTATCTCCCTAACGTCTTCAGAATTCCGACCAAAAATACTGCAAAAAGTAAAAAAGACACTAAAAAATAATAATTTCAACGAAAAAACTATCACCATATAATTAATAAACCAACATATAAATTTTATAATAACGTAATAACAAAAAACATAGTTAACGTATACCTTATTTTGTTTTTTTTGTGCATTGTAAAATATAAAAAATAAAACACACTCGCATTCCATGTATTTTCAATAGACGATGTAAAGATTGTATTTCATTATTAATAAAGTAACAAACTGTCAAGGTGTGTATCGGTAAAATTAAATATTTTTAAAAAATTTAAATACCGTTTTAAAGTGTTTTGTTTGTTTTTTAAAATTGTAGATATGTTTCTTGTGTAAATGTTTTAATTATATAAAAATATTTTTAGGAAGGAAAATAAAACAAAAATTTTAAAAATTCCTTAAATAAAGGGCGAAACGTTAATCGTTTGTGTGTGAGATAGATGTTTTTGTTCTAGAGTAGAATAATGCGATTGTTTTAATTTATTTGGTTGTAATTTTAACGGAAACTCCATTTGGGAAAGCTTTTCTAAGTCTGGGAGTTAAATTTTCAATGTGGGGAAGTGACATGTAGATAGATTGTTGAACTGCGTTGTTGTCTTCAAGTGTTAGTGACAATTGAGTTGTTTGTATGTACATCAAAGAGAGTTGACTTATCCTTTCTAAAATGTTCTCTGGTATGTCATATTGAGTGCTATAGAAGAATTTATTGATCATCGAAGGTGGTAAAAAAAATTATTTTAAGCAGTTGTTAGCTGTCATTTCTAAAGTTTAGATTGGTAAGTTTAATTGCCCTCCTTTTCATTCCTAGCACGAGGTTAGTTTTCATTTTTGAAGGGTAGTAAGATTGAAAGTTTATGAATCTACTTGTGCATATAGGATTTCTGTACCACCTGGTTTTTAGAAGGTTGGTTTCTGTGCATATTACGAACATGTCCGGGTCCTTTTCGACCAAGAACTGGATATGGAAATTGTATGAGTTAAACATCTCCAAGATTCCATCTATTCTGTATGCAGAAAGGGCCAAATGGAGATCATCAACGTACCTCTTTACAAAAGACATAAAAAGGAAGATATTTTAATCAATCTTCAATAAGACCATCTAAAACATAATTGACTAATATTGGTAACTAGTCCAGTCACGAGACTAAATTCCTTTTATATATATATATATATATATATATATATATATATATATATATATATATATATATATATATAATTCAAAGTAAACGAACAGAATTTCCGGACATCTTGTTTAACCAAAAATAATTTTGGAATACAGACATATTAATCTTCTACAAGTTTTATATAAAATATTTTTTTTGTTACTTTTATAATAACCCTGTTCTTTTTTGCTCTAATTATTTAAGACCTTTTTTTTTAAGTCAGTTATAGTGAGATATTTTTAATTTAAAGACAAAAAAGTTATAACGTGGGAAATATTTTCGTTATTTTTGCCCGATAATGCTAACAAAAAAAAAGTTCTAGTGGATGGAAACCGGCTAGACTATTTTTTCAATCTGCCCAAGAGAGGTATCGTAAATAGCACCCAAATGACAGTAAACATCTATTGTTTCTAGCCGGTCAATTACACCCTTTCTTATCGTTCGTGATCCAGTATGTTGCCCTCTTTATCTTTGGGACTCTAACTGTGTAACGAACAGTTTCCGGGTTATGTAAATCCTGGTGTTACATGGTCAGAAGTAGCCAGAGAATCAAGATAGAAACGGTCAGGTCACGCTGCGAAATTTCCAAATTCGGGGTCAAAGATAATCGTTGTAGGGGACCTGCGGTTAACCTAGGACGGTGGGTGATTAATTCGGATATTTTAATTGCGTGTAAATCAAGCCAATAAAGAGATATTTGTTAAAGCAGTATTCCCATTATATGTAATTAAAACACTGTGTATTAAAAAAAAATAAAAATTTCAGTAAGAAATAAAGAAATATTTCTGCCGTATTTAAATAATTTGTTATATATGTAATTCTCCTTTCAGGCAGAGAATATGAAAGATTATATATATATATATATATATATATATATATATATATATATATATATACAAACAGTTTATTTCCTGGTCCTCTTTCCATACGCGTTTCGATCTCGTCAGTGGAGCTATATCGGACCGAGAGCAACATTAGCAGGAAATAACTGATATATGAACCATAAATTTCAAGATATGTCGGCATTGCACCTGCCATCTACCAACTTCAATGTCAGACTGAGTTTTTCTGTTCCTGATTTCAATGACTGTTTATCACATATTGAAATAGCTCTATGTGCCAAAGAGTTCATAACGGATTGTTTTTGAGAAGGATGATGGTGTGACATGGCGTTAAGATATCGATTTGTATGCAATGGTTTTCTGCACACAGAATGTCCTAATTTGTCATTATCTTTGCTTTGTACTCGTACATCGAGAAAGGGAAGGGCATTCCTCGATTTGGTTCCCATAGTGAATTTTATGCTAGAGTGTTGTTGGTTTAGATGATTCAGGAAATTATGGAGGTGTTTTGCGCCATGCGGTCAAACTTCGAACTTAATATCTACATATCTGCACCAAAATTTAGGTTCTAGAGGAGCAGAAGACAAGAAGTTTTCTTCGGAAGCTTTCATGAAGATATTCACTACCACGGGTGACAGCAGAAATCAAATGACCACTTCCAAAGTCGTAGAAGGTTCCTTGAAAAGTAAATTCTTCATGGAGCTTTCGAAGAAAACGCATGTCTTCTACTCTTCTAAAACTTAAATTTTGCTGCAGATATGTAGATGATACGTTCGTAGTTTGACATAGATAACCTCCATAATTTCCTGGATTATCTAAACCAACAACCCCCTAGCATAAAATTCACTATGGAATTTTAAAAAAATCGATTTTTACTTAAAAATTCTCCTTTAATTGAAACTTGAATAAAAAATATTCAAGATGTTTGGCTACATGGTAGCTTTATCAAGAATTGTTAAGTAAAAATCGAATTTTACTAGGTTCTCTTTAATGATATGGAGTTCCACCAAGTATCGACAAACTCAATACAATTCACTATGGAAACTCTATCAAGTAGTGTCTTTCTCTTTCTCGAAGTACTAGCACAAAGGAAAGATAATGGAAAATGAAGACATTTTGTGTACAGTAAATTAACACATACAAATTGATATCTCAATGAAACGTCACACCATCGTCCTTTTCAAAGACAATCTATCATTAACTCTATGGTACAAAGAGCCCTTTTAATACGTGGTGAATCATCACTGAAATCAGAAACAGAAAAACTGACTAATGTTCTGAGAGTCAACAAATATTGCGCTGAAGATATCAGACGTTCTATTAATAAATATAAATCCAACTCCTCAATAAAGTGTTATAAACGTACCACTTATAAACAATGTTGTTTTACCTTGCATATACGGAACCACCGACAATATTGCCAGATTGCTTCGAAAAGCAAACATTTGAACAATATTCAACACATGTAAAAAGTTGGACAATGTTTGAAGTTACCAAAGGACGCAATACCATTACAAACAGATTTTTACAAGATTTCTTGCTCTTGTGGTAAAGTGTATGTAGATGAAACAGGACGGTCTATATCCACTAGGGTTAAGGAATATGAAAGATGTATTAAAAAGAAACAAATTATACAATCTGCAGTAGCTGAACACCAGTATTACTCAGGTTACACCTTTAAAGTAAAAGAAACTAAGGTGCCAAAAACAGTGTCGGGTTTCTTTAAAATTGAAATTAAAGAAGTAATCGAAATTTGTGAATATCCGAATACATCACAAGTGGAAATCGATTGTAACGCTGAATCACGGATCGCTGAGCACCAGTCGGATATAAATACCGGGAAGTTGTTCCTCGATGATCATTTAGTGCTCTAATTTCATGGAATAAAGATGCCTGATGATGCCTCGTACAATCATAGGTGAAACGTCGGATAATAACTCCAACTTAACACGGTCTAAACTCAAGAACCATGATTTTAAGTTGATCGAAGCTGTGAAAGCTTTAGATCTTTAATAACTGAAGTTATTCAGATTGAAAAGTGGCAAAATATGCTAGTTTCAAATATTTAACAATTATTAACTCAAAGACCGTGTGTTGGACGAAAAAATCGCAAGATAAACTTTTTGGTTAGAATAGGCTGAGGAATACCAAAATATTTTTAATTTTACAAAAAATCAATTTTTTAATTATTAACAATTTTTTTGTTTGAAGGTTGTAGAAAATGTTGAAGATTGACTAAAATGTGGTTGTCGGACTTGCATTGTCTTTATTTTTATTTATTTTTACGACGTTTCGATTAGGTTGTATCTCTAATCGTTATCAAGTATAAACTGAATGTTTTGTCTTAAGACTACGGGCTTATATAGGGACTGTGTTCATTGAAGCGCAAAGTTTCGCTTCGCTGTACACACCTCAATGATTTGATGTTACAAAGTAGTGGTTACTAAAGATTAGGTATCTCAATACTAGGTTTACTGAAGATTCCATTATTGTTTTTAATGAATGCTGCTTCTATAAATTTTCTTTTTTTCATATTCGGTTCCATATATATTGCCGCAGCCTCAGACCATTTTATATGGTGTTGTTTATCCCAGACATGTTCTGCAATACCTGATCTCGACGTTTTCCCTTTTTGTGTATAAGCTTTGTGTTCCTTAATTCTAACTTCTAGTGGTTGTTTGGTTTCTCCAATATACATTGCATCACACTCACATGGAACTTTGTAAACACATTTTTTCTTATTGGTAGTTTTAGGTTTTGTTTTTGTTAAATTAGCTCTAAATGTATTTCCTGATTTAAAGGCTGTTTGTATATTACTACTACTGGCAATTCGTCTTATTTTCTCCGACGTTCCCTTAAAGTACGGAATTGTTAAGAAGGAATGTATTTCTTGCTGTCCAGTGTTCATTGTTCTAAAATTATTTATAACATCGTCAATTAGTTTTAAAGGATAGCCATTCTGTTGTAAATCGGATTTAATATTTGCTACCTCTTTTTCCAATGATTCGGCATTATTGCATATAGATATAGCGCGATTATAGAGGTTGCGTATAATTCCTCGTTTTGTTACAACAGAATGATTAGAACTATGATTAAGATATTGTCCAGTATGTGTTGACTTTCTGTATACTGAAGTTTTAATAGTTTCGTTTGAACGGTTCACCATGACATCTAGGAAGGGCAACTGATCATTTACCTCTTTTTCCATGGTAAACTTAAGGGTAGGTCGAATGGTATTTAGATGTTTCAGGAAATCTTTAAGTTCTTGATCATTGCCCTTCCATACGATGAAAGTATCATCGACATATCTCAACCAGACTTTCGGTTTTACTGTGGCCGTTTCTATGGCATGAGTTTCGAACCATTCCATATATATATGTTTATACGGCTTTCACGGATACCTCCGTGTGAGATGCATTAGCAGTGGTTATATCCACATTATGCTGTTGTAGTGCTGAAATCACATTCAGCAAACGTACAACTATATGCAACTCCGTACATAAGTGAAGTAAAATGCGAAACAGTGAATGCAAACTTCGCTCCATCATATCCTTTCTGTGTTAGAGGTTGCACAGTTGACCTCTCGTCGGATGACTTATATATGTTTATACGGTATCCGTGAAAGCCGTATAAACATATATAAGTCATCCGACGAGAGGTCGGGAAGCCGCGTTTCAGTGTTGCATGCTTCCTTCCGATCTGTCCTTTGCACAGCCAGGTACATGTCGGTACCCTGATGAGTCTAGTGAGAGACGAAACATGTATCTCTGCCGTATCACTATGGCGGGGAGGGTAAGCTTTGACTTTCTTCTCGGTATGGTGGTACAGGTAGGTCACCATCTCGATGGTGGTGGAATAGGATGAATTGTGTTTTATCACAATTTATTCTAACTGTGCAACCTCTAACACAGAAAGGATATGATGGAGCGAAGTTTGCATTCACTGTTTCGCATTTTACTTCATATATATATATATATATATATATATATATATATATATATATATATATATATATATATATATATATATATATATATATATATATAATCGTTATCACGTATAAACTGAAGGTTTTGTCTTAAGACTACGAGCTTATATAGGGACTGTGTCCATCTACGCTCAAGACGACGGGCTTCCGATGGGTTTTTCACTCTCTCCAGTCGTCGCCCGTATATATATATATATATATATATATATATATATATATATATATATATATATATATATATATATATATATATATATATATATATATAAGTTCAGTTGAAAATCTTATACTTCATTAACAAAAACCAAGAAATATTTCTTAAACTGAATCGATATTATGAAAAAATGTCCGAATTCAAAAATTGTTTCGGATTTAGTGATTCAATATTCTCTTTTTAATAGAGAAAGCTATAACAAAAGTACCAAAAATTCGAGATATTTAAGATATTACACAAAATAGAACTAATAACATTAGAGATATTTTCGTATTTCCCATAAAATTTGACTTCTGGAAGTAAATTAATACATTCAGCCTTTGTGTTTAGAAACTAAGTAGAGAATCTTGTACTTTTAATACTAAAACATATAAATGCAGCATAGTTAACTGGAGCGTCGTCCTGAGCGTAGATGGACACAGTCCCTATATAAGCTCGTAGTCTTAAGACAAAACCTTCAGTTTACACTTGATAACGATTAGAGATACAACCTAATCGAAACGTCGTAAAAATAAAGACAATGCAAGTCCAATAACCACATTTTAGTTAACAATTTTTTGTTTATAACATCAATTTTTCGAAAACACACTGGGCTCCTGGACTACAAGTTTTTTTTTATTTATTATCAGTATGTCGTCCACAGAGTTCTATTTTATTTCAAAATTTGAATTTCATATCGGCCAAAATAAAATTTATTGGGTTTTCAGACTTGCCAAGCCAGCGAATCTTTGAATGGGCAGTTAAAATTTAAAACTTTTCCATGGAAAGCGTATCCAATTAAAAAGAAAAAATATAGGATTTTATGCGTTATTAAAATTATTTAAAAAGGGATTTTAACAAAAATAAGACGATTAAAATGCTTTTTAAATTTTTTTATTTTGAGAATAAAAAAAGGTTTTTTCATTTCATTATTTAATACGACAAATAAAGCTATCAAAACCGCATCAAGCGGCATCGAAAAACTCACGTTCTGGATATTCAAATTACAATACTACCAGGAACCTGCAATCATTGAGGTAAAAAGAAGGGGAGATTACATCTAGGGGATATAAATCCGGAATCCCGGTTCTTATAGATTCCCGAAAATTTCGGAATTGTTTTTCCAAAAACCTGGTATTTTCCGGATCAATGAACTTTTTTTATTGTTATAAAAAATACTTTTAGTTCACCTGGCAATTTAATGAGTTGTCCATGCCAATAAATAAACAGCAATTTTGTTTTCACAGCTGATTTTAGTCATGTTTACGCTGTCTAACTTGAAAGTCGTGTAAAAGCAACACTTCGCATGAGGTAAGTATATTAGTATTTAGCATTGAAATCTGTTAATTTGTTATATTCTTAATTATTGTGGATATTTTACTTTTCATCAAATTTAAAAGCTAAACGGCTCCGCACTCCCTCCAGGAATTATTGACTCATACCAGATATACAAAGACACCAAAAGTATGAAGTTCTGTGGGGATCCTTTCCATGTTGTCGGGTCCTAGGTGGAGTGGTCTTCTATACTTTCTACGCTCCGCACGGTTGCAAGGAGAACTGCTTTGTGAAATGGTTTATACAGATGCTCATTACTCCCCAAGTCCCTTGATGTTCTTCAGGAGGTTCTTTGGTATCACTCCAGTTGTTGGTAGTATTATGGGAATCGTGTGGCCGCTGTTCAATGCCCGCTGTATGCGAATTTGCACCTCTTCCTGTATTTGGCAGTCTTCTCATTGTATTTTGGTCTTACGTTGTTGTTATTAGGTATAGCACTGTTAACCAGTATAGTTCGCCTAGAAATTTTAACTGTTAGTATAATGTCTGGTCTATTATGAGGGACTGTTTGATCTGTTAGAACGTTTCCTACCTGCAATAGGTTTAACTTATCTGCTAACTCTTGGTGGAGTATCTTAGCGGCTGAGTCGTGTCGTCCTTTATACTCGCTTGGCATCCTCCAGTTATGTACTGGATTGTGTCTGCTGTTCGACAGCTATATCTACATTGGTTATTTGAGGGATCTCTGATGATGAACTTCCGATAGTTCTTCGTCGGAATGACCTGGCCTATCTATCTGAAATCAACCAGTAGTTCGACGCTGAATTGTCGACATTATCCTGATTAACCTTATTTGGATGCCGTCCATAAAGTGGTTTCTGTAGCCAGGTCTGTTTGGTGGTGAAAAGCAATATCTTGTTCCCTCAGCTGTAGCGGCGTTAAATCGTCTGCCTCGCATATTGCTCGATGTAGTATGGAAGAGTCCGCTAACCTGTGGAAATAAGAACGTAAGTTTATTTTTTGTTGATCGAGCTGCTTACCAATATCGACCAATCCTCTTCCACCTTGGTGTCTTGGAAGCATTGTACGTTCAATAGCGCTACGAGGATGGTGTTTGTGTGTTCTTATTTTCCTTTGCAGGTTTCCGATGTCCGTCCTGCTCCATTTTACAATTCCAAAAGAGTAGTTAAGCGTAAAGCATGCGTACGTGTTGAGCGCCTTAAACAAATTTCTACTATTTAGATTAGTTTGTAACACCCGTCTTACCTTCCTGACAAATTCGGTTGTCAATTCCGCCTTCATAGTGTGATGGTCAATTCTTTTAGCCTGTTTGATACCTAGTTATTTGAATATTTGCTTTTCTGTAACGATGTTCAAAATACGGCACTTGTCAAGTCCAAACTGCACTCCGATATCCCCGAAGAACTCCTCCATAATTTTTAGCATTTGCTCCAGCTGGTTTTTGGTAGCAGCCATAAGTTTAAGAGCATCCATGTATAGAAGATGATTCAATTTTACCACATCTTCGTTGTTATTTATAATACTAAAACCACATCTCATGGAATTCAAATGGCAGGACAGTGGGTTCACTGCAAGCAGAATTCCAATGGGTTTAGAGAACCACCTTGAAGTATTCCTCTTCGTATTGGGATTATATTAGTTTCAATGGTATTGCTGGATGGCACTTGCAATTGGATCCTAGTTCACCAGGTTGACATGATGCGTTCTAAAAAGGAAACAAAATGATTATCGACCCTAAACATTCTCAATATAGTTTTGAGCCACTCATGTGGCACTGAGTCGAAGGCCTTCTTATAATCCACGTAGACAGCAAAGATGTTTCTCGGTTGGAACAGCTTTGGTTACATATGACAGAGTCAACAATCAATTGTTCATCCAATCCCATTGTTGCGATGATATTATTTTGTTCACAATCTGCATAGATGCCTTGGGTCAAGCAGGAAGTGATTACCTTATACAGTGTGGGAAGACAGGTAATTAATCTATACTTAGTCCTTTGGTAAGAGGTACGTAATACCTTCTGTCAGAAACATAGGCATTTTTGCTAGGTTTAGAAAAATATCATTAATAAGATTAGCCAATTGATGGTGTATACACCAGAACTTGAGCCAGTAGTTCTGGACCCGGTCGAGACCTGGAGATTTCCAGTTATGGAATTCCTTGATTATTACTTTCTCTTATTATGAGAGTTTCTTATTATGTACCTTAAGTTTGGAGTTTTTTGTTTAAGAGTGATACGTGGTAGGAAACCTAAAATATTTATAAATAGTAGTAGAAATTCAGTTTAAAAATAGTTTTTTACAAAGTTACAAAGATGTTTTGTTGTGTTATAAATGTTTATATTAATAATTAATAATTTTAGAGGTTATGAGAAGTTATATCGATGTTGCAGTAATACAGTTTTGTTCTGGCACTCATGGCGACAGATTTATGAAAATGTCGTTATCACAAGAAAGCTTGTTTGTGCTTCACAAAAAAGATGGAAACATGTCATCGGTGTGGAGTCATTTTTTGGTTGCCAAAGATGGATAAACAGCAAAATATAAACGTTGACCAGCGATGTTAAAAGCTTTGGGAGGATCTGCTATAGGCTTGCGCACACACCTTCTGTCAAAACATTAAAGTAGCTACCGGAAAACTATCGAGATGAACTCGCCAATGCAGTGAAGAACCGCCTTTGAAAAGAAAATCTAGTTCAATGGCGGAACATTTTGTAAAAACTGACACTTTGGACGACATTTTGGCCCGAATGACAGCTTTAGAGAGATTTCCTTCCAGTGTGTTTGTAACTTTCAAAGATTTGAGAGTACTTTTATTATTTAAAGTTTATACAGATTTACCAAAAACAGTCCCAACCATTGGTAACCGCGTCGTGAATTACAGTCACAAAATAAGAAAGGAAATGAAAGTAGAATTCATTGTTTTAAAAGGCAATATTTTAGTTTAAGTTTTGATGAATGGATTTCCGGTTCTAACAAGAAATACATGAATGTAAAACGTCATGCTCACAGTTGGAAAACTTGTCAATGCAGAATATCAAGTTTGTTTTGCTCATGGCATTCATTTAGCTGTTTGTGATTTACTGTATAAAAAAATACGTCGGTAAATTTTGCAAATGAGACTCCCACTGGAAATTCAGATGATGAAGATGAAGATTTAGAGTCAGGATTAGTTATAGAAACGGAAGTTTGTTCAGATTTAATGAATGACCAGAATATTAATAACGTAATAAAAAAAGTTCGTAAGGTGGTTCTGATTTTCAAAAAAGCCTCCTTGAAAAATGACACTGTACTTCAAAAATATGAACAAAAAAACATGGAAAGACTTTGCTTTACTTTTAGATGCAAAACAAGATGGTACAGTCTCTTTACAATGCTTGGGCGTTTTGCCCTTCCAAAAGTTAAAAAGATTTCGATCCCATCAATGAGATTGTCAAAGTCTTAGCTCCAGTAAAATTAACTGTGGAAGCACTTTGTCATTCTGATGCAAATTTATAGACGGCTGATTCTGCTCTTAAGTTTCTTTTTAAATAATAAAATAGAAATCCCTCCATTTTGGCTTTTAAATTGAAAAATTATGTATAAGAGCGCCTCAAAGATCGGCGATGAAAAGAGTTGAGTGACTTTCTTGGCTATTTACAAAATCCCCAAAATGACGATGTTAATTAAGACGATCAAATATTGGATTTGTTTTTGTGCCCCAATAAGACGTTTATAAAACAACAGATTGTTCCGTTAAATGAAAAATTAAACACTAAGAACAACGTTGAAATAGAAAATAGGATGAAAATTTTGACACAGAAACTGAGTTATCTAAAATTATTAAGAAGAAAATGGAACTTTTTGAAGCTACAAGTTCTAACCGTGGCTATAATCTAGAGCAAACTTATAAGTATCTATTGACTATTCCTCCAACTTGGATTGAGCCCAAACTCGCTTTATCGTCGGCTGCATATATGTGCAACAAGTTAAGAAGGCTCGGTGACGAAACATTGGATGCATTATTATTTTTTCGTTCATACTTTCACAATTTAAACAAACTATGAAAAGTTAATAATATTACGAGGAATGAGTCTAATTATTATTATATAAATACGACTGATTAATATTTAAGAAATAGTACTGGTTGATACTATAGGTAGTATAGTAGACTGATTAATATTAAAGAAATGTGACTGGATATTATTACACTAGTTTACAGTACATCTGTTGCCGAAGAAATTTTAGCTGTTGATGACTACATATGATAAGCTAATTTCAAATATATGAGTAGAATTTTTTTTATCAGCTCTAGTTTCTGAGCTTCAGCTATGTAGGTATAAAACAGAAAAAAACATGTATATTTAATAAGTAAAAATTATTAAAAATCAAGTTAATCATTGAGTTCTAAAAAACTTCGTTTTAAAGCCATTCCCTGATGTGTAGATAAAGGAAAATGACGTGTCAGAGACCAACAATAGTCAGACATCATATTTGTATCC
This sequence comes from Diaprepes abbreviatus, assembly GCA_034092305.1. Taxonomy (NCBI): domain Eukaryota; kingdom Metazoa; phylum Arthropoda; class Insecta; order Coleoptera; family Curculionidae; genus Diaprepes; species Diaprepes abbreviatus. The sequence goes on from JASJET010000314.1 coordinate 1,042,413, forward strand.
CAGAAACCCTGATAGCCCCCTTCCATGACGCGTAAGTCCTAATGCATACGCTCTTCCTGCTCTTCGCTCATATCTCCTAAATTTTCCGGAAACCTGTCTAGGTGACTATGGAGAAAGTGGAGTTTTATGCTCATATTGCACCCCAAATTTTTTAATTGTAGCAGAAGGTCTTCTACAAGTTCAACATAATTTTCTGATTTTTTATTTCCGAGAAAATTCTGCATCACAGAGACGAAAGCTGTCCAAGCCCTTAGTTCTAACTCAGTAATAGAATTTCTAAATTGAGTATCTTGCGTAAATTGTTTAATTTCGGGGCCATCAAAAATACCGGTTTTAATCTTTTCCATAGTGAGCTGAGGAAATTTTTGGCAAATGTAAGAAGTCCCTGTCTTTATCTAATTATTTAACAAACTGTTTCATGATGCCCAGTTTTATATGTAATGGTGGAAGGATAATTTTGTCACGAGCTACAAGTGAATTCTGGACTATATTTTGCTTTTCAGGCTTCATATTTTTTCTCAAGGGTTAGTTTCTTCTAACCCAATGCTCTTGTTAAGCTCGACTGTCCCAAAGACATATAAAACAGAGAAACTTAGTGTAACCACTTTGTTGACCGAGAAGAATGTTCACCATTTTTAAATCAACACAAATTTGCCACATATGGTCATTGTACTGTATTTTATTTAAGACTAGCGAGATGTTACAAATATTCTTTCTTTAACTTTATACTGTGGACAATAGGTACCCCAGCGTATTTATTTCCATTATGTAGTAGAATACATTTTAGGCTACGTTTTGAGCTGTCAATGAATCAACGCCAGTCGTTTGGTTCGTATTGTTTCAAGCCCATTTTTACCAACAAGTTTTTAATGTCTAAACAAAAGGTAATACCGTTTTCTTCGGAAAAATAACGCCGTAATTCTTTATCTCTTTCACGATAAAAAGTTATTTTAGTATTTGAGGAAATTAAATTTTTTTCTTTCAGTCTTAATGCCAGCAATTCTAAAGCTTGTTTATAAAGATTTAAATCTCTTACAAGATCATCTAACTCATTTTGGGAAAAGTATTTTGGCTCATTTAATATACCTTCAAAATCAGTATCATTTTGTGATGAGCTTGGCCCTTCCTTGTCTTGTTCTAAGGGTTCAGATATATTTTTAGGCAATGAAAAGTCAGGTGAATGGTGCGCTGGACGCTGAACACAACTAGTACTTGGGTATTGCCATTTAGCTCGATTTTTAGTGTTTAGACCGTTTACGTTCACGCTACAAAAGTAACAGTCTTCGAGATGATTTTATGGTTCTCGCCAAATAGTCGGTGTTCCAAATTTAAAGGCACTTTTTTTACCACTTTTCCATAATCTTGAATATTCTACACACGATTTACAAACACAATTAGAAGCCCAAGACTTCTCATTTTTATCTTAGAGTATCCCAAAATACTCAAAATAGGTATTTTTCACCAAACTCTGATATAACTTTTCTACAATTGTTTAACACATATTCTCCGCATATATAGCAAAAATGATTTGGATCGTTTAAACAACGTCTCCTTGAACTACTACTGACGCAAAAACTTCAGATACTAATCTTAACACAGTAAAATACGCACGTTATCGATAAATAAATACGCATAAATGATAAAAATCAAAAAAAAAGTAACTCGAGCTACACAAAAATTTTTGAGGTTAGATCTGACAAAAATAGGTCATAAGTGAATATTATTAACCATAAAATTCACGGCAAATTTTGTAAATTAGTGTTATAGTTATGCGACTGATGAAGAAATGAAACTGATTAATATATAAATATGTGATACTAATATTTATATCAAATTATTTGACTTAAATACCTTAAATGAGAAACTTACTTGTTAATCTTGTGTTATACAAAGTCGTTTTTTGATTTTAATTTGTTTGTTTTTTTTAGAAGTTCAGAATTTTGTTTAACTTTTTCTTAAGAAATTTTAAGAATTACATAATTAAAAAATAAAAAGTTGATTTTTGGATATTTTCGTATTTTTTTTGTTCGTTACCCTCTAATTCCGGGAGTGTCCGGCGATCCCGGGATATTCTGTGCACAGTCCCAGAGCTCGGAATTAGAAATAAGAGCCGAGATTATATCCTCTAATTACATCGTTTTGCTATATTGTTCCCACTTTTATATCATTTGTGTGATATTCATTTTGTGAATCATGTGTCGAGACGTTCTGTGTTTTATTTTCACTATTTCGTAAGTATTGTATTATTTTTTGAAAAACAAACATGGTTAGTTGTGCTGCTCAGCTGTTGCTGTAGGGAGAGAGGGGGTAAGGTAAAAAATATTTTTTACTTTTAAATATTTCAAATTATAATTTATTTATTTTTTAGTAAAATGATAAAAAATAATGTTTTACTTATTTGTTGCAGGATGCATTTTGAAAACTTGCCAAAATGCATATTTTATCCAACATTATGATAAAATCTCTCACTGAGCCTGTAGCGAGCAACTTTTCAACAGGATTTTCTAATGACGTTCGCCCTACTTTTAGCAGTAGTGTTGAAGTAAAGTTTTATCGGGTACTCTTAATTTTATTAAAGCTGTTGCCAAGAAAAATTTCACGAAAATTCACCATATTCCAAACATACGATTGCATATGTTGCAGATTATATTAACTATTTTTAAACAGAAAATCATGTGCGAAGAATATGTATAGTCTCTAGTTAGTAATATACAAGATTTGTTTTATATCTCTTATTGTCTTAGAAGACAAAAATAACCTACAATATCCATCAAAAGATGTCATATTTGTTTAATGTGTAAAAAATATTTAAAAAATGAAATAGATTTTTGAAAAGATCATGACGTCTGCTTTTGTTTCTATTTCAAGGGAGCATCGCATCTGTCATTTAAGTTGGTGCAACTGTAAGAAATAATGATGCAAAATTTCACGCATTAGTAAACAAATTACAGTGGCGGATGAGTACATATGCAGCATCTTGAATGGGGAATATTTCGAAGGAAACAAAAACGTACTTTCTGATAAAAAATATACAAATCCATATTCAAGCAAGTAGTTACACAAATGAATAAAAAAGCTCCTGCTTACTTTGAAAAGCCCCGAGCTATAAAAATGATATCTTGTTCAAAATTTTTCGGTTATTCCGACTGGTTTTCAGCGTAGACAGAGAAAAAATTTTTAAAATTTAATTCCAGTCTTCATATAACAACTTGAAAAGATGACGGGGCTTCATATTTCTCTAAAAGAATAATACCACTATAAATTAAATGTAGAGACGTTCCCGTAGGTGTATTTTAGAAGAAATATATATTCGAAAAGATTAATAATAAGACACTGGTATAGAAAATTGTCTCCATATATCATTCCGAGGAAAATTCTCTTTAAATAAATGAATGTAAGATCATGCCTCAAAAATATGAGCCAGTAATTTACTCAAAAAAAAATAAGATGAAGTAAGATTAAGTTTAAAAATCAAACATATAAAAGATATATATACATATATATATATATATATATATATATATATATATATATATATATATATATATATATATATATATATTCCTTGGTGCAATTACTTCGTGCAGAGCAAAATTGATAAGATAAATAAAGACGTTCAAATATTTATACGCGATTACTTGAAAATTTGCAGATTTTTGACTTGATGACTCAACTTCATCAACCAGGGGCGGACTCAGTCATTCTCTTTGGGGGAAGAGGCGATATCACAAAAGAAAAGACAGTAAGTTTGACAAAGGAAAGTGAATTCGAGGTGGTTCGCCGCAGAGAAAGTTTTTATCCTGTCGCCATTTTCATTAACTCTCTTCATTGAAATTTTGTGTTACACCATCCCGAATATTTCACTCTAATCTGATCAACTCTGACTTGTAATTGCCCATAAAAAAGTTATCTCTGTTCTCTGTATTTACTTATGTCTGATACATACACGCAGTGTTGTCGAACGATCTAATACAAAAATCAGTGGATCGTGTTAACAAAAATCGACAGATTATGGAAAAAATCGATAATAAATTTGTTTATATAAATAACACACACACACACATATATATATATATATATATATATATATATATATATATATATATGTATATATATATATATATATACATATATATATATATATATATATATATATATATATATATATATATATATATATATATATAAATATGTAGATAAGTTTTTGTCCGTGTAATTTAAAATAAAATAGAATAAAATATTGGCGAAGCGGACGTGAAAATTTGTCAATCTACATGATTCTCGTATTAAAAAGTGCGGAGCACTCCAAAGTATGGAATAACTCCGGGTCCGACAGATGGCGACAGCGCTGTTTCGTCCTAATATGGGACTCGTCAGGCCACCGCAGTCGGTACAAACCATCACCTCGCCTTTGCATCGTATAAGCCATACTTATAATCAAAATACGGCAAATAAGACGACAAAGGCGACATCTCGATGGTCCACTTGATAATACATATATATATATATATATATATATATATATATATATATATATATATATATATATATATGTTTATGCGGCTTTCACGGATTCTTCCGTGTGAGATGCAATAGCAGTGGATATATCGACATTATGCCGTTGTAGTGCTGAAATCACGTTCAGTAAACGTACAACTATATGCAACTCGGTATATAAATGAAGTAAAATGCGAACAGTAAATGCAAACTTCGTTCCATCATATCCTTTCCGTGTTGAAGGTTGCATAGTTTGAATAAATTGCTACAGAACACAATTTATCCTATTCCACCACCATCGAGATTATGGCCTACCTGTACCACCATACCGAGAAGAAAACCAAAAGTTACCTTCCCCACTACAGTGATACGGCAGAGGTACATGTTTCGTCTATACTAGACTCATCAGGGTGTCGACATGCACCTGTTTGTGCAATGGACAGATCTGAAGGAAGTATGCAATACCGAAATATATATATATATATATATATATATATATATATATATATATATATATATATATATATATATATAGACGATGAAATCTCCTGGTGGAATCACATTTTTTCGAAAAATATTTGATACAAAAATTACAGGGTGACCTTGACATTGTCTTTGAATGTGATTTGAAGGTTAACTTTAGAATTTTAAATGGAACTCCCCAATTTCGATCCCTGGATTGAAAAGTGCGGTAAATTTTACCATCGGATATGACTTTGACTTTAAGATAAAGGTCAAATATCAAGGTCATTTCAAGTTCAAAACAAAAAATTGCAGTATTGAGTAAAATGTTTCGTACAAGAGGTTGTTGTGCGGCACGGGGGCTAAGAGGCGGTGACCTTGAAGGTAACCTTGACCTTGGCATTCGAGGCCATTTGATGCTCAATTTCAAAATTTGAAAAGGAAACCCCCATTTGGCCCCTGGAAATAGAAAGTCTGATCTATTTAACAGTAATTTATTCATCAGATATGACCTTGACTTCAAGGTTTAAATCTAATATAAATGTTTCATACTAAAGTTATAAGATTGCAAAGAAGCTATAACATTATCTTGATCTTGATCCTCTATCTGAATCTATTTGAAGAAATTTGTTTGTTCGGAATTGTTAGCAAAAATAGTACTTAGTACGACTATGTGCATGATTAACTATTTTTAGCACCACCCAGGAATAACGACATGACTAAGTAGTTTTTGTTCTCTTCTAGGTGCTTGTTTTCGGTAAGTCTCTTAGCCTCTCACCCCCGGAGTGCTTGTTTTAGTTAAGTCCCCTCACCTTTTACCATCGGGGTGTTTGTTTTCGGTGAGTCCCCCACCTTCGGGGTGCTGGTTTTCTATGAATACCCTCGTCCCTTATCATTTTGTATGATCATGTTAAAAGTTTCATAAGAATTTATTTTAGTAAGTGCTCAAAATGGTTACCTTCAACTTCAGTATATTTATTGACCCACACTTCAAAAGATTGCATACAACTGCGAAACATTTCAGGTGTTATTTTGGCACAAGCATCTCCGACGTGATTGGTACATCTTTATAAACTTCGCTCTTCAAATAACCTCATAAACAAAAATTTGGTGACGTAAGGTCTTACGATCTTGTGAGTCAATTTATTGGACCTTCTCTGCCAATCCACCGTCCATCCGTTGAATTCGCGATTCAACACTTGACAAGCTAATTGGGAATAATGCGTTGGACATCCGTCGTGTTGAAATCACATTTGTTGTCTTTCATCTAAAGGTACATCTTTAACCAAAAGTGAAAGTTAATTTTCTAAAATATCACGATACATTGCGCCGTTCAAATAGCCTTCAAGAAAGTATGAACCCAAAGGCTTGTCATCAACTATTCCACACCAATTTCATCGTGCCCTTGAGATCATGGACATGTCTGATGATGAAATTACTATGAAACTAATCTGTCTTTCCATTTTCGTGGGTCAAATTTGGAGTTTCTTTTTTAAATTTTGAAATTGATCTTTAAATTACCTTGAATGTAAAGGTCAAGGTTACTTTTAAGGTCACTGCCGCATAGTTCCGTGACATCGTTTTGACCTTGATATTTGACCGCCACCTTGTGGCCAAGATCATATCCGATGATAAAATTTCCCGCTCTTTTCATTTTCGGGGTCGAAATTGGAGGGGGTCCTATTTAAAATTCTAAAGTTGACCTTCAAATGATCTTGAAGGGCAAGATCAAGGTCATTTTCAATATTACTGCTAGTTATTCCCCCTGCCACCCTATAATTTTTGTATAAAACATTTTTCGAAAAAATGTGATCCCACCGAGATATTCCGTTGTCTCAAGATAAATGCCGTACCCGGCATATATATATATATATATATATATATATATATATATATATATATATATATATATCAGGACTGTATGGCAGCTGAAGTTTCGGTGAAATTTCATGTATCATTTTCAAAGCTTACTGTATGGCGTCTACGAACGAACTGACGCCTGCGACGGGGGTGTTGTCGGTCCCGTCTATACGTCGGACGCGTTCGTTTTCCGAATGATTCTGGCCAATCAGGTTGCAAGACCTGCTGCGCGTCATCAGCCCTGTAGCCAGTGTTTGGTGTTGCGTTGCCGAGTTGTAATCTGTTTCGTTACTAAGTGGTACTAGTTGATGTTTTGTAAGTAGGTTTTTCCAAGTATTAGGCACTCGCAGGCTATCATCCCTGCTATTTAAGTTGTTGGGCCTCTTTGCAATTTCAATGGCTTCCCTAATCACTCTTGTGGACAGGTTTTCACATCTCGATAGCATTTTTGTTCCTGAGAAATGTATCTTATGTCCTGTGTTTAATCAATGTTGGGCCAGAGCAGAAGAAGTTGTTTTTTTCTTGACAGTGTTTATATGTTCGTCTCTTCTGGGGCTTATTCTACGGTTGGTTTGGCCTTCGTAAGATGAGCTGCATTCTCCGCATGGAATTTCGTACACTCCTAGGTTTTCTAGAGGGATTCTTTCTTTAAGTGTTGGCAAGAGATCTTTTACTTTGCGGTCTGTGGTGAAAATGGTTTCAATGTTGTGTCTCCTGAGAATTTTTGCCATCATGTCTGTGGTGCCTCTTACATAAGGAACAAAAGCTTTGGAGCTATTCTCTTGGTTTTCGCGATTTTTTGAGGCCAAGTGTTTGTTTTTTAGAGCCTTGTCTCTACGTTCTTTTTTATAACAGTTTTTTGTTAGGGCGTCTTGCAGTATGTTCATCTCTTTGTGGTAATTTTCTTGATCTGTAAGGGACTGCGATCGAAACGGAAGTGATTTCACTACTGCAAATAATTGGACGGGGTGGTGATGTGAATTGGCGTTGAGGTATCTGTTGGTGTGAGTGGGTTTTGTGTAGACAGTGTGCGAAAGCAAGCGATCCTCTTTTATTTTCAGTAGGATATCTAGAAACGGTAGTTTTCTTTCCTGTTCTGTCTCCATGGTGAATTTGATTTTTAGATGTATACTGTTTATGTGAATTAGGAAACTTTTGAGATTTTCTTCTATATATGTATATATAGCATCTAAAGTTGAAAATTGTATAAGGTTATCACCTTTTTTCTATAATTTATTGGTGGCATTATAACTGGATTGGCATGGATTTTTTAGAATATATAAAAGAAATAAGTTAGCCAATAATATATTAGTTCTATATGCTAATTTCCCGACGAGGTTCCATTGATAGAGATATAAAAGGTACTTCGCTATCATCCATAAGATGATAAAGGGTGATTTGAGGAAAATGTAAAGTATAAATTTATTTGAGGTTGAGAAATTAAATACGTTTAAAATATTAAATTGCAGTAACGCCATCTAGTAGTAGGTTGCAAAATTAAAATAATAAAACGTTGCCAAGGTGTAATACAGGTTGCTGTAAAGGGATAATGCATGGCAAATATAAATAAATAAATGATAAATTGATAAGAAGCATGGTTGCATGAAATTTTATGGTATTATTCTCATAATTTCACCAAAAATTGCTGAAAATTGCCCCATATTTATGAATTTTTGAATAAAATATTTATATTGTGTTTTTAATCTGTTTGTGTATTCATTATTTGGAAGTGATCTTTGAAAACAAGTGAACTCACCTGAGAAGAGGGTAAAATTAACAGGTAGGAATATATATATATATATATATATATATATATATATATATATATAATTTATTTTTGTATCTTAAACCTTTTGTTAAATATTTTTTTCTAATATTTTCTTGGGTATAGGTTTTTCCATTAGAGAAACAAAGGACAATAATTTTCTTTCTGACGTTTCGCTCTACATAGTGAGCTTCTTCAAAAGAGCTTGGTATATTTATTTTACATCTACAAAAATTACAGAATTTTTTTTTTTTTCTGTAATTTTTGTAGATGTAAAATAAATTTATCAAGCTCTTTTGAAGAAGCTCACTATGTACAGCGAAACGTCAGAAAGAAAATTATTGTCCTTTGTTTCTCTAATGGAAAAACCTATACCCAAGAAAATATTAGAAAAATACATATATATATATATATATATATATATATATATATATATATATATATATATATATATACATACATATAATGCATCTAAAGTTGAAGATTGTATAAAGTTATCACCTTTTTTTCTATAATATAATAGAATATGTAAAAGAAATAAGTTAGGCAACAATATATTAGTTCTATATGCTAATTTCACGAAGAGGTTCCATTGATAGAGATACAAAAGATATTTCACTATCATCCATAAGATGGTTAAGGGTAATTTGAGTAAAATGGAAGTATAAATCTATTTGAGGTTCCTTAAAATGTCATTAATGTATTTAGGGGTGGGGGGGGTATTAGAAAATTTAGTTTATGAGGTTGCTTACTGGCTTAAATTAGCTGTACCACTAGACAGTTGCCTGCTCCAGCTCCAGCCCCGCCTTTACACCTAATTACCTTGTCACCCTCCGAGAGGTTTACACATGTAACCCCCAAATAGTAATTTTGAGCGGAAGCCTTTGTAAACAAATTGATTTTTCATAAGAAATGTAAAAAATATTTTTTAATTCTAGGAAGCACATCTAAATGAAACTCGATCCGAAAAAATTTCCTAACTCTGATAAAATACCTGTCATCGTACTAAAGATATATGTGGGTAAGTTGACTTTTGCCCCTTGTAAGCTTTTCAACATCTCTACAAAAAGGGAACATTTCTCTTTGGCTAAAAATGCGTCCATCTCTAAGAAAGGCAAAAGGACCCAAATAATTATCGACCACTCGAATTTCCTCCAGTAATATTACAAGTTATGGGGGAAGCGATTAATCACCAGCTTTTAAAGTGTGTGGAAAGCTTTAACGTCGTTAGCAACTGGTGTGGTTTTGGCTAAAGGAGCATTTGACACGCAGGCAAGATTTAGCAAAGACTTAAGTGAAGTAAAAAACTTATAGAGGGCCAGTGTGATCTGCACGACGAGGGTATCGAATCATCAGTCACTTTTTTTAAAGGGAAGCTTTTCTTGTACTTTTGTAAATATTTAAACAAAATATGTAATATTTTCTACGTTTAGCAAACTATTGTAAATATTGAGAATATAAGATATTTCTTTAAGTCTATTTTTATCCAATTGTACAGGGTGAGTCAACGATTGGATGAAGTAAGTTTGTGCCTTTTCGGTGAAATTAACAAAGAAACTATATTTGTTGTTTGATACAGTTTATTTTTACGCAGATTTTAAAAATATTTAGGACTCTACAGGGTGAGCCAAAAAACTAGGACAGCATAAAGTTGTATTTTTTTAAATAGAACACCCTATATATGAATCGTATTTTCGATTTAGCTTATAATTTTAAATCTTTTTTATTAAGGGTTTACTATAACAAAACTTTATAGTTTCTGAGATAATTAAGTTTAAAGAAAGTCACATTTTCAAGCATCAATTCAATCCTAAATAACGTTTTCAATTTTGTGACAAATATATTCAAATTTGGAATTTAGCAAGGCCAAGGACAAGTTAACATAATTTTTACCTAATATTTGCAATAAAAGCTACAGGGTGTTGAACACATCATTGAATAAGTTTAAATGAATAAATATCTTTGTTTTAAATGGTACACCCTGTATATTTTCATGTTATTTAATAGAGTAATAAAAACCCTAAAAGTTTTGTTCAATATATCCTATACCTATTTATAATAGTTTTTGAGATATTTCAGTTTTTCTTATTTTCCATACTTTTTTACAGAAATAGTCTTCATTATCATAGTAGCCATGGCAAAAACAATGTAAAAGAACATTTTTCTGTGTGTCAAATTTATAACCGCAATCGCTTCTTTTGGTTTTTATGTAGTGTAGTTTGGTTTTTTTTGCATTCATCTTATATTGTAAAATGAATTTTCCAAAGAATGAGTTAATAGATATGATTTATACAATAGGAGAGGCTCAAAAAAAAATTGCCTTCTTGCTCAAAGAATTTACAAAATGAAGTATCCTGATCGACGCCAGCCTAATATCCATACTTTTCAAAATTTAATGCAAAGATTTGATTCTTCTGGTACTGTTGATTATCCAAAACGTAAAGTGGTCAACAAACCAGTAACTAATGAAGAAAAAGAACTACAAGTATTGTTAAATGTTCAGGAAAATCCTTATATTGGTAGGCGTCAGTTAGCAGCATTATGTGAAACATCACAATCCACCGCTAATCGTACTACCAAGAAATATAGGTATTATCCATATCACATGGAATTACACCAAGAATTGCATGGACAGTATTTTGAAAGTCGTGTAAACTTTTGTCGTACAATAAATGCGGAGATTCAATTAAATCCAAATGTATTATGCAAGGTAATGTTTAGGGATGAAGCTACTTTTAGAAGTAACGGTGCCGTAAATAGACGCAACATGCATTATTATGCCACAGAAAACCCATTTTGGATTAGAGAGGTGCAACATCAAAACCACTGGTCATTAAATGTTTGGTGTGGTATTCATCATAATCGAATTATTGGACCCCACTTTTTTAATGAACCACTAAATGGCCATAGTTACCTGAACTTTCTACAAGAAGAACTACCCCAACTGCTTCAAGGTCTCGATAGGGATGAGCTCGACAGTATGTGGTTCCTCCGCATTACCATCGTGAAGTTCGTGCGTTTTTGGATCAACGATATCCGCAAAAATGGATTGGACGTGGGGGTTTCATTGAGTGGCCACCAAGGTCTTGCGACATCACCCCATTAGATTTCTTCCTATGGGGTTATATTAAAAATAAGGTGTATGTTAATCCACCAACAACAGTGGAAGATATGCGAAACAGAATTAGGGATACCTGTAGAACAATAACGCCACTAATTTTGTCCAGGGTCCGAGAAAATCTGCAAAAAAGACTAAATTTGTGCATTGCACAAGAGGGTCGTTTATTCCAACACTTATTAAAAAGAAATAATTAATCTCAGTATTTAATAGGTAATTTTTTTGTTTCAATTTAGTATAAAAGTAAATATGTATTTGCCTTGTCGTTATTGTTGTGTTAATTTTTTCACATTATGTTTAATAAAACTATTGCCGTTATAATATAACGAATAATGTATTTCATCATATTTAACCACATTCTGTTTGTTTCTGTAGTTTCTTTTTATTATTTTACATGGCTACTATGATAATGAAGACTATTTCTGTAAAAAAGTATGGAAAATAAGAAAAACTGAAATATCTCAAAAACTATTATAAATAGGTATAGGATATATTGAATAAAACTTTTAGGGTTTTTATTACTCTATTAAATAACATGAAAATATACAGGGTGTACCATTTAAAAAAAAAGATATTTATTCATTTAAACTTGTTTAAATTTGAGCCGATGTGTCCAACACCCTGTAGCTTTTATTGCAAATATTAGGTAAAAATTATGTTAACTTGTCCTTGGCCTTGCTAAATTCCAAATTTGAATATATTTGTCACAAAATTGAAAACGTTATTTAGGATTGAATTGATGCTTGAAAATGTGACTTTTTTTCTTTAAACTTAATTATCTCAGAAACTATAAAGTTTTGTTATAGTAAACCCTTAATAAAAAAGATTTAAAATTATAAGCTAAATCGAAAATATGATTCGTATATAGGGTGTTCTATTTAAAAAAATACAACTTTATGCTGTCCTAGATTTTGGCTCACCCTGTAGAGTCCTAAATATTTTTAAAATCTACATAAAAATAAACTGTATCAAACAATAAATATAGTTTCTTTGTTAATTTCACCGAAAAGACACAAACCTACTTCATCCAATCGTTGACTCACCCTGTACTTTTGTAAATACAAAATATGTAATATTTTCTACGTTTAGCAAACTATTGTAAATATTGAGAGTATAATATATTTCTTTAAGTCTATTTTTATCCAATTGTATATGTATGCAATAGAGAGATAACACAGCGGGAAACACAATATTTTGAATTTATATAAATTGCGGGTCCCCATTGAATTCTTGAATATATAAAATAAAATAAATGACTTCCTTTTCCCTGACTAAATTTTATTGAAAATACCCTTGTAAGGGATCCACATCCTCCATTTTATTCCCTTTATTTATGATATCAAAGTGCTAAGACCTCTGGGCCATTCGAATTCAAGACACAATGAGAATGCCTATTTATTACGGACGCATTGACAGGGGAAATGAGGAATAGGAATGAATAGAAACGTATGTATTCTGAATAAAATTTGGGAAACTACCTATATCCTATGTTTGGCCATAGCAAGCTTTCGGGAAATTCATGGATATAAATTTTATGGAGGGAAAAAAATTAATTCCAGAGAATGGCCAAAAGAGACGGTCCTTTGATCCATGTGAATGATATTTCATTGGTCTATTAAGTTATTTATGTAAGTATCGTCCCTAATAAAATAGTCTCCGATTTGAATAGGAAATAGATTGAAATCATTAAGTTGGATATTTTTCTTTTACCTAAATTATGTGTACCACAATAGTCTAGACAGTGATGAATCCAAAGGAGCAGTTTGAGGGTGATAGACCCCCAAAATCTCCAAGTTCAAAACAGATTCGACTCTGCCTCTTACTTTAGTAATATGAATGCTGCTGGCATCCCCCCCCCCCCATTCTCAAGAGGTTTGAATTCAGAAAAATAGACCCGACCATGCCTCTTACTTAGGAATGTGAATGTTGTTAGCATCTCCCCCCCCCCCCCCCCGTCAACAAATAACTTTCACTCGCGATCGCCTTCTCCAAGAGCGTCAAATTCAGAACTGCAGGCGACTCCCACCATTGACCACTTGCTTTCACTTGCCATACTGTATCTTTACGATACCTCCCCACCTCCCCAAGAAAGAGTCTGGATCCGCTGCTGAGTCTGAAACATTGGACAGTCCAGACGTTTGCAAAGGAGAAAACTGTTGAGTAAAGAGTCATGAGTAAGAAAAACAAAACATATGTAATCAGAGATTTCCACGTTAAGCCCAATTTTTTGTATAAAATAACAAAAATTAAAATATGGTAAACACACCCCAGGTTGAAATATGGATAAAAATAGAGATAGTGCATGTTTTAAGGACAAGAGAAGATAAAATGTTTATGTTTTCACTATTTTATTGTTTTATGTATACATTATTTTATATTAGATAGAAGTAGCGGTCATATTTCACATGTGATCACTAGCAAACCTCATTTATTGAATTTAGGAAATCACGCGTAAATCGACAAACAGATGTTTGAAAATTTAGCATAAACTTTTTTCGAATAATGCATTATAGGATCTAAATTATGTAATTATGGGCTATGGTCGTTCCGCCCACGAATTACTGCTGTTCCATAGTATTTAGTAGCTATCCTATAAACCTAAAAAATGCAAAAATCCACTAAGACAAAGGCACTCTCGTAATTTGGTTGTTTTTCTTGAGCTCTTGAAGTTTTAGTACTAAAAGACTACAGTTTCTTAGAGCTAACTAATACTAGGAACTTAGCTGCAGGTTTCAGGAAAACTGCCGCCTAGCTGGGCAGCACAGGATTCTTCTTGTACTTCTTGGAACACAAGTTTATGTCCGTGTTACTCTCAGCAAGAAAGTTTTTATTAATTAAAAGAAAGACCAGTTTCTTAAAACACTTAACTCTATTTAACGAGTAAAAAAAAAGTATGCACAATTAAGAAACTTAAAAGGTAATTTTGGAATAGAATTTAAAAGTACAGGGTGAGTCAACGATTGGATGAAGTAGGTTTGTGCCTTTTTGGTGAAATTAACAGAGGAACTATATTTATTGTTTGATACAGTTTATTTTTACGCAGATTTTTAAAATATTTAGGACTCTACAGGGTGAGCCAAAAAACTAGGACAGCATAAAGTTGTATTTTTTTAAATAGAACACCCTATATACGAATCGTATTTTCGATTTAGCTTATAATTTTAAATTTTTTTATTAAGGGTTTACTATAACAAAACTTTATAGTTTCAGAGATAATTAAGTTTAAAGAAAAAAAGTCACATTTTCAAGCATCAATTCAATCCTAAATAACGTTTTCAATTTTGTGACAAATATATTCAAATTTGGAATTTAGCAAGGCCAAGGACAAGTTAACATAATTTTTACCTAATATTTGCAATAAAAGCTACTGGGTGTTGAACACATCGGCTCAAATTTGAACAAGTTTAAATGAATAAATATCTTTTTTTTTTAAATGGTACCCCTGTATATTTTCATGTTATTTAATAGAGTAATAAAAACCCTAAAAGTTTTGTTCAATATATCCTATACCTATTTATAATAGTTTTTGAGATATTTCAGTTTTTCTTATTTTCCATACTTTTTTACAGAAATAGTCTTCATTATCATAGTAGCCATGGCAAAAACAATGTAAAAGAACATTTTTCTGTGTGTCAAATTTATAACCGCAATCGTTTCTTTTGGTTTTTATGTAGTGTAGTTTGGTTTTTTTTGCATTCATCTTATATTGTAAAATGAATTTTCCAAAGAATGAGTTAATAGATATGATTTATACAATAGGAGAGGCTCAAAAAAATTGCCTTCTTGCTCAAAGAATTTACAAAATGAAGTATCCTGATCGACCCCAGCCCAATACCCATACTTTTCAAAACTTAATGTAAAGATTTGATTCTTCTTGTACTGTTGATTATCCAAAACGTAAAGTGGTCAACAAACCAGTAACTAATGAAGAAAAAGAACTACACGTATTGTTAAATGTCCAGGAAAATCCTTATATTGGTAGCCGTCAGTTAGCAGCATTATGTGAAACATCACAATCCACCGCTAATCGTACTACCAAGAAATATAGGTATCATCCATATCACATGGAATTACACCAAGAATTGCATGGACAGGATTTTGAAAGTCGTGTAAACTTTTGTCGTACAATAAATGCGGAGATTCAATTAAATCCAAATTTATTATGCAAGGTAATGTTTAGTGATGAAGCTACTTTTAGAAGTAACGGTGCCGTAAATAGACGCAACATGCATTATTATGCCACAGAAAACCCATTTTGGATTAGAGAGGTGCAACATCAAAACCACTGGTCATTAAATGTTTGGTGTGGTATTCATCATAATCGGATTATTGGACTCCACTTTTTTAATGAACCACTAAATGGCCATAGTTACCTGAACTTTCTACAAGAAGAACTACCCCAACTGCTTCAAGGTCTCGATAGGGATGAGGTCGACAGTATGTGGTTCCAGCACGATGGTGCGCCTCCGCATTACCATCGTGAAGTTTGTGCGTTTTTGGACCAACGATATCCGCAAAAATGGATTGGACGTGGGGGTTTCATTGAGTGGCCACCAAGGTCTTGCGACATCAGCCCATTAGATTTCTTCCTATGGGGTTATATTAAAAATAAGGTGTATGTTAATCCACCAACAACAGTGGAAGATATGCGAAACAGGATTAGGGATACCTGTAGAAAATAACGCCACTAATTTTGTCCAGGGTCCGAGAAAATCTGCAAAAAAGACTAAATTTGTGCATTGCACAAGAGGGTCGTTTATTCGAACACTTATTAAAAAGAAATAATTAATCTCAGTATTTAATAGGTAATTTTTTTGTTTCAATTTAGTATAAAAGTAAATATGTATTTGCCTTGTCGTTATTGTTGTGTTAATTTTTTTACATTATGTTTAATTAAACTATTGCCGTTGTAATATAACAAATAATGTATTTAATCATATTTAACCACATTCTGTTTGTTTCTGTAGTTTCTTTTTATTATTTTACATGGCTACTATGATAATGAAGACTATTTCTGTAAAAAAGTATGGAAAATAAGAAAAACTGAAATATCTCAAAAACTATTATAAATAGGTATAGGATATATTGAACAAAACTTTTAGGGTTTTTATTACTCTGTTAAATAACATGAAAATATACAGGGTGTACCATTTAAAAAAAAAGATATTTATTCATTTAAACTTGTTCAAATTTGAGCCGATGTGTTCAACACCCTGTAGCTTTTATTGCAAATATTAGGTAAAAATTATGTTAACTTGTCCTTAGCCTTGCTAAATTCCAAATTTGAATATATTTGTCACAAAATTGAAAACGTTATTTAGGATTGAATTGATGCTTGAAAATGTGACTTTTTTTCTTTAAACTTAGTTATCTCAGAAACTATAAAGTTTTGTTATAGTAAACCCTTAATAAAAAAGATTTAAAATTATAAGCTAAATCGAAAATACGATTCGTATATAGGGTGTTCTATTTAAAAAAATACAACTTTATGCTGTCCTAGTTTTTTGGCTCACCCTGTAGAGTCCTAAATATTTTTAAAATCTGCGTAAAAATAAACTGTATCAACCAATACATATAGTTCCTTTGTTAATTTCACCGAAAAGGCACAAACCTACTTCATCCAATCGTTGACTCACCCTGTACTTAAATTACAAGCTTTGATAGGTCGTTATAATATCCTCGTTATCTCCAATTTTGATCTGATATTTTTAAAATATCTTTTGATAATTCCGGATAAAAATTACTAGAAATAAAAGAGAGAACAACTATTTAAATTGTTTAGTTAAAAAGAAAAAACGGTGGACTCCTTTCCTCAATAGAGAAAAAGGTGAATTTTTAATTAATTTTAATGTTGCTTGAAAGATAAAAAACGAGACAGAAAAGAAAAACCTATTTACTCTGGTTAAACAGTGAAACACACGCCACACTGACTCAGACAAATTCTAAATCGTAACTGCCTTATAATTAATTTTTGAAAACCAAACCTAATTTTACAATCCTGGGAACATCTCTCAGTTTAGTCGCATTAGTACTATCTTGCGTTCTTTCCATCAATAGAACGTCATCCATGTGTTGAACTTTTAATATTTGTCTGATCAAAACCTAAACTTAATCTAGTAATTTTTATAAGAAAGTTAATTGTAGATAACTATTCTAAATCTTATAATAAAAGTTCGACTCATGTCATCATGGAAAAAAACTCACTAGCTTTTAGCTATTTTCCATTTTTTTGTTCTAATTTTCATCGAATAGATAAAAAATGGTCCACGAAGAGAGCTTTGTACATATAAACAAATAATTATATTGCATTTTAGCGATTTTATTTAAATATTCTTTTGTTTCCTTCATTTTCATTCATTTTAGCCTAGTTTTCATCCTTCCAAAAACTGGATATAGGCCTCCCCTATTTTTTTCCAAATCTCTCTATTCTAGGCTCATCTTTGCCACATCAAGCCGGCATGTCTGACTATGTCATCCTTCCATCTCATCTGTGGCCTGCCTTTGGATCTTTTCCCTTCATATGGGCGCCATTTTCCAATTTCTGAATCCCAACGGTTGTCTTTCATTCGTTCGTTATGGCCTGCCCATTTCCATTTTATTGATGCTGCTCTTTCTATAGCGTTGGTTTTTCTTCTTATCCACTCATTTCGTTTTTTATCTCTGAGTGATATTCCTAACATGTGTCGTTCCATAGCCCTTTGAGTTTTGCGGATTCTGTCCAAATTTGATTTTGTAAAGGTCCACGTCTGCGCTCCGTATGTTAGAACCGGCAATATACAACAATCAAATACTTCGGTTCTTAAGTATTTTGAAATTTGAAAAATCAGAAAATTCCCTTGTACTTAAGAACCAAAGTTTGTTTCCTTATCATGGTAAAATTTGCTCAGTTGAGAAGGAAAAATCACTCCCACGGGAGCACACAGTACAAATTTCATATAATGCAAAATATACTTTTCTTTAAAAATTCTTTTGAGGTATTTTAAAAAGCAATGCTCAATAATAAAAACCCAAAATCTTATAAATTATACAGCGATTTACTTGCATTTCGCATTTCATTAAAATGCATGGTATTCACTGGAATAAATAGAGTAATGGCCATGACAACAAATTACCGAACAAAGAAACCATCTCATAATCCTTCATTACTCTTTCTTATAATTGCAAAATGCTTTTAGCAGAACATTTTCTTGTAGCAAAGTCTTCATTTTATGTAAATTTACTTCTCACCTTGTAACCTTCAATAAACATTAACTTAAAAAGTTAAAAAAAAATCTCTCTTGATGTGAATTTCATGTACCAACTAAATTGTATATTACATCCCACGTAATCGTGTTTAAATTATATTAAAAGTATCAATATTAATTCAGGAAACTTTTGAAAAATTATGAAGGCTTTCGCTTCTTCAGATGGCGTTTAAAATAGACAACCAGAAGTTCCACATTATTTACATATTTTTAAAAAATTCATTCATGAAATGGCTGGGCTTTCTACAACTGGTCTGGCGTTTTGATGAATGAATTTCAACGAGAATTAATTACATCATACGCACCTGATATTCGTTAATCTATTTTAAATAAAGTTTCATATGAGTAAAAGAATACACAGAGATATAATTATTTTCTACAACTAGAGATAATATAATCATCATTAAGACAAAATTTTCTAGACCCAAGAAAATTCAAGAAGCAAATTTAAATATATATTTATATATATATATATATATATATATATATATATATATATATATATATATATATATATATATAAATATACAGGTGTGGAAAGTCGAGAACAGAACATCTTAAAAAAAGGGAAGGTAACAAAAAGCGACGGACAACCCATTTAGCCATGTTGAAGAAGTGAAATAAAGCATACTGTTGTATCGTGGCTTGCTTCCTGGTTTTCAGTAAAAATGGTGTCGGGCAAGGACTTTTCGCTGGTTTCGGGTCGTCAAACCACAGTGGGTCGAAAGCACATATTTGATATTAAAAATAAAAATCGGATTTGACTTCGACGTACATTTTAAATATAATACTATAATAATAAATACATGGATATTGATAATCGTTACAAAGGCGAAAGTACTTTTTCCTCTATGCTTAAGACTTCTTAATAAATACCAATGCAAATAATTTGTAAGTAATATAATATTTATTGATTCCCATAAATGAATAAATAATACGACTGTAATAAAAATAATAAAAAGAACTTTTTAATCATTGCCTTCTTTGTTAACCACTCTTTTCTTATTCTCCAATACGTATGAATTGTTATCCGAATACTTACTATGTCAAAAACGGTGTAAGGATCCATCGACGCCAAAAGTTTTGGAGCACATCCTCCATATTTTTTCTCGAGAAGATTTTTGGGCAAAGTCTAGACGATAGTTTCTTATCAACTTGTCCGTTGATTTTTGTACATCTTTCGATAGTTTACCTATCTGTAATATTGCAAATGCTATGATGTCTGGTCAATGAAGTAAGTCATTTGCGGATCCCTGTTGGAATGTTGTACCAAGAATATCCTTTGAAGAATAATCTTGCTGTTTGAAGTTTGTATTCCCAAAACTTCTCTATTGCAGTTTAATGTTCGCTTCCAATAGTTTGCAAAATGACGGGAAACCGGAGGATCAGTTTTCGCTTTACTCTTGTTATAATGGCTGAGGCTTGAAACACTCTGTATTTTCTGGAACACATTATCAATGTTGTTGAACTGAGATGTTGTTACCAGAATAGTGTACCACACAGTATCAATGTTGTTGAACTGAGATGTTGTTTGGCAGAGGTAACAACGTTGGACCGATTTCGCTCCAGCCAAAGCATCCACCTAGCCGTCTATCATCGTCATAGTTAAGTTGTACTGTACTGAAGCTCGGGTGGCAAAGAAAACTCTATTATATGGTGCAAGTTGTCTGGTTCGAGTTCATAATTTTCTATTTTCGTTAAAGACTTTTGTTCGGTTTTCTTAATAAATTCAAATTTCAGAGGCCCGCAATTCATAGTAGACGAGAGTTTGGAATTGTACAACACAATCTGTTCTTGTTGAATTTGCGTGTTAATACCTGCTAATTGAAGTGGAATAAGAGAGGTTAGAAATAAGTTTGTATCAGAAATATTCGGATCAGTGAACTTCATTTTGTATTGACTCTGACCTGACATTCCATCGAAGCCCCATTTGCAAATGAAACTCATATCTACAAATCTAATTTATCGATTTGTTCAAGGGCGCCTAATTGAAGCAATATAATTCGATCCACTGTATGATCCAGTAAGCCTTGGAATTTAACCTCGGCTTTTGATTTAGTAAAAGTTAGATACTCGTCATGTGGATAACATGCTTTTTTTGTATTTTACACACCAGAGTACGGCGAAAATATATTACTGCCTTTCTGTTTAGCCCAATTTTGTAATCGTTGATATTTGTTTCTCGACAATCCAACGTCAAATTGAAGAGCGGCGCACAAATGTAACTGGGCGCGACGCAACCACAACACTGTTACCTTTGACCTGAGACGAAACTTTAGAAAGAAAAGACTGGCCGTTCATATTACCGAGGTTTAATAGAAACGTTACTATAGCCAAACTTCTATTTTAAATTTCTTAACTAGAAATTATTTTACCCGTTTCTCAAATTCTAACCCACCAAGCCCGTCTAACTTCTTTCAGATTAGTTCGGATACAAGATCGTAGGGAACGCCTACCGCAATATTACCCCCGCTAACTTCCATGCGACACGAACACGAGCAGTACCTTGAAACGAATGAGAGAGTGTATTTACTTTTCGTCTAAACTTATAACGCAATCGACGGAATTTGGAATATTTAATGACTATTTGATACATTGATTGTTTTAAATACATCAAATAGTCGAAATACAAAAAAAAATTAGTTTTTGTTGGGCGTTGAGCGTAAAGAAAATTGATATTTCTGTTACAAAATAAACATTTATTCTAATAAAAATACTAGTGAAACGCAACGGTAATTTCTAAGTAAATAAGCTAATAGACCACTTTAAGATTAAAAATCATTCTCAAAAATAAATTTTTATTCTGGTAAAAAATAAAAATAACACGTTCAGTAATTGTAAATAAATAAACAAATAATTAAATTCAACAACAAGAGGTGTTCAAACAGGCCTCCACTTTGAGCGAGACAATAACCCAACAAGTCTATTGTAAAATTCGGTTCGCGTATTTGCCAAAACTTCAGGGGTTATATCCCTATTAGCTTTAAAATATTCTGAATTGTTCGAGCGTTCATATCAAGTTCTTAGGCAATAACGGTACTATTGCAAGGAAAATTAATTTCTGCTAAACTACAAACGTCAGTCTCCCCGATTTGCTCGTTCTTCAGTAATTTGAGGAACGGGTTGCTCCTCATTATTATCAGTGCATTTTTTACAAATTTTTAGACAACCGGTTGTCTCAAATTTTTTTAGTAATTTCCGAAATTCTAAATTTTCAAGGAACAGAATAGTGTACCACTTAATAATGTGATCTTTTTGTTCCGTGAAATAAACTACCATTGTAACAAAAAAATTTGGCGCGAAACACGGTATTTATGCTTCGACGGCCTGAATGAAAGCAAATAACTTGGAATCCTTTTGTTGTGCTAGGGCGTGGCGTATGCTGCCGCCCGCTCTCACCGCGCCAGCATTGTATTATCCCTCATCCGAGGGCCAAACTGGTAATTTACACGTATGTCGATGCTTACGATGCTTAATGTTCTGTCTCATTCTGATTTGATGAATAATATAGTATTTTCTTTATTTTACTTAAGAAACGTCCAGTTTCTGGTGTGGATTTTCCAGACCTGTATATCAATTATTAAAAGCAACATTATTTAAAAAAAACTATTGTTTATTGAAAATTATCCAAAATAATATTAAAATAATAAATCTTTTTTTTTAATGAAAAAATTACTTTTAACATTAACTTTAAAAATTACCATTCCATATAAAACTAAAATCAAAGTACTTTGTTCATTTAAAAACATCTTTAACAACCCTTCTATTATATCTACCGTTAATAAATCTCAGAATTCCATTATAAATTTCCCACATCGTATAAAAATTATAGACCAAGAAAAATCTTTGAAAATTGGTGTGACTAATGTAAATCTATATTCGTCCATTACCTCTATTAAACAACACTTCTCACTTATAAAAAGACGTACCGAAATTGTAAAAAAGATCACCCGGGGCGAGTGCCCTCCTTCCCAATCCTCCACGCTACGCCACTGAGCATACATAAACTTAAGTTACGAGTGTTCCCGTTTTGTTAAAAAAGAAAGAAAGACGGTTTAGTAAAATTATCTTGTTAAAAATTCGCAATTTATTTTTCTTTTAATTTAAATTCTTCTCATTTTAGCTGATTTACATAGTTGGGTCACAATCAAAACAGACACTTATTACAAACCAAATGATTGGAAATAAAAAGCACCCAAAAGAGAGAAATTTATTTATTGGAATTTATTTTTATGCTAAAAGATTATTCTATAAAATAAATCTAAATGAATAAAATAAAAATATTTGTATTTGAAAATTCGAGACGGGTATGGTTATCTGAAAGAGAATATTTCATAACAATTATTACGTTACATATTATTATAAATATTGATTGAACGATATCGATACATTAGTTGATGTATTCTTGTTTTATGTGTTTTTAGATTTTACGCAAAACTACAGACATACTTCATATACAGGGTGATTCAAAAATCGATCACGAAACTTAAGGGGGTGATTCTACTTGACAAAATAAGGGTAGAGCTTCATATAATTTTTTTTCAAAATGTCATTCGTTTTCGAGTTACAAGCCGTCCAAGTTCAAGTTTTTATTTTTTGTTTTTTGAATTACTCGCTTACAGGAAAACCGATTTGACTAATATTTGAAAGATAGGCTAAGTCTTCTGCGCTTCATCATTTTAGTAACAATTCACATTGATTGTTTGCCGCTAGAGGGCACTTTACCTACATTGAAAATTGTTTTTTTGTCATAATTTTTTAGTGTTGACAGCTACAGTAGTTTTTGGCATAATTTCTGAAAGACTGATGCCAGGCCTTTAAAAAAGGTGCTCTTTATTTACATCGCTAAACCCAACGGTTTAGACGTAAATCACCCTTAAAAATTAAGTGGTAAATTTACTTTTTTCATTTCATTACCACCAGCTACCAGGTAAATAGCTATCAAAGTATACTAGAGCTGTCAGTTTAACATCAAATAAATTCGCTTTTTAAACTATTTAATTTATAATCTTAAAATAACTAATAATGGCTAATCAGTAAATATTCATATTATGGATTATTGCGATATACATTTAATTGATAAAAATTAATGAAACAGTACTAAACAAACTAAAAAAGATTCTCAAAATGTCCCCCATTTTCTTCAATACATTTCCTAACACTCTTCAAAAAATGTCGCCTAACTCGATGAAAAATTTCTGGTGTTTCTTTAATAATTTGGCACTTTTCGATTATCCTGAAGCGAAGATCCTCGACGTTGATTACTGGAATATCGTACACCAATTGTTTCAAATGACCCCAAAAGAAAAAATCCATAGGATTAAGGTCTGGTGACCTCGCTGCCCATGCCAATGGTCCACTTCGTCCTATCCATCGCTCAGGATACGTTGCATTCAAATACTGTCGGACACGTATACTAAAGTGGGGCGGAGCTCCGTCTTGGAGGATCCACATGTTGGCCCTTACTTCCAATGGCACATCTTCCAGATACAATGGGAGACGATTTTGGATAAAATCTAAGTATACGTCACCAGTTAATGGGCCATCAAAGAAATGAGGACCAATAAGGTAATCTCCTATTATCTCTGCCCACACATTTAGTGAAAATCTACGCTGATGTTTCGTTTCTACCACATTGTTTGGGTTCTCGTAAGCATATGTGTGGATGTTGTGTAGATTTGTTATGCCATCACGAGTGAAACCAGCTTCGTCAGTGAATAATATGACGCCAATTAATCGATTATCGTGTTCATACTTAGCTAGGATCTGATTGCACATTTCCAACCGTCTCGGCCGATCATCGTCATAAAGAGCCTGCACCTTTTTTGAATGAAACGGGTAGAGTTGTTCTTCTCTTAGTATCCTCCATGAACTAGCCTGACAGAGCCGCACTTCATTCCCAATTTTTCTAGTACTAATACCTGGATTATCTTCAATAATTTCAAGCACTCTTTCTTCTTGTTGCACGTTTCTAGCAGTTCTAGGTCTTCCCCTATTTCCATTATAACTTTTAAAGGAACCACATTCCGCAAGCCTCCTGTGCACACTGGAAAATGTTTGAGCATGAGGGATATTTCTTTCCGGATAACTCTCCATATAATATCTTCTTGCCAACTCTGCATTACCATTTGCTTTTCCATAACAAAAATGGATATCACAATATTCGATATTTGAATATTGGTGATTAGCCATTATTAGTTATTTTAAGATTATAAATTAAATAGTTTAAAAAGCGAATTTATTTGATGTTAAACTGACAGCTCTAGTATACTTTGATAGCTATTTACCTGGTAGCTGGTGGTAATGAAATGAGAAAAGTAAATTTACCACTTAATTTTTAAGGGTGATTTACGTCTAAACCGTTGGGTTTAGCGATGTAAATAAAGAGCACCTTTTTTAAAGGCCTGGCATCAGTCTTTCAGAAATTATGCCAAAAACTACTGTAGCTGTCAACACTAAAAAATTATGACAAAAAAACAATTTTCAATGTAGGTAAAGTGCCCTCTAGCGGCAAACAATCAATGTGAATTGTTACTAAAATGATGAAGCGCAGAAGACTTAGCCCATCTTTCAAATATTAGTCAAATCGGTTTTCCTGTAAGCGAGTAATTCAAAAAACAAAAAATAAAAACTTGAACTTGGACGGCTTGTAACTCGAAAACGAATGACATTTTGAAAAAAAATTATATGAAGCTCTACCCTTATTTTGTCAAGTAGAATCACCCTCTTAAGTTTCGTGATCGATTTTTGAATCACCCTGTATAATATCATATACCTAAGTCCAACTGTTTTTGACTTCATTGTTTAATTGGAGTCGGTTTCTTTCTAGAAGGGGTTTTCCTTTAGTGGGCTGTATTGATAGGTTAATAATAAGTAAATACAGCTTGTAAGAAGTTGGTAATTGGAACAGTTCGGTGTGATGGGCGCCATCGTGTCGGTAAAAATTTATCTGTGTTCCTTCAGAGGTAAATTGCTTAAATAATAATTGTCTAACTCTTCTAGAATATTCAGATATATTTCTCTTACAAATGCCAATACATTATTTAAAATGCGTTCATAATTTGCTTTGTATTATTAATGATTATCACTTAATTTTTCTTATATATAGGCATTTTGCTTGTTATTCTTCGTCTATTTGCCTGGTTTCAGTCTATAGCGAGGTTATCACTCCATCGTTTACTGGGTGTTCCGGTACTCCTACGTCCTATTGGTGATTTGTCCCTCGTGATCTTTACTATTCTGTCGTCGGTCATGTGGTTGATGTGTTCGTTCCATTCCTTTTTTCTTTATAATACCCAGTCATTGATGTTATCGACTTTACACACTCTTCTTATTTCCTCGCTCCTATTCCGATCCATAAGTGTCCTGCCAGCTATCCTGCGCACCACTCTCATCTCTGTTGTTTCCAGTATTTGTTTTGTTTTCGAGGTTTCTGGTCTGGTTTCTGCAGTGTATGTTAGTATGGGTCTTATTGCTGTTTTATAAATTCTGGATTTAACTTCGATTCCTATATGTTTATTGTTCCATATGGTACTGTTAAGACATGCGGCTGTTCTTGCTGCTTTCATGGCTTGTGCCTTCACCTCTTTTTCAACATCCCCGTATCCGGATATTTCTATTCCGAGATACTTGAACTTCATTTCCTGCTGTATAATTTTGTTGTCTATTTCTAGTTTGCATCTGAGTGGTGTTCTAGATGTAGTCATGGCTTTAGTTTTTGACGTCGATATATTCATGTTAAACTTTTTCGCTGTTGTGTTAAATTGGTGCAGTAGTCTTTGCAAATCGTCTTCGCTTTCAGCTATTAACACTGCATCGTCGGCGTAGTACAGTATTTTGATTTCCCTGTTTCCCATTTTATACCCTTTCAATCTACGCACCTGCTTTATCAACTCGTCCATGATGATGTTAAATAGTAGGGGGCTAAGAGAACTTCATCAAGCATCAGCTAGGATAGGACTCAAAATGAACTTGTCAAAAACAAAAGTAATGAGTCTAGAACAAATACAAATTAAAGTTGAAGATAAAATAATAGAAAACGTAAGAGAGTACATATATCTAGGTCATAAAATACAAATAGGGAAGGAAAACCAATCGGCTGAAATTCCTAAAAGAATAAGTCTCAGCTGGGCAGCTTTTGGCAAACTCGGATTCATTCTTAAATCCAGTAACACCCCCATAAGTCTGAAAAGAAAAGTCTACGAGTCGTGCATCCTGCCAGTTCTTACTTATGGTATTTAAACAACCTTCCTAACATGTAAAGCCATTGATAAGCTTCGGGTAACACAACGCGCAATGGAAAGGGCTATGCTGGGAATTAGTTTATGAGATAGAGTTTAAAAGGAAGAAATCAGAAGAAGAACGAGAATAACAGATGTGAGCAAACGAGTAGCGCAGCTAAAATGGAGATGGGCTGGACATATCGCAAGACATGACATAGACAGATGGACATACAAGATAACAGTATGGTGGCCAAGAGAGAACAAGAGAAGTGTTGGCAGGCCCCAAAAGAGATGGCGTGACGACATCCAGAAAATTGCCGGAAAAAACTGGATGGGGATCGCTACGGACCGACAGAAATGGAAAAATATGGAAGAGGCCTACATTCAGGAGTGGATGAAAACGGGCTGATATGAAAAGAGAGTCGTCACCTTGTCGGATGCCATTATTTACTTCTATTTTTTCGGTCAATTCACCGTTTATCCTAGCTTGAATCGTATTTGCCTGATATATATTTTCAATCGTTTTGATAATATTTTGAGGTATTTGTCTGTCGTAATGCTTATATATAAGAAAGAATACTTAATTTTTCTCCATTAAAATGTAGTTTTACTATCATCATCTTACAGCACACAATACGTTAAATTGCTAGATTTCTTGAAAATTCCGCAACCATACTGAATGAGGATTTGAATCACTCCAAAAATGGTAATTGTGTCTGTCAAAAACGCCATATTTTGTGAATTTTGCTTCATCAGTCCAAATTATCTCTTCTTCTTCTTCCTTCTTTAATATAGGCGAACCGCCTGTTTCCTTTTGTCGTCTCTCTGCCTATTGCAATGCTAAGTTGTCACCATCGTTTTCGGAGGCGTCCCAAACTATTCTTCTGTCGTCCCTTCTACTGATATGCTCGTTTCATTCGCTTTTTCTACCCAGTATCCATTCATTAACTTTTATACCTTGCACGTTCTTGTCAAATTTTCACTTCTCTCTCTGTCCAAGAGCGTTTTTCCAGTTATTCTACGAAGTACTCTCATTTCGGTTGTCTCTAGTAGTTGTTTAGTTTTCGCTATGTCAGGTCGAGTTTCTGCGGTATATGTCATGGTTGGTCTCACCATTGCCTTGTTAATTCTTGATTTGGTTTCTATTTTAATATTTTTATTCCCCCATATTGTGTCACTTAAACATCCTGCTAATTTTGTTGCCCTAGTTGTCTGTTCTCTTACCTCTGCCTCAACATCACCATAACCTGAGATTTCTATGCATAAATACTTAAATTTCATCCCTTACTAGATAACTTTGCCTTCAACTTCTAGTTTGCAACTTTACGGTGTGACATCAGTCCAAATTATATTTTCCAAAAATCAGGGATCGTCTTGTATTATCATTAATATGACTTGACAATATTGTACTCTTATCGGCGAATCAATATCATTTAGGTGTTGAACCAAAGATATTAAATAAGGGTGGAAGTTGTGTTTCAACAGAATTCTCAATAAGCTCGTCGAGGTTCCTATTTCTAGAGCCACTTGTCTTAACGATGTAATACGATATGACTAAAATGTGATTGTCGGACTTGCATTGTCTTTATTTTTATTTATTTTTGCGACGTTTCGATTAGGTTGTAACTCTAAACGTTATCAAGTATAAACTGAATGTTTTGTCTTAAGACTACGAGCTTATATAGGGACTGTGTCCTTTGAAGCGCTTCACTGTACACACCTCAATGATTTGATGTTACAAAATAATGGTTGCTAAAGATTAGGTATCTCAACACTCAGTTTACTGAAGATTCCATTATTGTTTTTAATGTAAGCTGCTTCTATAAATTTTTGTTTTTTCATGTTGGGTTCCATATATATTGCCGCAGCCTTAGACCATTTTATATGGTGTTGTTTATTCCAGGAGTGTTCTGCAATACCTGATCTCGACGTTTCCCCTTTTTGTGTATGAGGTTTTATGTTCCTTAATTCTAACTTCTAGTGGTCGTTTGGTTTCTCCAATATACATTTCACCATACTTACATGGAACTTTGTAAACACATTCTTTCTTATCGGTAGTTTTTGGTTTTGTTTTTGTTAAATGAGCTCTAAGTGTATTTCCCGATTTAAATGCTGTTTTTATATTATAACTACTTTCAACTACTGGCAATTCGTCTTATTTTCTCGGTTCCCTTAAGGTGCGGAATTGTGAAGAAGGAATATACTTCTTGCTGTCCAGTGTTCGTTGTTCTAAAGTTATTTATAACATCGTCAATTAGTTTTAAAGGATAACCATTCTGTTGTAAATCGGATTTAACATTTGCTACCTCATTTTCCAATGAATCGGCGTTATTGCATATAGATATAGCGCGATATAGAGGTTAGATCGACTAATTTTCTTGGTACGCTCATTTCTAGCATTGCTAGCCATAGTCTGCTTCTTTTCACGGAGTCATATGCTTGCTGGAAATCCACAAAGATTTGGTGGACATCTCGGTTAAATTCCCAGTTTTTTCCAATATTTGTCTGATCGTAAATATCTGTTCTATTGTTGACCTTCCAGCACGAAAACCGCATCGGTAGTCGCCGATAATATCTTCCGCATAAGGCGCCAGTCTGTTTAGTAGAGTAATTGCCAGGATTTTGTATATTGTGTTGATAAGAGATATATCTCTATAATTTCGAAATTGTTCCTTGTTTCCTTTCTTATGTGTAGGTATTATGACACTTCCATTCCATTCCTCAGGCATTTTCTGTTGTTCCTATATTTTCAAAATGATTTCATATATTTTTTGATGTAGACCGTTTCCTCCCTTTTTTAGCAGCTCTCCATTTATACCATCGTTGCCCGGCGCTTTGTGATCTTTGAGTGATGCTATAGCATTTTTAACTTCTTGAAGTGTTGGTGATGGCACTCTTATATCTGCGGAATAGAATGTAATGTCCTCTTCCTCTGTCCCATTTTCAATATTTAGTAACTGCTGAAAATATCCTTTCCATAGCTCGACAATTTCTGTTTCCGTCATTATTAACTCTCCTGTTTCTTTTCTCATGGCTTTCGTTTCTCCAACATTTCCACCCCGTCTCACAGTCTTTACCTCCCTAAAGAATTTCCTTACTTGGTTCATGTTCCTATTTCTGTCTATTTCCTACATCTGATGCTCCTCTTTTTGGTTCTAAGTAATCTTCTTGTCTGTGCTCTTATTCAGCGAAATTCTTCTTTGTTCTCCTCAGTGGAGTTTTTTTAGCATTATCAGTTTGTTTCGAGTTTTTACTTCTAGCATTTCATCGCATTCGTGGTCAAACCACTTTCTTTTTGGGCGTTTCTTCTTTCTAACAATGGTCTCCGTCGCTGCTTCTTCTATGACTGTTGCTAATTGCTGCCATATTTTCTCCAGCTCTATATTATCATCCTCATGTTCTAAACATTGGAATTTGTTACTTATGGCTATTTGATACTCAATTTCTGGTGTTTGAAAGGCTTCTAAGTCCCATCCTTCTCTTTGCTCATTGTGTTTCGGTTTCTGTGTTGCTATTCTTGTTCTCAGCTTGGTTTTGACCAGGAAGTGGAAATTTTTGGTAGTTCGTAAAGATGTGGTGGCTTACTGTTGTGCAGTGTGAGCACCGGTCGTAGGTTGTCAGGTATTTCCTTAGTGTTCTGTAGATTTTTGACTCTATAGATTTAGTGGGATTACGAACTAATTGTCTATATTTTCCTTTTCCCAGGATATCTCTGATTTTTTGGTCCTACGCTACGATGCCCATTATCACCATTGTATTTCCCTCGTCCGCTGGTAAAATTTTTGTGGATTCATCCTTATGAAGTTCTTTTAAGGCTGATGCTTCTAGCTTGGAGAGATTTTGAACTGGATTTTTCTTGTTTCCCACCTAAACTCGTCGAAATGGTTTTCGTCGACTTTTATAAATTCTACAAAGCTTATGATGTCTAATATAGGCATGCTTTTTGGTGTTACTGCAAAATTAAGCTCCTTCAAAAAATATCTCAGAATTGCAATTTCTACTATTGGGAATAGGTTTCTTTTTTGCTTTAACGATGCCAAAATTTTTGAAATTTTCCAGTATGCGTTTAACACATCAACACAGTTCCGTGATGATTTCTGTTTATCTGGATATCTATCAGCAAATCTCTGGTATGTTCTTAATAAAACTTATTTACATTCTCCATAGATAATAAACAAATTGCCTCCATCGACCTTGATAAACTGCCAAATTTTAAAAATTTTCCGGTCTATTTTCCCGATCGCGGAAGCTCGTCGTGGGACACCATGAATAAAACTCAAATTTAACAAAAGGAGATAATCATCAGGGAGCCAGTTATAATCGCTACGTATTCGTCGATCTTATTACAAATTATATCAGTTTGAAGATCGATAAATTGTGCATTTAATCAAATAGAATTGAAACGGTAAATAAGGTGTATTATAACTAACAAACAAACAAGATTCCAAAGGGTTTTTAAATTAAATAAATCAATACAATAAGGAATATTAAAGAGGATAATATTAAAACGACTATTTCAGCAGATTATCGCGCACAACTATTAAACTTTCTGGTGTATTTGGGTTTAGCCTATTTCTGTTTACTGAAATTACAGTCCCAGTCTCTGAAAACATTTGTTCACTAGATACACCGCCAGCTGGTGCAGATAAATATATAACGTTTTGAGAATATAATAAGGATAGGATCTTCTATTTTTGTTCCACCATAAAAGAGGATAAGTTTTTATTGGAACAACTTTTTAAATTGATTAATTTCACATTGTATTTACTGGGTAATTAGTGTAAGAGCTATATGGGAGTGTTCGTGGCCGATAGAGTTCTCCGGGTGCACATATTCTTAATAAGTTTGAAAAAACTAAAATCGACTTGTCAAATATTATGCAGGGTGTTCTATTAAAGAAATATAAGTTTGGTTTTTAACTCAAAAAGAAAATTAAGTACGCCAGAGGATTTTACGTAATAAACTCGGGGAGAGTTATATATGCAAAATTTTCAATTTTGCCCTGTATCTTAGAGACCCTGTACAGGGTGAGTCAACGATTGGATGAAGTAGGTTTGTGGTTTTTCGGTAAAATTAACAAAGAAACTATATTTATTGTTTGATACAGTTTATTTTTACACAGATTTTAAAAATATTTAGGACTCTACAGGGTGAGCCAAAAAACTAGGACAGCATAAAGTTGTATTTTTTTAAATAGAACACCCTATATACGAATCGTATTTTCGATTTAGCTTATAATTTTAAATCTCTTTTATTAAGGGTTTACTATAACAAAACTTTATAGTTTCTGAGATAATTAAGTTTAAAGAAAAAAAGTCACATTTTCAAGCATCAATTCAATCCTAAATAACGTTTTCAATTTTGTGACAAATATATTCAAATTTGGAATTTAGCAAGGCCAAGGACAAGTTAACATAATTTTTACCTAATATTTGCAATAAAAGCTACAGGGTGTTGAACACATCGGCTCAAATTTGAACAAGTTTAAATGAATAAATATCTTTTTTTTTAAATGGTACACCCCATACTTTTTTACAGAAATAGTCTTCATTATCATAGTAGCCATGGCAAAAACAATGTAAAAGAACATTTTTCTGTGTGTCAAATTTATAACCGCAATCGCTTCTTTTGGTTTTTATGTAGTGTGGTTTGGTTTTTTTTGCATTCATCTTATATTGTAAAATGAATTTTCCAAAGAATGAGTTAATAGATATGATTTATACAATAGGAGAGGCTCAAAAAAATTGCCTTCTTGCTCAAAGAATTTATAAAATGAAGTATCCTGATCGACGCCAGCCTAATACCCAGACTTTTCAAAACTTAATGCAAAGATTTGATTCTTCTGCTACTGTTGATTATCCAAAACGTAAAGTGGTCAACAAACCAGTAACTAATGAAGAAAAAGAACTACAAGTATTGTTAAATGTTCAGGAAAATCCTTATATTGGTAGCCGTCAGTTAGCAGCATTATATGAAACATCACAATCCACCGCTAATCGTACTACCAAGAAATATAGGTATCATCCATATCACATGCAATTACACCAAGAATTGCATGGACAGGATTTTTAAAGTCGTG
Organism: Diaprepes abbreviatus; assembly: GCA_034092305.1. NCBI lineage: Eukaryota > Metazoa > Arthropoda > Insecta > Coleoptera > Curculionidae > Diaprepes > Diaprepes abbreviatus. The sequence goes on from JASJET010000314.1 coordinate 1,075,660, forward strand.
TAAACTTTTGTCGTTCAATAAATGCGGAGATTCAATTAAATCCAAATTTATTATGCAAGGTAGTGTTTAGTGATGAAGCTACCTTTAGAAGTAACGGTGCCGTAAATAGACGCAACATGCATTATTATGCCACAGAAAATCCATTTTGGATTAGAGAGGTGCAACATCAAAACCACTGGTCATTAAATGTTTGGTGTGGTATTCATCATAATCGAATTACTGGACCCCACTTTTTTAATGAACCACTAAATGGCCACAGTTACCTGAACTTTCTACAAGAAGAACTACCCCAACTGCTTCAAGGTCTCGATAGGGATGAGCTCGACAGTATGTGGTTTCAGCACGATGGTGCGCCTCCGCATTACCATCGTGAAGTTCGTGCGTTTTTGGACCAACGATATCCGCAAAAATGGATTGGACGTGGGGGTTTCATTGAGTGGCCACCAAGGTCTTGCGACATCACCCCATTAGATTTCTTCCTATGGGGTTATATTAAAAATAAGGTGTATGTTAATCCACCAACAACAGTGGAAGATATGCGAAACAGGATTAGGGATACCTGTAGAACAATAACGCCACTAATTTTGTCCAGGGACCGAGAAAATCTGCAAAAAAGACTAAATTTGTACATTGCACAAGAGGGTCGTTTATTCGAACACTTATTAAAAAGAAATAATTAATCTCAGTATTTAATAGGTAATTTTTTTGTTTCAATTTAGTATAAAAGTAAATATGTATTTGCCTTGTCGTTATTGTTGTGTTAATTTTTTCACATTATGTTTAATTAAACTATTGCCGTTGTAATATAACGAATAATGTATTTCATCATATTTAACCACATTATGTTGGTTTCTGTAGTTTCTTTTTATTATTTTACAAGGCTACTATGATAATGAAGACTATTTCTGTAAAAAAGTATGGAACATAAGAAAAACTGAAATATCTCAAAAACTGTTATAAATAGGTATAGGATATATTGAACAAAACTTTTAGGGTTTTTATTACTCTATTAAATAACATGAAAATATACAGGGTGTACCATTTAAAAAAAAGATATTTATTCATTTAAACTTGTTCAAATTTGAGCCGATGTGTTCAACACCCTGTAGCTTTTATTGCAAATATTAGGTAAAAATTATGTTAACTTGTCCTTGGCCTTGCTAAATTCCAAATTTGAATATATTTGTCACAAAATTGAAAACGTTATTTAGGATTGAATTGATGCTTGATAATGTGACTTTTTTTCTTTAAACTTAATTATCTCAGAAACTATAAAGTTTTGTTATAGTAAACCCTTAATAAAAAAGATTTAAAATTATAAGCTAAATCGAAAATATGATTCGTATATAGAGTGTTCTATTTAAAAAAATACAACTTTATGCTGTCCTAGTTTTTTGGCTCACCCTGTAGAGTCCTAAATATTTTTAAAATCTGCGTAAAAATAAACTGTATCAAACAATAAATATAGTTTCTTTGTTAATTTCACCGAAAAGGCACAAACCTACTTCATCCAATCGTTGACTCACCCTGTACACTGAGTGGAGGAAGCATTGGATTTATTTTTTCTTGTATAATGTGCAGTCGTCCAGGAAAGGAGAGGTATGCCATCGTGATTCATACGTTGAAGTTAAGAGAGATGATGTTAATAAAATTTTTATAAAAAAATTGAACCGACTTCTAAAAGTGCGCTAAACTAATACTTGACAAAATGTGATCCGCATAAACAGATTAATAGCACTTTATTTCTGACCATAATTTGTATATATTACTAGTTTCATGTGGAAATAATTTGGCGCCGACTTCAAAAATTTCAATTCTTATAAAAATTTATAGTTATTTTTCACTTTTTAGCGCACTTTTAGAAGTCGGTTCAATATTTTAGTAAAAATTATATATTTCGATTTTTACTTTGGAATTCATTATGATATCCATAAATTATTTGAATTAAGTACTAATCGAGATTAGTGCACCTCGCAATGACTCCATGATGGCAAAAAAATACCCATTTTATCCAAAGTTGTAAATCACCCTAAAATGAACCACTAAAAATTCTTTTATTCTTAGAGTTCTCCAAATACCAGTGAAATTGTGTCAAACAAATATTTAATCTGTTATAGTAAATCCATTATTTTCAATTTCAAATTAATTTTAGATTGGTAATATAGGACCCAAAATATTCCATTATCGATATTTAAAGAACTTGTGACATAAATTTCTTAGCCCGATATATTTTTTAATACATATTGAGTTTGTTTCGCCCCGAGAATACCGGAATATCAATTTTGGACAAAATCGGAAAATGTAAAATGTTTAGTCCGCTATATTAAATTCGCTATATTGAAGCTGAAAAAATACTACTAAATTCATAACACTAGTTTACAAAATTTAACTTTTTGTCTGTTGCCGTGAATTTTATGGTTAATAATATTCACTTATGTTTTTGTCAAATCTAACCTCAAAAATTTTTGTGCAGCTCGAGTTACTTTTTTTTTTATTTTTATCATTTATGCGTATTTATTTATCGATAACGTGCGTATTTTACTGTGTTAAGATTAGTATCTGAAGTTTTTGCGTCACGAGTAGTTCAAGGAGACGTTGTTTAAACAATCCAAATCATTTTTGCTATATATACGGAGAATATGTGTTTAACAATTGTAGAAAAGTTATATCAGAGTTGGTGAAAAATACCTATTTTGAGTATTTTGGGATGCTCTTAGATAAAAATAAAAAGTCTTGGGCTCCTAATTGTGTTTGTAAATCGTATGTGGAATATTTAAGATTATGGAAAAGTGGTAAAAGAAATGCGTTTAAATTTGGAACACCGACTATTTGGCGAGAACCACAAAATCATCTCGAAGACTGTTACTTTTGTAGCGTGAACGTAAACGGTTTAAACACTAAAAATCGAGCTAAATGATAGTACCCAAGTACTAGTTGTGTTCAGCGTTCAGTGCACCATTCACCTGACTTTTCAGTGCCTAAAAATATATCTGAACCCTTAGAACAAGACAAGGAAGGACCAAGCTCATCACAAAATGATGCTGATTTTGAAGGTATATTAAATGAGCCAAAATGCTGTTCCCAAAATGAGTTAGATGATCTTGTAAGAGATTTAAATCTTTCTAAACAAGCTTCAGAATTGTTGGCATCAAGACAGAAAGAAAAAAATTTAATTTCCTCAAATACTAAAATAACTTTTTATCGTGAAAGAGATAAAGAATTACGGCGTTATTTTTCCGAAGAAAACGGTGTTACCTTTTGTTCAGACATTAAAAACTTGTTGATAAAAATGGGCTTGAAACAATACGAACCAAACGACTGACGTTTATTCATTGACAGCTCAAAACGTAGCCTAAAATGTATTCTATTACATAATGGAAATAAATACGCTGGGGTACCTATTGCCCACAGTATAAAGTTAAAGGAAGAATATTGTAACATCTCGCTAGTTTTAAATAAAATACAGTACAATAACCATATGTGGCAACTTTGTGTTGATTTAAAAATGGTGAACGTTCTTCTCGGTCAATAAAGTGGTTACACTAAGTTTCCCTGTTTTGTATGTCTTTGGGACAGTAGAGCTAAACAAGAGCATTGGGTAAGAAGAAACTGACCCTTGAGAAAAAATATGAAGCCTGGAATGCAAAATATAGTCCAGAATTCACTAGTAGCTCGTGACAAAATTATCCTTCCACCATTACATATAAAACTGGGCAACATGAAACAGTTTGTTAAATTATTAGATAAAGACGGGGACAGCTTTTCTTACATTTGCCAAAAATTTCCTTAGCTCACTATGGAAAAGATTAAAGCCAGTATTTTTGATGGCCCCCAAATTAGACATCTTACGAAAGATACTCAATTTAGAAATTCTATGACTGAGTTAGAACTAAGGGCTTGGACAGCTTTCATCTCTGTGATGCAGAATTTTCTCGGAAATAAAAAATCAGAAAATTATATTGAACTTGTAGAAGACCTTCAGTTACAATTAAAAAATTTGGGGTGCTATTTGAGCATAAAATTCCACTTCCTCCATAGTCACCTAGACTGGTTTCCGGAAAATTTAGGAGATATGATCGAAGAGTAGGGAGAGCATATGCATCAGGACTTACGCGTCATGGAAGAGCGCTATCACGGTTTCTGGGATACGAAATTGATGTCTGACTATTGTTGATCTCTGACACGTCATTTTCCTAAGTTTATACATCAGAGAAGAGCTTTAAAACGAAGTTTTTAGAACTCAATGATTAACTTGATTTTTAATAAATTTTTTCTTAGTAAATATACATGTTTTTTTCTGCTGATAAAAAAATTCTACTCATATATTTGAAATTAGCATATCATATGTAGTCAACAACAGCTAAAGTTTCTTCGGCAACAGATATACTGTAAACTAGTGTAGTTTACACCCTCAAGAACTCCCTATATCAGTTTTGGAGAAAATGAAAAAATGTAAAATTTGTAGGATGCCATATTAAATCCGCCAAATAGTTTTTCAAAAAATATTTTAAATCCGTAATTAACACTAGCATAAATCCCCGAATACTGATTTCAGACAAAATCGAGAGATATAGAATCTTTAATCCGCCATCTTGGAACCGCCATATTTATTTTTTTAAAATAATGTCAGATTTGTAATGTGCGATCCCAAAAACTCCGCCATATCAACAAAAACTCCGCCATATCAATTTTGAAACAAATCGGACAAAATTTAATTTTTATCCGCCATATTGGATACGCCATACTGAATTTTTTAAAAATAATTTCAGATTCGTTATGTGTGATCCCGAATACTCCCCCGTACCAATTTTGGAGAAAATCAGACAAAATTAATTTTTTTGGCCGCCATATTGTCAGCGCCATCTTGGATTTTACTGCACCAATTTCGTTTAAAAAAATATGGAATCATCGCAGTAACTTCCTGCACATAACGTAAAAAATTTCATTCAAATCGGTGCCACCGTTCCGGAGTAATCGGTGTACATACATAAAGAAAATACGAGGTATGTCCAGAAAGTAAGTTCATTTTGTATTTCCTGCAATTGCAGCGATGCGATCGCGGTTCCGCGCATGCGCGGCAATAACCTTGTATCGTAACGAAGCGATTGACGCCATTTTGAGTTAGTTATCTGTTGTTGTAGTATCGAAGTTCTTGTTTATAATGGCGAAGGTAATTGAAAATCCTACCGATTGTGAGATTAGATCAATGATTCGGTTTCTCAATGCGAAAAATGTGAAACCAGTGGGCATTCATCAACAGCTCTCTGAGGTGTATGGACAGAATGTAATGAGTTATTCTATGGTTGTGAGATGGGTGAAACAATTCAACAGTGGCCGTGTAAATGTGCACAATAAACAAAGAAGTGGACGTCCATCATTGGTTAATGATGAACTTGTTCATGCAGTGAGTGAAAAAATTAGGGGAAACCGTAAGTTTACGATTTCTCTTCGTTCTACGGAATTTCCTCAAATTTTACGATCCCTTCTTCATGAAATTGTTCATGACAAAAAAGAACATGTTACAACTTGGTTACAGTCACAGGCGTCAACGTTTTATGACGAAGGAATACAAAAATTAGTGTCCCGCTACCATAAATGCTTACAAAATGGTGGTAATTATGTTGAAAAATAGTTTAAAGTGTACTGATTCTTTTGAAATAAATTATTTTTCTTAATATACATTTGCTTTATTTTAACAGTAAAAATGAATTTACTTTCTGGACGTACCTCGTACATAGTCGACGAATTGAAAACCTCCTTCTTTAAAATTAGAAAAATTAAGTTTTTTGTTTCACAGTTAATAAGAAAACTTAATAAAATATTTTGCTCGTCATCGTCAAAGGGCTATAGAGTAATATTTTTAATAATGTTTAGTTTTATCTCAATTTAATAAAAACAATCTCTAACTCCAATAAAACTAACTAAACATACTTTTTAAAACGCTGCATATATTCAGCCCTTTTTCAATTTTATTGAAGCATGGGAAGCGTTCTTCTTATCAAAATATCTTAAAGGAAAATTAAAAGTGCCAGGCCGGGAAGGATTCCATTATTTAATTTGACACAACAGTGATTTTGGCTTATCTTTTCCCTTATGAAAACCCTTTAGAGGTATTTTTGGGGCATGACCTTTGTGTGCTCCCTTGATACCTTCTCTTTCTAGGTTAGTTTGTAAAGTTTGGCTTTCGGTCGGAAAATTATACATATATTATCAAAATATTCTCGCAGACATAAGTTAGATTAGGTTTTGGGTCCGGTCCCGGCTGAATTCGAAAATACCTTATTCTGAATTTGTTAAATATTTAATACTTGGAGAGTATTTGGTAGAAATGTAAAAAAAAAATTCCACTTAATGAGAATAAGAAGCTGAAATCTTTGGTATCTTGGTTTGATTCGGTGACAGAAGTATACGGGTGTGAAATTTTCTTCTAAAAGAAAAAAAATACCTTTTTAACTTTCCCGACTGACACACATGAAGTTTTATTGGGAGCTAGAAACTTACAATACTAAAAAATTTAAAATTATAAGGGTACAAAATGCTATTTTTTTAAGTATATTATTACAAGAAAATAGAATCCCTTTTTAGCATATGAAACTAGGCAAAAAAAACTTTTCTAGAAAAAAATATAACCTGGGATTTTATTATTGAAAAAGTTTCAAACAAAAGTTGTAGATAATTGAATTACTTATCGATTCGTATAAAAGGTTCATTCAAAAAGTTCCTGGACTAACTTTATATAAAATCTAGAACTAGCGCTATCTATTACCCGAAGGCAGAACGATGTAATATCATGCTTTAGTCACCCACAGTGGAGATGTGAGCGCTGTAACTTCATTTATTGGCCAGCTCTGTTCGTTTAAAGTAGACATGTTTTTGTAAGTGCGTCACAATTTTCGATGAGGAGCAACGTGCCGCAATCAAATTTTATTTCAAATTAATTAATACAATAATTAATAACTTATTATTGTTTAATGTAATTTGAATATTCCCAGGTAAAGAATAAGTATTCAACAATATTTTCCCTTAATATTCGTTAGTCGCGACGTTTCGAATTTAAAAAAAAATGTTTTTCATCGTATGATAAATTGTTTTTTTTAGAGACCAGAAATTATGCATCTAAATCTAATGAGAACATTAAAAATATTTTACGTTCACTAGGGAAAAATTTATTGCAATTTTTATAGTCCAAAAAATATTTTTTTTTTCCAAAATTCCTGGACATAAAATTAAAAATATATTAAAAAAAAAGTTTTGAAGGTATACGTGTTTCTTAACAATCTGATGTTAGAATGGTTGTTGTATTTTAATTGGGAGGGCGGAAAATCAAGGTCAAATTTTCAAATTTGAAGTAAATTTTCTCAGAAAATATTAATCACACGGATTCTGAATTTAGCATACTTCTTTAAATATATAATATCTATGTATACCGTGAGTTTTGAGACAATAGTTTGTAAATAAATATAATTTTATTTTAAACAAAAAAAAATGTAATTTTTTACGAAAAAAATTATAACCCGAGAACTAGCGGCGCCCTCTATAACTTTATTTATACGAATCGATAGGTAATTCAATTATTTACAACTTTTGTTTGAAACCTTCTTTCATACAGCCTTCAATTTTCAAGATAAATTGGAAAAACCGTCCATTTTTAGTCCGCTATTTTGTTTAGCCAATATTTGAGGAGTGAGGACAAACACGAATACGGGTGTGGCTTTGTCACAGCCAAGAAACTAAAAACAGCAGTGATGGATTTCAAACCAGTTAATGAAAGAATTTGTTATATAAGAATCAAGTGTAAATGGTTCAATCTCACCATATTTTCGATACATGCCCCAACAGAAGATGCTGAAAATGACAGTAAAGAGGAATTTTACGAACTACTAGACCAAGAGTATAAAGCAGCTCCAAAACATGATATAAAAATAGTGATGGGTGATTGTAATGCCAAAATTGACAAGGAAGAATATCTAAGAGAAGTGGTAGGTAAACATAGCCTACACGACATAACAAACGATAACGGACACCGGTTAACAGAATTTGCAATATCCAATAATATGCTTGAGAAGTCTACACAATTTGAAAGGAAGGGCATTTACAAAGTCACATGAATGTCAAACGATGGAAGAACGCGTAACCAAATAGATCACATTCTTATAGATGCAAGACACTCTAATAGCATCATTAATGCACGAAGTATGAGAGGAGCAGACAGAGATACTGACCACTTCCTGGTTAAAACCAAGTTGAGAACAAGAATAGCAACACTGGAACCGGAACACAATGAACAAAGAGAAGGATGGGACTTAGAAGCCTTTCAAACACCAAATAAAGAAATTGAGTATTAAATAGCCTTAAGTAACAAATTCCAATGTTTAGAATATGAGGATGATAATATAAAGCTGGGGAAAACATGGCAGCAATTGACAGCAGTCATAGAAGAAGCAGCGACGGAGACCATTGGTAGAAAGAAATTTTTATGCCCTCTGTCTTTGTATTGGTTCATTTTTACGTAAAGACAAAAAATGTCGAATCTAATGAAGACAATATGAGTCGCTTTGTATCCTTTGAAAAACTGATTTCCAAAAAGAAAATCATTTTATGATTATTTTGGCTTGTTATGAATTTAATCTTCTCAGCCTACTACTAGAATCTTCTATTTTACAAACGCTACGAAATTAACTAGCCCCAAGATTCGGTTTGAAAAATTTATTTTTTCAAAATCAGTACAATAAACGTCTGGTTGTTACAATGTTGCTTGGATAAATCCAAATTAATTCCTTGCCATACCTAACTTTAGCTTCAGTTAACGAAGTAAGACAAAGATGCATTATAATTTTCTTTAACCTTAATAGGTTTAAAATTGGATTAGGGAGCACTCAAGAAGAAGTTTTAACATTTATCCTCACCCGAAACAGAATGAATTATTCTTACAAAATGTATTTTCTTGATAAAATGGAATTTTCTAGGAAAAGTAGGTCAAGTACAGTATGATGCGCTGAAAATAGAAACAATTTTTTATTTTGTAGAACAAAAGCTTAGCTTTTATACGAGGATGGTCCGATAAGTTTTAGGCCTGAAACAGAGAGGGCGCTAGTAGGATCAAATAACTATCATATTTTGTAACCATTAACGTTGAGATGACGCTCTGTGAAGTTTTAGATGTTTGTGTTCAGTTGCTTGTTTGTGGCAATCGAGTGAACATATATGGTTCGATATTTTGTGGAAGATGGATAAAATTGAAGTTCGAGCGGTTCGTACTTTGTTTTAAAGGGCCTAACTCCTACGGACATTAAAAATGAGTTAGATTCTACTTTAAAGGATTCTTCTCGTTCGTTTTGGACAGTAAAACAATGGGTTGCTGAATTTAATCGTGGTCGTACGTCAATTCAAGATGATGAGCGCTCGGGGCGCCCAAAAACCGCTACAACTGACGAAATCGTCACAAAAATTCACGATGTCATAATTCATGACCACTGACTGAAAGTACGAGAGCTTGCTGGTATAGCAAACATCTCGATAGATCGTGTCCACTACATTTTACATGATGTTCTTGACATGAAAAGCTTTCTGCGTGGTGGGTGCCGCGTTTGTTAACAGTCGACCAAAAACGCCTTCGAATGAACTCTTCGCAAAAGTGTTTAGACTTATTCAGACGCAATCCTGCTGAAATTCTTCGACGTTTTATAACTGTAGATGGAACATGAATTCACCGTTACACGCCAGAGACAAAGCAGCAGTCTAAATAGTGGGTGGGGGCAAGTGAAAGTGCGCCAAAAAAAAAGCAAAAACGGTTCAGTTTGCAGGAAAACTCATGGCAACAATTTTTTGGGATTCGCAGGACGTAGTGCTTATAGACTATTTAGAACAAGACAAGACTATCACCGGGGAGTACTACGCTTCACTTTTGGACCATTTGCAGCAGGCTAAACGTCCACATCTTGCCAAAAAAAAGTGCTCTTTCACTACGAAGTGCTTTCACATGCAACATTTTGGTCAGATCTGGTTCCCAGCGATTACTTTCTATTCCCAAACCCAAAAAAATGACTCGCAGGACGAAAATTCCCGTCAAATAACGAAGTCAGAGCAGCGACAACCGCTTATTTTGCAGAGTTGGACAAATCGCATTATCCTACGGGTTTTAAAATGTCAGAACGTCGTTGGTCCAAATGTATTGAAGTACAAGGGGCCTATGTTAAAAAATAAATAAAAACATTTTCAAAAATCTTTTGTTTTCTTTATTAGGCTGATAATTTATCGAACCATTCTCGTAAATACCATTTTAAAGTAGTACCGATTAATAAAATAAAACAAGTTGTCTCTCTCTTTCTCTCTCTCTTTAGCATTACAACCCGGGGTGGGTCTTTGCTGACTTCACAATCTGCCTCCACTTGCTGCGATCCATCATCAGTTCCTCCGCGCGTTTGACGTTTAGGGTTTGTAAGTCTGCTGCAACGTTATCTCTCCACCTCATCCTTGGTCTTCCCAGCGGCCGCTTTCCTTCTGGGTTATCTTCCCATACCAACTTGACGATACGTTGATTTTGTCTCATAACATGGCCGGCCCATCTTATTCTTTCTGCTTTTATTATTATCACTATATCTGGCTGGTTGTATAGTTCCTCCAATTCCTTGTTTGTTTTCGTTCTATATTGCTGTGTGGTGTTGTCCCTGACCGGTCCGTATATCCCTCTAAGCATTCTTCTTTCTGCGATTTTCAGTCTATTCTCATTTCGTTTTGTCAACGTCCATGTTTCACATGCATATGTCATTACCGGTCTTATAACTACTTGATATATTCTTATTTTCGTGCGGCGGGATATATTTTTCGATTTCATTATCTTTTGCAGCCCATACCAGCAGCGGTTGCCTCCTTGTATTCTGTTGTTAATCTCTTGTGTAATGTTGTTGTCAGAGGTGATCGTAGCTCCCAAATATTTAAACTGATGGACCCTTTCAAAATTATAGTGGTCCATAGTCACGTTCTGTCCTATTCTGTCTCGCCATTCCGTTCTTGTTGTAGACATATATTTTGTTTTTTCTTCGTTGATTCGTAGGCTAACTTTCTTTGCAGCATCATCAGTGAACGCCAATATGATGCGCGGACCTTAATTTCTAAAGAGGAGCGTTTTTGTGTTATCGAATATTAAAAATTGGATTTTTCAAAAAAAAAATAACAATATGTTCATAATCTACGACCCGAAAATAGAAAGTATGTAAAAAATCATCGAAAAATTGGGAAAATTGCGTGTTTTCACCTTTTTTAATTATTACCAAAATTTTTTTGTTAAAAATTTGAATCTATTTCTTTCCAAAACAAGGGACTTCTTGACCGAAAAATCTACATAAATCTTGTAAGTTTCAGAAGCTTCCCGAAATAATTAACACTAAAAACCATAAATCAATAATGCTTCACTTGATTTATTTCTGTAAGCAACTCAGACATCCGTAATAAATAATATTAACCGCACTGACAATTAAATTTCCTTTTTTTAACTGTAAGTAATTCTAACAAATTTTCACCTCAAAGACTTATCACGCCGCGAACCAAATTAGCAATTAACTTAATGACATGTATAAAATTAAACCCCGCCTCTGTCCTTTGGTAAAAAATAGAACTCCTTTCGAAAAATAATTCTTCCATGAAATTACTTTTTTTGGCTTATGTCGAGATAAAAAGGCTTTTAATTATTTTTCCGTATTGTATGTTTTTTATGAAACATTATATGAAAAAAAGCTATTTTGACACATTTTTATGAATTAATTAATTCGTTTAATTAAGAAATATTAATTAAAAGTTGAAGCGTAACCCTGTAAAGTCAAGATAATACCCCCGCATTTAGAAATTTATATAATTCCTTTTTCAAAGATAAATGTAATTCATGAATGGCAATATAATTTAAAGAAAAGTGCCAAGATACATTTTCCATAAAAAATTTTTACATTTTTGAAAACTGAATTTTCAAAAACTACCAGGATAAAGTTAGTTTGAAGGTCATGGACAACGATGTCTCTTGCGAAGATATCTGTTGGACTTCCATTATCTTTATTTTTGTTGAATATCACGACGTTTCGGCTAGTAGTTATCTCTAGTCGTTTTCAAATGAAACTAAATAAATCCCTTAGCTACATGACTATTTATACTAAAAGTAAATGCTGCATTTAGTTTTAGTTTTCAATTATTAAGAAGTGGTTTCCACACTTCTCTTATATCTAAAGATGGTTTACTAAAACAACTCGGGTTCTGATATATAATCGCGGCTTCTTTGAATTTCCAAACCATTTTATGTGGTGTCCAAGAGTCCAGGCATGATTGGCGGGACCAGATTTTTCTGTTTCTCCTCGAGATGTGCATTTTTGGTGTTCTTTGATCCTTACGTCAAGAGGTCTTCTCAGAAAGTTATTGGAATTGAAAACAGCGTTGATTTTATATCGTTTTCCTATCCTCCTAAGTTTTTCTGAAATGCCTTTATCATACGGGATCTTCAGTACTGGTTTTCGTTCTTCATTCCTTGTCAATATTGTCCTATTTCTGCATTGTTCTAGAAATGTATCCACTAGATATACTGGGTACCCGTTATCTGTCAGATCATTTTTAATGTAATCTATCTCTTTCAACAAACTCTCGTTAGAGTTGCAGAGAGTTAACGCTCTATCTACGAGATTTCTTATAATTCCTTGTTTGGTGTTGTTGGAGTGATTAGACGAATAATTAAGGTATTGTCCTGTGTGCGTGGCTTTTCTGTAAACCGAAGTTCGAATTTGTCTGTAATTTCTTTCAACCAAGACATCTAAGAATGGTAATTTATTTTCTACTTCTTTCTCCATGGTGAGTTTAATAGTTGGGCTGATATTATTGAGATGAGAAAGGAAGTTTCGAAGTTCTTCGTCATTTCCACTCCAAATAATAAAAGTATCGTCTACGTATCTGAGCCATAACTTTGGTTTCTTAGATGTGGATTCAATTGCAAACGTCTCGAATCATTTCATGAAAATATTTGCGACCACCGGTGAGAGTGAAGATCCCATCGGTAGTCCATCATTCTGGATGTACAATTTTTCCTTTTCTTGAAAATAGGAATTATGTAAGGGAACAAAAGTCTATTGTGATTTTTACTAATTTTAACATTTATTAACTCTAAATTAAATTCTACTAAATGGAAGAATTTACTTGAGTCCCCCTCTGTATAAAGATTTTGACCGTTAAAATTGTATATCTTATGTCTGGCCAAAAATAGTCACATATCAGGGAAATATAAATCCATTAACAAACTTAAGCCTAGTTTTATTACTTTTGGGGTGGTTAATTTTTCTGAAAAAAACAACATAAACTTAATGAATTTATGTGACACAAAAACTTAACTATTCCACCCTCTCGAAGTTTTTGATATAAATCTGTCAAAGTAACTTAATAATCTTAAAAACCATATCGTTAAGGGTCTAAGGTTAAGTTGTAAAGTGATAACCACATGTGGCGACCGTGAGAGAGCTTTCTTTTACTTAAACTGAGCAAATTTTCCCATCATAAGAAAACAAAAGAATATTTAAATAAAATCGCTAAAATGCAATATTAGTATTTGTTATTATGTACAAAGTTCGCGACTGTTACCCATTTTTCCCCAATTGACGAAAATAAGAATAAGAAAGAGAGAAAATGGTTAAAACCTTGGGGTTTTTTTATGGGTTCTTTCACGCATCTTTTAGAGTAGCTGTAGAATAGATATTGATAACATTTATATAAAGTAATTATTAGTTTTGAGCTCTGGTCAGTTCTAATATTAAATTAAATTAAATTCGACGCATGGATGACTTATGCCATCTATGAACCAGGGGACCGAAAACACACCGACGCTCGGGAACGAAAACTACCTTTTCGCGCGCGGGGATGCATCGCGTAAGGGCGTTCTATTGGTGGAAAAGCACGCATGTCGGAACCAACGCATCTAATAGGAAGAAGGGCGGTTCTAAGGGATGAAAGTTGAGTTGGATTTTGAGAAATTAATTAAGGGCAGTTACGATTTAGAATTTGTCTAAGTCAGTTTGGCGTGTGTTTTAGTGTTTTACCAGTGTAAGAAGGTTTTTCTTTGCTGTCTTTTCTGCTATTTTTTTGTCTTATACTTTTTTTTATTCTTCTAGACAGCATTTTAAATAGTAAGGGGAAATTTACTTTATTTTCTACCGGGGAAGGGAGTCCACCAACCCTTTAACTTTTAATTAAATAAATTAATTTGGGATTTTTTTTCTTTTATTTCTAAAAGGTTGTTTTTATTTTTCGGACTTATCAAAATTTCTTAATATTATCAGTTCAAATTTGGGTTTATTTCTTTAAGAGGAATATCAGAACGGCCTAAAGAGCTTGTAGGTTTAAGCTTTTTAATTATAATCCAAAATTTACTCTTAAGTTTCTCATTTGTAAATACTGTTTTATTTTTCTTTTATTTTTGTTAAATAGAGATAAGTGTTTTGAGAAACTAGTCTTTCTTTTATCGATAAAAACCTTTTTGTGGGTAAACACTCGGCGTGCACTTGTGTATCAAGAAGCATAAGAAGAATCCTGCTTTGGCCAGCTGACAGCCGTTTTCCTAAATCCTGCAGTTGTGTTCCTGGTATTGGTAAGCGATAACTAACGGTAGACCTTTAGAACTAAACTTCAAGATCGACCAGACTACAAGAGTGCCTTTGTCGCAGCGGATTCGTCTAATCTATTTTTTTTACTTTCTCTTAGGTTTTTAGGATAGTTACTAAATAATATGGACAGTAGTAAATTGTGAGCGGAACGGCCACACGCTACCAAGTACAATCCGTTTGCAGAAGTTCACAATTGAATACTGTCACAAATAGTCAAATAACTTTCCAAGAAGTCCATAATGGCGTGCGGTGGTAAAGATGTTCTTTCTGCTGTCTGATCTTCTTCAAGTTTTTTTCTTATGATTTTTAGTGACTCCTTAACTGGAACGTTGGTGTATAGGCTTTCCACATCAAAGCTAATAAAATGGTATTCCGGTTGTACTTCTATTTCACATATAATTTCTACGAAATGTTGCGAGTTCTTAATAATTGCAAACTAAAACTAAATGCAGCATAAAAAAATGGGATTTTGCCGTAGCAGGAATGACTGCACCCATCTCAGTTACACTCCACTGCATTTACTTTTAGTATAAATAGTCATGTAGCTAAGGGATTTATTTAGTTTCACTTGAAAATGGCTAGAGATAACTACTAGCTGAAACGTCGTGATATTCAACAAAAATAAAGACAATGGAAATCCAACAGATATCTACTAGTTCGCAAGATAAAGTTAATCGAAATGCCGAAATTTATTTACACATGGGCAGTGATTTACTCTCCTAAATATTAATTAAATGTCAACATAATGCATATATCCGCCTACTAAACGATTAACACCAGCAAAAATAAGTTTTTGCTGCTAAATTCAAATTATTTTTAAGCAACAGTTATAACAACTAATATGTTATACTTTTGTGTATTTAACGGTATCTTTTTTTTTTGTAGTATTTGTTAGATATTTCTCAGCATCAGTTAAAGTCGTTGCGCTGCAGCTTCATTAAATATGACTGAATCTATAAGTGCTTCGTGCAAGTCCTCAACAATTCCCAGGCACGTGCACAAATGGAAATGTTTGTAGTTCCTATATATTCCGTTTACAATTTCCTCAAGCTTATCGCAGACACTTAAAATTTTCAAAGTAATTGTTCTAAACTATTGTATTACTTTACTAAGGAAGTTTCGTGCATGGGATTATGTCATTATGCCAGTGACGTCGTAGAAAATTTTAGAAAAATATGTTATATGTTTTTGGGCTCTAAATATAGATTTGAACTACCCGGGCATGGAAACTAAAGATTCACTACAGGGACTTGTGCAAATAAACTATCCAATAATAGTAGATTAAGACTTTCAAAATATATACTGGATGGCCAAATAAGAGAGATCACCTGCTTTATCTCAGGATACACTAATCACACAGCATCACAAAGGATATGTTCAGAGTAAAAACGGTCCTTAAAAATCGCCGGAAGTTATTTTTCAATTTCGTACGATGATTTCTGGGAGGGCGCAATAATATTGCTCATTTTGGAAAAGGAATATGTTCTGGAAAATTTGCCTGATGACGTTGCATTGAAAACATTTACGTCCTATTCTTAAGAAATTAGAAAGTTTTTCTGTTTCACCCAAGCTATTTTATAGCCTATATGTATTAGAAAAAGTTTTTCTAAATACAATTTCTAGTACATATGTAAAATTTCAGCTGTATAAGATAATTTAGATTTTTTGCCCATTTTTTTTTTGTAAATTGCACCTATGTTGCAAATTAAGACTCAACGCAACCTACGTAAAACTTCTTATAATGAACAATGCTTCATTCTAGATATATTTTGTTTAGTAGCACCATACTAAATGGGTGTTTTTGTACAAAATCCAAATAGGGCTACTAAAATTTCGTCACATGTGATTCAAAGGTTAATTGTTTTCGACCCTGTATAAGATAACTTCATAAAATAACTATTTTTGAAAACGTAGTTTGTGTTTAAAGGTAATACACATTAATATTAAGAAAATAGTTTAATTGAAAAGACCCAAATTTTCTAATAAAAGAATCATAATATAAAAATTAAACGCATCTAAAATTCCACCTTTTTAATTGATAACAAACTATTTTTAGTATTTGAATATTCAATTAAAGACAATTCAAAAACTTAAAATTTAAAATTACGTTTCTGTGTATCTTCCATTGGGTTCAATGCAAACAATTGTTCTTCTTGGCACATCTTTAATGGAGTTTCCGATACTAAGGGGCCTTAACTTTTTGTTTTAGGTATCCCCACAAGAAAAAATCAAGTGGGGTTAAATCAGAAGACCTGGCTGGACAATATTGCTACATATTACACCCAATTACTTTGCTTCTAAATATTTCCAAGAGGCGTTTTTGAACCTGTCTTGTATTATGGATCGGAACACCGTCACAGGCCTCATTTCAATAGGCATATTATCCAAAACTTCAAGGATCTCGGTATTAAGAAAGCGTAGATATTCTTCAGAATTTAAATTACCTCTAGAAAAATAAGGACCAAAAACTTAATCATTTAAAACACCGCACCACAGATTTGTTTTAAAGGAATACTGGTCTTTGCATTCTATTAGAAAACTGGGTTTTTGTTGAGTCGACCTTATACAATTTTAAGAGCTAACAATGCCGTTTGAAGTGAAAGTGGCCTCGTCGTCCATAAAACGTAAAAGGGTAACGAAACATCTTCTTTTTTCCCACTGGTATCAAAAAGAGAATCCCAAACGTATGTCAAAATCTTGTTCCTCAAGAGTATTCCTAAATTTCAGTTTATATGGTTTAAATTTATTTTTGTACAAAATCTTCCTTACACTAGAATTGTGAGTTTTCTTAAAGGAACTTTCCACCGATCCAGTTGATTTAAATATCGCCATAATCCTACTCACAGGAGATTGATGCACATTTTTGCCTGGATGCCTTTCATTAAAAATGTTGGCTGCTACACAATCTCTTGTGTTTTCACCACATATTAATACAATTTCATTTTTTTCCTGCAAAGTTTTTCGATCGAGCAGAAACTGATGCCAAAGTCAAATTCGAATAAAAAGATCATATATATATATATATATATATATATATATATATATATATATATATATATATATATATATATATATATATATGAAGTAAAATGCGAATAGTAAATGCAAATTTTGTTCCAACCATACCCTTTCCGTGTTAGAGGTTGCACAGTTTGAACAAATTGCTAAGAAAAACAATTTATCCTATTCCACCACCATCGAGATGGTGGCCTACCTGTACCATAGCCAGGTGCATGTCTAGTAGAGACGAAACATGTACCTATGCCGTATCACTGTGGCGGAGAGGGTAAGTTTTGACTTTCTTCTCGGTATGGTGGTACAGGTAGGCCACCATCTCGATGGTGGTGGAATAGGATAAATTGTTTTCCTTAGCAATTTGTTCTGTGCAACCTCTAACACGGAAAGGATATGGTTGGAACAAAATTTGCATTTACTGTTCGCATTTTACTTCATTCATTCACGGAGCTGCATATAGTTGTACGTTTGCTGAATGTGATTTCAGCACTATAACGGCATAATGTGGATATATCCACTGCTATTGCATCTCGCACGGAGGAATCCGTTGGTTTCCAGAGTAAGGTGCAAACTCAACTCTTAATATCAATATAGAACAAACTTAAATATCGAATTACTTCGCATAGATTCTTCCTAATTAAAATCTACAATACTCAAAAGTTTAATCTACGCCACTGAATCCTGCTAATGACAAACGCATTACACAGGCTTTAATGACGCTTTTGATAGATTCGGGTTGATTGTAGAACGAGTTTGGGGTGTTAATTTCGAACACTTTAACAGATTCGCATTGTTTGCGTGGCAAATTTAATTTAAAACCACCTAATACTAACAAAACATAATAATACACGTTGTATAATTATATATTCTACAGATGACAATCAAACTTAGTTTACTATTCAAAGATTTTTGGCTATGTCGAACTGAAATTGAAACAATGTAGCTATATCTACGGCAATCATCTCAATGTAGTTTTGAGTATACCATACAGTTAACTCTAATAACTTTAATTAAAATGCAATATTTCTACTCCTATTTCATAATTAGGAGTAATCTATACATGTCTCGTATGTTATAGTATGATAGAATATGTTTTTTTCTTTACCTTATCGTTAATTTTAAAACTATTTTTAGACTCTGCCACAATGGTATTAAAAATTGGATACCAACGCCTTATATCTTAATTTACATACCATTTTTTCAACATTTTTCGCCCCAAATTTGCCTTTCCATCGGTTTTTCAATATGCTAAGTGGAGGTTTGGTCCGATTTGTTAAGAAAGAAGCTCATATCACTAGAAAACAAGGCATTGATACATGCCACGGAGAAAGGATAAAATTTTGACAGAAATTCACAAGTGTAAAATTGACAATACAAAATCACAGTTGGTTTGGCCTACGAATTTAATTTTTTCTTTAGGTGTTGGCAGGAAATCCATCCCTCTAGAAAAATAGGGATTGTATGAAATTTCATTCGAAGAACGCAGGTCATCTTACGTCGGCCAAACCAATACTAAAATAAGCCCCAGAAGAGACGAACATATAAACGCTGTCAAGCAAAAAACAATTTCTTTTGCACTGGCCCAACACTTGTTAAAAGCAGGACTTAAAGTAAACTCTGGAACAAAAATGCTATCGAGATGTGAAAATCTGTCCACAAGAGCTCTAAGGGAAGCCATCGAAATTGCAATATATATATATATATATATATATATATATATATATATATATATATATATACATATATATATATATATATATATATATATATATATATATATATATATATATATACATATATATATATATATATATATATATATATATATATATATATATATATATATGTATATATATATATATAGGAAAATTCTAAGTCTTGGGATAGCGATCCTAGGGCTGAATGAAACTCTGTTTTTTACAAACGCGAAGCTTTCGGAAGTTTATTATTTCCTTCTTCAGGGCTACAATACAGAACAGTTCTGTCAATTCAAAGACTTACGTACAATAATTAATAATAATAATTCTGGAGATGATAGAAATTTATTTAGATGATAACTGTATCAACAAAAGAAAAGATATTGAAAATCTCAGTGTAATCTACTCTCATCTCTTGTCCACGTTAACCTTAAAGTGTGGTCCCTATAGCCGATACCAGAGATAAGCCGAATTGCCTTCTTCTGTATTCTAAAGATCTGAATCGCGCCAGCACAGCAACTCCAACGGTAAATACCGTACAAAATATGAGAATGCAACAAGGAATAATAAACACAGAGAAGGGTGTCACAGTGAAAAGACCCACGAAGTTGCCTGACGACAAAAACAGAGGATGCCGACTTATTCCTCAATAATGTGATGTGAGAATTCCAGTTCAAACCATCGTCCAAACTGATACCCAACAATGTCACCGAAGAACCACCAACCACTCCACGTTCATTCATGAAAAACAAATTCCGTGTTTTTTCTTCATTTAATTTAAGGGAATTATTAGCAAACCAACATCTGGCACGCTCTCCCATAACAGACATTTCCTTCATTAAACAATCTGGGTCTCTACTTTTACAAATTTAGCGCCATGTTGTTAACGTAACAGATACACAAACCCGGTGACAAATGCCTAAAGAGATAATATATATATATATATATATATATATATATATATATATATATATATATATATATATATATATATATATATATATAGTGAAAAGAAGAGGTTTTAATACCGAATCCTGCTGCACTCTACACCGTACCGCCATAGGCTCAGAAAGCTCTCCACCAAGCAAATCGAGGGAAACGCCTCTTACACCGTTCCTACAAAGCTTTTCATTCAAAAGATCATGAGAAACACAATCAAAGGCATGACTGAGGTCACACAGTGAGAGCCCCACGCTTTCCCCACCTTCCGTCCCGTCAACCGCGCTCTTCACACCCGCAGCAATTGCCTGAATAGTCGAAAAATTCCTGCGAAAACCAAACTGTGAAGGATACAAAAAATTGTGATGTTCAAAATAACTACTCAAGCTGTTTTTCAATATTACCTCAAA
Source organism: Diaprepes abbreviatus (assembly GCA_034092305.1). Lineage (NCBI taxonomy): Eukaryota > Metazoa > Arthropoda > Insecta > Coleoptera > Curculionidae > Diaprepes > Diaprepes abbreviatus. The sequence continues at coordinate 1,096,345 of JASJET010000314.1, forward strand.
TACTCTTCCTAATAATGGAAACAAAGATATAGGTCTATAATTTTCCATGGAATCGACATTTCCTTTTTTAAACAAAGAAACAGTCCTTACTATCTTTAGACAATCAGGAAAATTACCCTGAGTCAGACTACAATTAAATAAATGCTTCAAAGGTTTGACCAAATAGACATTAATCTTCCCCAGAATAGCGCTACTCATATCATATATGTCAAAAGAGTTCGACCTATTGAGAGCATGTATAGCACTTCCAACATCACACTCCGTAACGGGCAGAAGGGCAAAAGAATGCACTGAATTTGGGATCGACGAAACCATAGCATTTTATATTTCTGTGTCAATATGTAGATCCTTTATAGTGTCGGATAGTATTTTACTAAAGAACTCACCAAAGTTCACAGCGCTGAGGAATGAACTTAGAGTATTATGTGCAGATCGATTTCTCTCATAGTTAATAACTCTCCAAACATCCCTTGCTTTCCTTTGGGAATTTTCCAGGAAACTCCCAAATGCAAGCTTCTTTGTAGAAGCAACCTTCTGTCTGTATTTTTTATTCATAAGTTTATACAAATCCCGGAATTACGTGCTCTCATCGCTCAAAAGCTTCGCCACAGACAGCTCATTCCTCATTTTCCTTAATGTCTCAATTAACTACCGAACGAAGGTGAAGATATCTCTCATAGGAAGATGCTTGCAGATCCGCTGCTGACAAACCGAAACCAAATGCCAAGCTAGCCATTCAGAGTAGATATTCTGATAGAAAATGTCGCAGTCAATCACAGTCAGGTCTCCCGAAATAGAATCAATTCCCCATGTTTTTATGAGCCTCATTCTAGCCTATATATATATATATATATATATAACGTTTCGCGAACATCTCAGCTGGCATTTTCAAGTGATGCTTCCTCGACGGCTGCTCTACTTAGAATCTAAGTGCGCCAAAAAAAGCAAAAACGGTACCGTCTGCAGGAAAAGTCATGGCAAAAGTTTTTTGGGAGTCACATGGCGTAGTGCTAATAGACTATTTAAAACAAGGCAAGAACATCACCGGGGAGTATTACGCTTCAGTACTGGACTGTTTGCAGCATGTGATTAAGGCTAAACGTCCACATTTTGCCAAAAAAAAGTGCTCTTTCATCAGGATAACGTTCTTCATACATTTAGGTTAGGATATTTCAAAAATCAGACCATTGTCAGCATGTGTTATTTTTAGGACTGTAAGAAACCGTCGTTTGTTTTATTGTCGCTCACTGCTACAATCTAAATAATTATTTTAAGCCATACATTTTTCAAATAATATTTTTCTTTAAAATCTACCTAGTTTCTTTAATGCAGCAGTCCTGCCGTGTACTCTAAAACAAACGAAAATAAAAATAAACTAGCTAGATGTAATAAAGTTATTCTTTGTTCCTAAAAGCTTTTCTTAGTTTTAAGAAGGTAATATTTCCGGAGTGGATATTATACAAAATATACTTGACATTTATTTAATTTTTTGTACCGGATGCTGAGAGTATTATTATGAAACGAAGCATATTACATAAATGAAAATATTTCTTGGATTACCTAGGTTTATTCATCTATTTCTAACAATTTTAAAATTTGAAAAATTGAAAAATGAATTTTACAATTTATATATGAATAAGTGTGTGAATTTGGACATTTTTTGCCATTTTATTAGTATTTTATTCAATAGATCTTATATACCTGTTTTGTACCGCAGATGGCTCTCAAAAGTAGATACAGTCATATTGCATGGGCTTTCACTTTCTTAATTTTTTGTTGCCTCATTCCTGCTTCTAATCCATTGGTTGAGATGTTGGTTGTGTAAATATTGTCAAGCAGCAACGGAAAAATGGGGAGGGGCACTATCATGCATATACCATAGTCTCGCTGAAGTAAAAGAGGCAAATTTTCTAGAAGAACTGGAAATGTGTTTTTATTTATTTTATATATATATATATATATATATATATATATATATATATATATATATATATATATATCTTCTTCTTCAGGTGCCATCTCCCTTTCGGAGGTTGGATATTATCATTGCCACTCTCACTCTATCTGCCGCTACTCGAAAAAGTTCTACTGAGCTACAATTGAACCACTCTCTCAAATTTCTCAACTATGAAATTCTTCTTCTTCCGATATTTCTTCTTCCTTCTATTTTAACCTGCATGATGAATCTAAGCAACTGGTATCGCTGGCCTCTCATTATATGTCCAAGATATTGCGGTTTCTTTATTTTTATGTTGTTAATTATTTCATAGTTTTTGTCCATCGCTAGCAATACTACGTTTGTTTTTCTCTCCGTCCAAGATATTTTCAACATCCTTCTGTAACACCACATTTCAAACGCTTGCAGTTTATTTATGTGTTCTTGTTTGTGTCCAGCCTTCCAACCCATATTGCAGCACTAAAAATACATAACATCTTAAAATTCTCATTCTTAATTCTAGAGCGATGTCTCTGCGGCTCAGAATGGTTTTCAGTTTTAAAAACGCACTTCTTGCCATTTATATTCTCGTTCTTATTTCTGTTGTTTGTTCATTATTTGCTGTTATCCATGTGCCGAAGTATTTGTATTTTTGCACTTTTTCTAAATTCACACCTCGCAATTTTATGCTTGTTTGCCTCTTTATTTAGTCTTTTTGGTGTTCATTTTTAATCCGTGTTGCTCGCAAACGTTATTTGTTTCGTTCACTAGTTCTTGGAGTTCTTCAGCAGAACTAGCTATGATAGCAGTGTCGTTTGTTGTTTACAGCTCTTCCGTTTATTATTATTCCCTTACTTTTAGTTAACAGTGCTTCTTCGAAAATCGATTCACTGTACACATTGAATAGTAGGGGTGAAAAAATGCATCCTTGTCTCATATATATATATATATATATATATATATATATATATATATATATATATATATATATATCTTTTTCTTCTTCTTCTTCTAGGTAGAACCAAGTTCTGTTATCTACACAACGACAGTCAACAATGGGTCAGCCATTTTAAGGACTTACTCCAGGCACCAGCTACAGAAAACAACGTAGACGAAAACCAACAAGAAACTACAGAACTAACAGATGTTAACATCAGTGAAGCAGAGATGCACTTGACAATTAAGTAATTAAAAAACAGAAAATCACCTGATACCTATCAAATTACGAATGAGACGCTAAAGTACGGAGGCCCCAGCCTTGTCACAGAGCTCATTATTCTATTTCAAAAAATACTCCGCACAACGTCAGTACCCAACGAATGGCGGAAAAGCATCACAATTCCGATCAACAAAAGAGGATCAAAGAAACAACCCGAAAACTACAGGGGAATCAGCCTACTGAACAGTTCAGCCAAATTATTAATCAAAATACCGTCATAACGGATCGTAGACAAGTTAGGGGCATGCGAAGAACAGCAGAGCTTCCAGCTGGTTGAAAAATCTATCGAATACGATAAACCGCTGTTCATTTGTTTTGTGGACTTTACACAAGCGTTTGACCGAGTCAAACTGGAACACATAACAGAACTACTGCGAAGAAAACAAGTAGACGAAGCAATCATACACACAATATACGAACTGAATTCCAAAAACACCATGGTAATTAAAACAAATAACACTCTAACAGAAGAAATCCCACTATCTATAGGAATAAGACAGGGTGATAGCCTAAGTCCAACACTTTTCAATGTAATCATGGACGAAATCATTGATGAGGTAAAAAACACAAATATTGGGTACCCAATGGGACACAACACCATTCAGATTATATGCTTTGCAGACGATGTTGCCTTGACAGCAGATAGCGAGGACAACTTACAAAGAATGCTTTTCCATCTCAATCGAACAGCCAAACAGTATAATATGAAAATATCTGTGGAGAAAACCAAAGCAATGGTAAAAGCAACAGAAACGGTAAGATTCAAACTAATGGTTGATGACAAACGTATCGAACAGGTTGGGAAGTTTAAATACTTGGGAGCACATATAACAAGTAACAGGGCAGTAACGGAAGAAGTACGCACACAAGCCAACAAAGCGACCATGATATCAGGCCAACTAAGAGACATAATCTGGAACAATAAACATATGACGGTTGAGAGCAAAGCAAGAATTTACAAGGTCTGTGTAAGACCGATACTGACCTACGGCGCAGAAACAAGAAATGAAACAACAAAGACAAAACAAATTATGAGAACCACAGAAATGAAAACGCTGAGAATGATCACGGGAACAAGTTTAAGAGATAGAATAAGAAACGCAAAAATACGCGAGGACAGCGGAGTGGGGGATGTTGTGAAGTGGGTTCGAAACCGTCGTAGGCAGTGGAGAGATCACGTGGAACGAATGAACGATGACAGACTAGCAAAAACCGTGATGAGAGAGAAACCAAACACCAAACGGCCGCCTGGACGGCCCCCCAAAAGATGGAAAGACAGCTGGATTTCGACGTCAAACGAGGATCGATGAGGCATTGTGTATATATATATATATATATATATATATATATATATATATATATATATATATATATATATATATACATGAAGTAAAATACGAATGGTAAATGCAAACTTCCTTCCATTATATCCTTTCCGTGATATAGATTGCACAGTTTGAATAAATTGCTACAAAACACAATTTATCCTCTTCCACCACCATGGAGATGATGGCCCACCACATTTAGACTATAAGTATTATACATTTGTTTCAATAAGAAAAAGTGGATAGAAATTATGAATTCGTTATATAAAATATCGAAGTAAAGAACACTTAAAAACGTTTATTTAATAATTCATCCTGAACATAAAGGTATAAAACTGTAGGAAAAGTAGTGCAACTGAGCGAAACAAAAAATCGCTCTGAAAAATCGCTTTTATGCCGGAAAAATTCTTTGTGACCTTTGTTTCTTTCAATACTTGTGACAAATAGCCTATTTTTCGATAAAAACGTGCATTATTCTTTTATAAAATTGCCTGGCACGTATATAAGCCACTATTAAGCTTTAAAAATGGTTTTTCCCTTAAATGTTATTTACCCGCCCTGTTTGATAAATCCAAATCGTTTTTCACGGAAGGTTTACACCGTTTTAACTTCCACGTATGTCACACGGGAAGGTAATTTGTATCAATAAATCACCTTAATTTGACGTAATTTTTAAATTTTATTTAGGGTATTAATTTAAAATAAAACTCAAATAAACCGAAATTAGTAAAAAACCTTATTATTAACTAGGGAAATAAGTTAGAGGCTAAAAATTCATGACATTGCGATGTTCTAACTCATTTTTCGTTGAAAAACACTTCATAAAAAACAAAATAATAAACGAATTGAAATTAAATATGATATAAAGTTGTGGTAATGGACGTTATAAGACTACTATAACTTATAACTAGGAGTTAATGGAAGGTATGTGTACGCCACTGAAAGCAGTAACTTGTTTAAACGACCTTTAAGACTTAATTACTATTCTAGTTGCTTCTAAAAGGCGAAGTTCAGCGTAATGCAGTTTTAACTTAACTACAATGATGTTTTACAAGCTTACACTTATTCTAATGTTGCAAGTTTACCATGTTGTAAGTTGTATTCAGTGAAGTTGTCGCTGTAATGTGTAAAGTCTCAGTTCATTTTAGGTAATATTTCAAGATAGTAAAGAACATGTAAAGTAGAGTAAAACTCTTCAAATTTCAAACGTTTTTCACCGACATCAGAAAGAGATTTTAATTTTCTGTATGTTTTTATCGAGAACTGGTAGCAAATGTATTGGGATCTCTGAAATTGCGTGAAATAGAAATGCTATTAAATGAGAATTTTTTTTACGGCTTAAGTAAAGTAAAGCCTATTCCACTGCTGAACATTACAAACATTGATTATAAAAGTATAATAAATGAACATTTTGAGCTCGTCGTTTAAAAAAACATATTCAAATTTACACTCATATACATCATATATGAGGGCCAGGGGCGGATCCAGTCTCTCTCGTTGGGGAGGGCGGCGATATCACAAAAGTACAGTAGGGCAAGCGAAAGCAAGTTGTCGACGGGAGGGGGGGGACACCAGCAATATTACCATTTCTAGTGTAAAAACAGGGTCGGGTCTATTTTTCTGAAGCTCTTGGGGAGAGGGGGCAATCACAGAAAAAACAAGTTGCCGATAGGGGGGTTTAATGCGAGCAACATACACATTCCTAGTATAAGAGAGAATCGAGTCTATTTTCCTGAATCCAAAGCTCTTGGGGAAGGGGAAAACCGCAAGAAAAACAAGGTGCCAATGGAAGGGGGAGTGCCAGCAGCATACACATTCCTAATATAAATTGTAGAATCGGTTCTATTTTTGTGAACTCAAAGCTCTTGGTAAGGGGAGGGGTGATCGCAAGCATACGCACTCCTATACTCTATTCAAGAACTAGAAGGAGTAATAAAACTGTTACCGAAACCTCCAACGTACCTGCTCCAGGGCCGCAGGTAACTGAGGACTGCCGTAAATCTAATTATATTTAATTATATTTAAATAATATAAGCTTTTATAAATTTACTGCAAGAATCAAATTTCTGATAGTTCAATTTAATTTCTGTTAGTGAACAAAGTACACCTTACAGTGTCACCTCAGTGATTTATCTTGTTTGTGCTTGTTTTTATATATTATTTGAGATTAGTGAGATACCCAAAAGAAATGACTTCCACATCTATTTTTATTCCAAAATCGTTAAACCAGGGCATTTTTTCCTCAACGAAAAACTTATTCAGATGAATGTTTATGATGCCTTAAGATGTTAATATCCAGATAATAATGTTAAAAGCTCTGTTGAGATGTGTTCTAACATGACAAGAGTTGGAAAGTCTACTATGTACCGAATTCTGAAGCTGAAAAAATCGACAGGAATTGTTAGTACTCCCAAGCCACATTCGATCACAGGCAGACGAAAAAACTCGTTGGAAGAAGAGATGAAATCTGCTGCGTCGACAAAATTCTAACTAAAACCAATGAAGATGGGGATTTACCTGAAATTAAAAGAACTGAAATATGGAAATTGCTGGGAGAACTTAATTTTTGCTGGGAAAACCCAGATAGAAAATCTGTTCTTATAGATCGTCCGGAAACTGTCCATTGGAGAAGGAAATAAAAGGAAGTAAAAGGTACAGTTGCTAGAAATAACACAACTTACAAAATTATTAATTTAACTAAACTTTTGAAAGATTTTTTTAAATAAAGTTACTGCAGAAAATAGAGTTGTGATTTGTGTTAAATATGTAAAAATTATCTATATTTCGTAATGTATATGAATTAATAAGAAATCATAAGAAATAAAATAATATTATAATAACTTTTTATTTTAAGTTTATTACCGAAATAATATTCTCTATGACATAAATACTTAGTGATAAAATAAACCTCTTTCCGACGCCTATGACCAAGATTAAAATCCTTTTTAACATTTCGACATCCAAATATCTATTATAATCCAACCCAAATAGTCCATTATTATAGACTGGTATTTTTGATTATAAAATTTCTAACCCAATCCTATAAAAAATATATGTGTCTTACAGATTTTGCCAAAGACACCGGACTAAAGAACACAGGTAGTTTGCGAAGAAAAAAAAGGGTAAAAAATGATTTATTACTCTCTCTAGTTCTTGAATATACTATAGTATAAGAGGCAAAATCAGATCTATTTTCCGGAACTCAAAGCTCTTTGGAGGGCGATCGCCCCCACCGTCCCACCTTGAATCCGGGCCTGCACACACATATAAATACATACATACAAAAATAAATACAGATATTTTACAAATTAGTCAAATAAAAGAAATTGAAGATTACATACAGATAAAACAATTTTAAATTAATATATTTTTACAATGAGAAAAAATCGTCTGAGTAAAAGCACTTATGAATAAGAAAGGACCTAACTTTGTTTTTAAATATAGTTAGGTTGTCAGTTTCATTAAAGCATTATAGAAGCACGAAGCATGATTGTAAGCTTTTATTCCAATGTATTTCGGATTTTTCTAGCTAATTTTTCACCTGGAAAATGGTACATCAGATGCATTATTATTTCGAGTATAGTAAGTATATGTATTACATCTTCTTTCCCACAATTTCTCATTCTATTTTACATATAACAAGAATGAGTAGAGATATAGGGATCGCAATATCAAGATTCAGTTTTTCTAATAACTTAATGCCAGATTTCTTAGGCTTTGTTCGTAACATGTATCGGACCACCAGTTTTTGGGCTATAAAAACACGATCCGCATCTGCAGTTGAACCCCAGTGTATAATGACGTATAAAATAACCAACTGGAAAAGATCGAAATAAATAAACTTCAATACATACAGCGTACCGAATTTGTCCCAGAAATTTGGTTGATTCCACATTTTCTATAGATTTTTCCTCAACCTTTAGAAGCAAACTAGAATTAAAAATGATATTGTTTTTAACAACCTGCATTATGGCAGACTTGTTTTTATTTAATTTAATGCCATTGTTCTTGCACCAGGTACTCACATGCTCTATATTTGCATCGGATCTTTCAGGTAGGTCCGCCCTGGAGACAATATCAATCAGTTGCGGATCCAGCCTCCCTCTTTTTGGGAAGGGGCGGTGATATGATAAAAATAAGGAATGGCAAGTTGTCGAAAGGGGAGAGAAACGCCAGCAGTTCTGAATTTGAACCATTGGGGGGGCCATTGCAAGTGAACGCGAGTTGTCGACGGGGGGGGGGGGATGCCAACAACATTTGCATTTCTAGGTAAGAGGCAGGGTCAAGTCTATTTTTCTGAATTCAAAGCTCGGGGGGGGGGGGGGCGATTGCAAGCGAACGCGAATTGTCGACAAGAGGGAAGATGCCAACAACATTAACACTCCTAACGTAAGAAGCAAAGTCAGGTCTCTTTTTTGAATTCGAAGCTTTTGGAGTGGGGGAGTTCGGCTACACCGTCGCCACCACTACTATCAACCAAACTATTCGTGTCGTCTGTATATTATACAAACAATGTATCAGGAATCTCAATATTGAGCAGAACCTTGAGGTGTTCCCAACCCAACTCGGCAATTTAAGGCCGCCGATTACAACCCGTTGTGTTCTATCAGAAAGATTTGATCCATCAATATGCTGGACCTCTTACACTCATACAGTTAGGTTTTTTAGGAAGTAAATCATGGTCAACGGTATCAAATGCATGACTCATATCGAAAAATAACCCCAATATAGATCGCTTATTTTTAAGGCTGTTATAAATATGTATCAGAGCACTATCGAAGACCAAATTAATTGATAAGTTTACTCTAAATCCGTTTTGACATTTAAATAGTGTTAAGTTTCCTTCTAGGTATTTAATAAGTCTTTTGTTAAAGCAAAATTCAAAAATTTTAGCTTTATGACATTTATATAGGTACTATTTTGAAAGTTTTGAGTACGCTAGGGTATCTGCCTTGTAAAAAGCTTAGATTAATAAAGTTTGACAATACCGGGATCTTTTAGCTACTTCTGAGGTAATGTTCAAGACGCTCAAAATTTTTTTTGTTCTTTTTTTTAGTTGCATCATTTAATACCCCTTTTTACTTTTCAAAATAAGATATCGAGAGGTAAACTTACAATTTTTTCTTGCAAAGTTACCAATATCGTTTTTTGCAAATTGCGATCCTCCCTTTTAAATCCACCATTTTAAAAACAAAAATTTCATTCCATTGTCTTTAATTTTATTGAATATCACGACGTTTCGGCTAGTAATTATCTCTAGCCGTTTTCAAGTGAAACTAAATAAATCCCTTAGCTACATGACTATTTATACCAAAAGTAAATGCAGATGAGTTCAGGTGGAAAATAAGAGAAACCCGACAAAAATCTAGAAAAACCGAACCAAACATCAGCAAAGACGAGAAAACTGCCCTAGTTAGCCTACAGAAGGACTCCAGTATTAAAATTCTACCAGTGGATAAAGGAAATGCTACAGTCGTAATGAATGCTGAAACATACAATAAAAAAATTGTCGAAGTTTTAAGCAAAAGAAATTATACATCTCTTTCTAAAGATCCCACATCTGCAATTGAAGGAAAAATCTATCGTGATCTTAAGAAACATGAACGGTATATTCCTGAGAGCATCCGGACTCAGTTGACGCCACACCATAGCAAAACTCCACATCTTTATGGACTCCCGAAAATACATAAGCAAGACATGCCCTTACGACCTATCACGAGTTCTCGGAACTCTCCGACTTCTGAACTTGCCAAATTTATTCTTCCAATCCTGAGATCATTACAAGGAAATACATCGTCCTGGGTTAAGAACTCGCAACATTTCGTAGAAATTATACGTGAAATAGAAGTACAACCAGAAGACCATTTGATTAGCTTTGACGTGGAAAGCCTATACACCAACGTTCCAGTTAAGGACTCAATAAAAATCATGAGAAAGAAACTTGAAGAAGACCAGACCTTAGCAGACAGAACATCTTTACCACCGCACGCCATTATGGACTTGTTGGAAAGTTGTTTGACTAATTCCTATTTTCAAGAAAAGGAAAAATTCTACATCCAGGATGACGGACTACCGATGGGATCTTCACTCTTACCGGTGGTCGCAAATATTTTCATGGAATGGTTCGAGATGTTTGCAATTGAATCCATAACTAAGAAACCAAAGTTATGGCTCAGATACGTAGACGATGCTTTTATTATTTGGAGTGGAAACGACGAAGAACTTCGAAACTTCCTTTTTCATCTCATCAGTATCAGCCCAACTATTAAACTTACCATGGAGAAAGAAGTAGAAAATAAATTACTATTCTTAGATGTCTTGGTTGAAAGAAATGACAGACAAATTCGAACTTCGGTTTACAGAAAAACCACACACACAGGACAATACCTTAATTATTCGTCTAATCACTCCAACAACACCAAACAAGGAATTATAAGAAATCTCGTAGATAGAGCCTTAACTCTCTGCAACTCCAACGAGAACTTGATGGAAGAGATGGATTATATTAAAAATGATCTGACAGCTGCTAACGGATACCCAGTATATCTAGTGGATAAATTTCTTGAACAACGCAAAAATAGGACAATATGGACAACGAATGAAGAACGAAAACCAATATTTAACATCCCCTATGTTAAAGGCATTTCAGAAAAAGTTAGAAGGATAGGAAAACGATATAAAATCAACGTTGTTTTCAATTCAAATAACTCTCTGAGTCACTCTAGGGTCAAACCAATAACTCAAAGAGACATGAAGAACTGTGTATATCAGATACCATGTGAATGTGGCAATTCCTACATTGGCGAAACAAAGAGATCTCTTGACGTAAGGATCAAAGGACACCAAAAATGCACATCTCGAGGAGAAACAGAAAACTCCGGTGCCGCCAACCATGCCTGCACTCATGGACACCACATAAAATGGTCTGAAGCTAAAATACTACACCGAGAACAACATTGGAGAAAACGGAAATTCAAAGAAGCCGCGGTTATACATCAGAACCCGAGTTGTTTTAGTAAACCATCTTTAGATATAAGAGAAGTGTGGAAACCGCTTTTTAGTAATTGTAAACTACAACTAAATGCAACATAAAAAAAATATGATTTTGCCATAGCAGGCATCACTGCACCCATCTCGGTCATATTCTACTGCATTTACTTTTAGTATAAATAGTCATGTAGCTAAGGGATTTATTTAGTTTCACTTGAAAACGACTAGAGATTACTACTAGCCGAAACGTTCTGATATTCAACATAAATAAAGACAATGGAAGTCCAACAGATATCTACTACTTCGCAAGAAACATCATTGTCTATGACCTTCAAACAAACACTTCTGACTTAATATTCGTAATCGGCGATACTGAAAACCTCAAAACAAAATTTTTTGTATACCAATATATTTTTTTTTTAAATTTTATTGCGCCATTTTGAATCCGTCGTCTTGAAAATGGAGATTTCAATTTTTTTACTTTATATTCGCATGTTTTAATTATTGAAAATAGTTTTATTGAATTTAGTATATTATAATATCGTATCTTTTGTTGGATAATATGCTTCAAGTATTTTAATGGGCTTAAATAACATGTTACTCATGCATTGTTGCCAGAACTTGGCTTTTAATTAAAAATAAAACTCGAGTAATTTAACTTCAAATCAAATAATTACCGGTATGGCTTTGAAAATTTACCTTATCTTTAGGCGCTTTAACAAAGCTTCATCAGCTGCTAGCAAATCACATTGTTTTATAGCTAGAAACTCTACGTACACAGAGGATACCGAATAGAACAGTATTTTAGGCTTAGAGAAAATTAACATATCAGTAATATTAAGTTAACGAGCGGAAATACCATTATAATGGTTTGAACAGTTCTGGTAATAATTGTTACTTTCTGGTTGTAATAACTCGCTTTACTAACATAACATCTTTTATGAACGTAGTCTTACTTTATAAGCCCTGTCACTAATTTAGTAATACCGAAGTTAGAATTAAGAAAATCGACGAAGCGAGTGTTGTTGGTCTTAGGCGTATTCTTCAGTAACCGGTGATATCACAAAAGAACAGTATGGCAAGCGAAAGCAAGTTGTCGACGGGGAGGGAGGGAGAGACACCAGCAACATTCCCATTTCCAATGTAAAAGGCAGGATCGGGTCTATTTTTTTGAATTTAAAGCTCTTGAAGAGGTGGGGGGCGATCACAAGAAAAAACAAGTTGCCGACAGGGGGGGAGGATGCGAGCAGCATGCACATTCCTAGTATAAGAGGTAGAATCGGGTCTATTTTCCTGAACTCAAAGCTCTTGGGAGGGGGGGGGCTATCGCAAGAAAAACGAGTTGTCAACGGGGGGGAGTGCCAGTAGCATACACATTCCTAATATAAAAGGCAGAATCGGTTCTATTTTCCTGAACTCAAAGCTCTTGGAAAGGGGAGGGGCGATCGCAAGCATATACATTCCTATACTCCATTCAAGAACTAGAGAGAGTAAAAAAATTGTTACCGAAACTTCCAACGTACCTGCTCCACTGTCGCAGGTAACTGAGGACTGCCGTAAATCTATTTAGATTTAATTATATTTAAATATTATAAGCATTTATAAATTTGCTGCAACAATAAATTTTCTGATAGTTCAATTTAATTTCTCTCAGTGAACAAAGTACACCTTACAGTGTGTCCTTAGTGATTTATCTTGTTTGTGCTTGTTTTATATATTATTTGAAATTAGTGAGATACCCAAAAGATATGGCTCCGAACTCGTTAAACCAGGGCATTTTTTCCTCAACGAAAAACTCATTACGATGAATGTTTATGAGGCCTTAAGATATCAACATCTAAATAATAATGTTAAAAGCTCTGTTGAGATGTATTCCAATATGATAGGAGTTGGAAATCTACTATGTACCGTATACTGAAGGAGAAAAAAACGACTGGAATTGTTAATACTCCCAAGCCACATTCGATCACAGGTAGACGAAAAGCCTCGTTGGAAGAATAGAGCAATAAAAGGAGTTGTACATACATTTTATTATGAGAAGCAGATCCCAAGCGTCGACAAAATTCTAACTAAAATCAACGATAGGGATTTACCTGAAATTAAAAGAACCGAGCTCTGGAAATTGCTCAGAGAACTAAATTTTTGATGGAAAAAACCAGATAGGAAATCTGTTCTTATAGATCGTCCGGAAAATGTCCGTTGGAGAAGGAAATATCTCTCTCAAGTAAAAGGTAGAGCTGCTAGAAATAACACAACTGACAAAATTAGTAATTTAACTGAACTTATAAGATTTTTTTGAATAAAGTTGCTGCAGGACCTTGGGAAAAATCGATATAATAAAAGAAAATGTGGAAACTCGATCTCATGATCGGTGAGATAGAGGAACCAATTATAATTAATTTGGGAGAAGACAGATTCACTGACTTTGATTACGAATTAGATACGTAATGTTTACCAGCGTAAACACAATTTATTATTTAAATTTTCTGTAACATATAAATACTAATTACATGTGAATCCCTTTTTGGTTTTTAATTGTAATTCTGCAGATGGTTTAAGAAATGAATAAACTGAAACGTCAAATGTCCTAAAAATGTTTTTAATTAATAATAAAATGACCGATAGCCCCAAAAAAATTTTAATATTATATGGACGAATTTATTTTTTTATATGTTTAATTTCTTGTATTTTTGACAATGGGTATTTTGGACGTATTTAAATTATAACTTAGAATTTTTTGAGAGGAAAAGGTTACGGTTTATTTTGAATGTGCCTAAAACGGTTTGTATGCCAAAATTAAAATTCAGTTGTGATTTGTGTTAAATATGTCAAAATTATTTATGTATAATGTATATGAATTATTAAGAAATGATAAGAAATAAGATAATATAATAAAAACTTTTTATTTTACGTTTATTACCGAACTAATGTTCTATGCCATAAATACTTAGAGATAAAATAAACCTATTTCCGACGCCTATGACAAGGATTTAAATCCTTTTGAACACTTCACATATCCAAATATCTATTGTTATCCAACCCAAATAGTCCATTATTATATATGTGTCTACCAGATTTTGGCCAAGACAGCGGACTAAAGAACACAGGTAGTTTGCGAAGAAAAAAAAAGAGTAAAAAATTATTTATTACTCTCTCTAATTCTTGAATAAACTATAGTATAAGAGGCAAAATTGGGTCTATTTTCCTGAACTCAAAGCTCTTGGGGGGGAGTATCGCCCCCATCGTCCCCCTTTTGGATCCGCGCCTGATCGAAAATTCACCTTTAAACTCTGATTTGGAAATTAAATCTCTGTACTACTCTAATAAATAGCCCTCCTGATCCCGCAAAACGACTAATGCAAATGCATTTCTGACTCTACAGACATATTAAATTGTCCTCTATCTTCTAAATTATATCCCCTATATGCCCAATATTTCACCCAGAATCGTCCAAATGTTCCAATTTCGGGAACTTAAAACAAAAGCGCCGCGAATTTCGATTATCTTCTGTTATTTATAATAGTTGAGGGACGAAACGTGTCCGATATAGCGCGTTTAAATCAGCAAAATTGCAGCAGATGTAAATAAGTGACCTGGATATTATTAGAAAACTGGAAATTGATAACTTTATGCCAGTTTTGCGAAAATTGTATTTTTAAAAGTTTAAACAATTATTGATTAATAACAATCTTAAGCCCAATTCTACCAAAAATAATTTTGATCAGGGGTTCAAAATACATAAAAAAAACTTGGGTAGGTGCATATAAAGTTAGACAGTTACTGGAACCCCCTTAGTCCCACACTCATTATTTTCGTCAATTAGTGATATCAACAGTTGCAAATTCAAATAAGAAGAAAAATAATAGCAGCAAAAGAAGAGTACCTTTCTGGAAAATGCAAAGAAATAGAGGAGTTGCAAAACAAGTACGACAACTTCAACTTGCATAAAAAAGTCAAAGAACTAGCTGGAATAGAAATGAGAAAAACCTCAAACGTATTGCTAGACAAAGAGGGAAACATTATTATGGAAACACAACAAAAATTATGCAGGTGGAAAGAATACATAGAAAAACTATTTGAAGATCAAAGACACGAAAATTCGTCTATAAACAGTCTGAGCGGTGACATGGGGCCTGAAATTACTAAAGCAGAGGTCATTTATGCATTAAGATCGATAAAAACTAATAAAGCTGTTGGTCCTGATAAAATGCCAGGTGAGTCGTTGAAGCTGATCAATGACGAAAATTTGGATTTATTGGTGAGATTATTTAATACAATTTACACGACAGGAACCATCCCCCGAGAAATGTTAACATCAACATTCATATGTTTATCAAAGAATGCAAATTCAAAAGAATGCAGTGGCTATCGAACAATTAGTCTCATGTCACATACTTTGAAAACCCTTTTAAAAATTGTACACGCTAGAATACATTCCAAATTGGAGCTGGATATTAGTGACACACAGTTTGGCTTCCGGAACGGGGTGGGTACAAGATAAGCGTTATTTGCTTTTAATGTGCTTACTCAAAGATGCTTGGATATCAATCAGGACCTCTATGTCTGCTTCATAGATTACAACAAAGCTTTTGATAGGGTCAAACATGACAAACTGATAGAGATTCTCAGAAGAAAAAATTTGGATGAAAGAGATTTAAGGTTAATATCAAATCTGTATTACAATCAGCGAGCGGCAGTAAAAATTGGACAGGAAATATCCGGAGATGTGGAAATACAAAGAGGAGTCAGACAAGGGTGTATATTGTCACCTTTACTATTTAACGCTTATTCTGAAAAGGTCATAATGGAGAGTCTTGAATCTGAAACAGCAGGGATAAAAGTAAACGGAGTTTTAATCAACAATATTAGGTATGTAGATGACACCGTAATAATATCTGATAGTTTGAAAGACCTAGAAAAAATAATGAATAAAATATTAAGAGTTAGTAGAGAATATGGACTCTCTCTTAACACGAAAAAGGCCAAGTTCATGATAATTAGTAAAAACAACACCAATAATAATGAAACCCTAATGGTAGGAGGCCAGCACATAGAAAGAGTTAAGAAGTACACTTACTTGGGAACCCTAATAACAGAAAATAATGACTATACCGTCGAAATAAAAACCAGAATCGAGAAAGCACGTGCCAACTTTATTAGAATGAAAAAGGTTATCTGCAGCAAAGATCTAACGTTAGCCCTGAAAATACGACTGACTAAATGTTACGTATATAGTGTTCTATATTATGGAATGGAAGCATGGACACTGAATCGAGAGGCAATGAGAAGACTTAACTCTTTTGAAATGTGGACCTACAGAAGAATTCAGAGGATTTCCTGGGTGGATCGAGTTACGAACGCCGAAGTGTTGAGAAGAATGGGGAAAGAAAAGGAAGTCGAGATAACAGTAAAACAGAGAAAACTGCAATATTTCGGACACATTATGCGGGGAGAAAAGTACAGCATCTTACGGCTCATAATCCAAGGCAAAATAAGTGGCAGAAGAGGCGTAGGACGACGACGAATTTCATGGCTAAAAAACCTAAGGGAATGGTTTGGATGCAGTTCAAAACAACTATTTAGAGCAACTGCCTCAAAAATTAAAATAGCTATTATGATTGCCAACCTCCGCAATGGAGAAGGCACTTGAAGAAGAAGAAGTGGTATCTGAAATATTCATTCTGTTATTGATACCTCTGATTTTATTGCATTATTGTTAAATTGCTTGGGGTATGTTCAATAAAAAAGTGACCGCAAAATAAATCTGAAATTAGCTCCTTTTTTTGTAGTGGATTACGGGTACTGAAAAGACGCATCCGAAATTCTATTCACATTAATCTTTGGGCAATCCTAGAGCGAGCAGAATTTTTTATTTTTCGAAAAAATTTCAAAACCATTTCTGGTTAAAGGTTGGAAATAATTAAAAAAGGTCAATATCTAAAAAAATTGAGAAACACATACTATTGTTAGGAACTGTATTTGGCATAAATTACTTGTAAAAATGATCCAGTTAAATATATCAACCTTACAATACTGTTCGTCTCTAAATAGTAACTTCTGAGGGTAATTTTCAAAAACTACACCAAGAATGATTTGTTATGGTCTGTTATTCATAAAACCCAGAAGTTCATAGCGACTTTTCAGTCCTAGACCTTATAGCATGGTAGAGTATTGTATAGGGGTCCTCCCCTTAAAGGATTCTCTCTACCTCTTGGTTTTCCCAGTTCAGGTAGTGGAGGTAAATTTTTTTTCTTTTCTTTTTTTCTCTGTTCGACGGTAAACTTCCCGCTTTGTTAAGGAGGTGAAGGGTGTAGAAAGAGCAGTTTTGCTCTCTTTCTTCTTCCTTATTTCTTTACCCTTTTCTCCACTCGTTCTCTTCTTGTGATGCTAGATCAGTCAAGAGGATGAGTGAGCTTTTATGTCGTCATGCTCTGTTTTTTTTTGTTTTTCACATTTCTTATCCATGGTTGGTCCCACGAGTAGCTTGCTCCTGTAGGGACCTGCATTCAGGAGCCAGGGCAATAAAACTGGAGGTCCCCAGGGTTCCAGAGTTCGCATATTAAAGATAAAGTATCCTCTTTACCACGCTGCCCTAGGCTAATGCTGTTTCACGTTGGCTTGAGAGAAGTACCGTGATACGGTGTATATCAGACGGGCTTCAGCAAAAAGGACTCCTATCCCAAGCCTCGCAGCCCCAAAGATGCTATGGCCCATGGGAGGGAGAACCATCTTCTCCACGCCATTGCTCCTGGTATTCAGTTTTCACTGTCAAAGAGACAGTTACTTAAGCCATCCCATCAAAGTCAAGGTCAGTTTATGGGTGTATGCCAAGTTGTCTCTATTATAATTTAAAACTAATTCCACTTTTATCCTCTTTTGGGGTAGTTTTATGTCACATATAATCATTTCAAGTAATTTTTTTTAACATCTTACAAAATTTATCTATTTTTTAATCAACATCACTTATTCCGGCCCTGTAAATTACTCTCCATTCCAATGTACCTTTATGCTCCTTGTCATTGAGATCGTAACAAAAGGTTGTTCGCTTTTTACCCTGAATTCTAAAAGGCCAAAGGTTTTAACACTTCGAAACTATAAATATAGGAAATAAAACAGAATAGGAAGAACCTTTACGTGAGCATTTCCTGTGGAATCTATCCGGAAAGAAGTAATTTATTTTCTTTTTATTGAATCTATTTGTCCGTGATGATTTACGAGAAAAAAAAACCTATCTCTTTATCACGAAAGTAAAGTTCGTCCTTTTTTAGAATGTGAATCCAAGAGAGAGGCAAAACAATAAAATAAAATAGTGTAAAAAAAAATTCTTTATATATCTATGTATATATATATCTATGTATATATCTATATATATATATATATATATATATATATATATATATATATATATATATATATATATATATATATATATACACTGATGTTCAGTGGTGTCAGGTGTGGGGACAGTGGAAGAAAAGTTGAGAGCATAGGAAAAATAATTATACGTATTTTCAGTGGTGTCAGGTGTGGGGACAGCAAACTCGTGTACTGGTGTTATTCCGGTTTTCAAACCGTCGTCAGTAGAAATATCTTCACGACGTTTCGCCAACATCTCAGCTGGCACTTTCAAGTGATACATCCTCGACGGCAGCTCGACTTAGAATGAGCGTGCTGGTCCTCTGAGGGCCTTTTTATACTTTGGCAGTTGCGCAGGTTAGACCTTGGTTCTGCATGGCTGGGTTCTTCGCTTCTCTGAGTTTGTGCCTCTTCTCGGCCCGCTGAGTAGAGTTTTCCATGTATTTGAAATATTTTGCGCATCAACTCTCTTGTTAACGTTTTTAGTGCTTTCTATTTCGAGAGCTTCTCTGATGACGCGCGTTCTATAGTGTTTTATGGATGCGATCTGTTTGGTTTCCTGGAAATTTATAGTGTGTCCTGTCATCTGATGATGTTGGAATAAAACTGATGTCGTTTGCTTATTCTTTATGTTATTCTTATGTTCTTGGACCTTTGTAGAGATTTTGCTGTTTGTTTGGCTAATCTATTCTTTTTCACAGTCACCAAGGTATAACCTGGGCAACTGTCAAAGTATAAAAAGGCCGTCAGAGGACCAGCACGCTCATTCTAAGTAGAGCAGTCGTCGAGGAAGCATCACTTGAAAATGTCAGCTGAGATGTTGGCGAAACGTCGTGAAGATATTTCTACTGACGACGGTTTGAAAACCGGAATAACACCAGTACACATTTCACCATCCGTGAAAACCTACGATACTATATATATATATATATATATATATATATATATATATATATATATATATATATATATATATATATATATATACATATATACATATATATATATACCTGGATACGTATCTCAATTAGTAAATTGAAAACAAAATGCAAAGAAAAAGAAATAATGTAAGTATCCTTATTTGCTACTTCTTTCTGGCATAAAATTAAGTTTCAAGAAACTTCTCGCAATAAAAATAACTTTTGCTATTACAGTACAACTTTGTTAGTCAGACTTTCCTATAAATAAAATAAAATAAAACACAACTTATAATTTCTTACAAAAGCATTATTTCTGTTTAAGGTACACTATCTGGGAAAACTTTTATAGTGTCGCATAACTTCAAGTTTGCTCTTCGTAAAAACGCGTAAAATATCCTGGTGGTAAAATAACCGAAGACGCTGCTGGCAAAAAGTACCGTTATTTAATTTGACGAGGCGGGGATTTTGGTTTGGGTATTTTAGCCCAATCAATAAAGCAAGCAGAAATGCTGGTCTTGCAAAAAAAATTAACAGCAAACTGCCAGAACCATGATTGTAAGGGTAGTCCATAAATGACTAAAACATAAATTCCAACTCCAACTGAGCATTGGGATATATTTTAAACAATAAGAACGGTAAAAATGCTACTTTTTGTTTTGTTGCTTATATTACGGAAAATATTGAAGTATGGAAAGTATTGAGTAAGTCGGATTACTTTTAATGAACTGTTTGTAGATAATTACAAAGTGATTTTCTATACATCCCTATCTGATAATTTTTCACTAAGAAAAGTCCGAAAAGGACCAATTTACAACAGGCGGGAGATAAAATTTTACTCATTTGTAGTTTTTCTTTAATTCCAATAAAAACAACCTAGAGTATTTTTTGTCAGTGCCGCTGTACTAATCAGATTGGTCCGATTTGAATTTACTAAACTTAGAGCAACCAAACGGATTCTGAAAGGAGAGATCAGATTTTCGTATAAATTTGTTGAAATATTCTAAAAATGCTTCCGAACATAGCGTGATATTCGTGAACTCGCGTCATAAGCCGAGCGAAGTAGACGTAATGGGAGATTACAAGCATCGGAGGAGAACAACAGCGCGAGCTGCACACGTCAGGCGCTACGATATTATTTTATATGTGGAAAATCATCGCATAATGGGCTTATAAATATATCAATAAAAAAATAAATGGATAAATTAATTTATTTATATTTTAAATAAATTTTTGTGCATATTTAATAACATTTTATTGAAACGTCATTCAGAGTATATATGCAATTTGTCATACGTATGTATATTGTTACACTTTTTAGCGTTTTTATTATTTAAAAATAACGCTCATGTTCCGTTGTAGTTGGATTATGTATTTTAGTCTAGAGCTTTTGTTTTTTTTTTTTTTTTGAAAGCGGGATAAGCGTTGAGACATGAACTTTGCAAATTATTTTATATTTTCTGTAATTATGCAACCTGGAACGTTAAAAGTTTGTATCGGGTTTGGAAACCTACAGAATATCGTGAAAAAGATAGATCGTCATGTTAGGTATGAGAAAAGCCGTTTATATCTCGGGAAATGGTAATAATATCGGAGTTGCTAAATGCCATCTATTGTGACGCGTTTTCGTAGAGGAAGGGGAGCAGGTCGTGCTCTGCAGATCTACTTTATTTACGGCAGCGGAACATCGGTCAGTGGATATTTCTCGTGCAGACAGTCATCGGTCAAAGGCTCAGCGCAGGGGTATCGGTTGGACGGTATCTACTTATAATCGGGATATCCCTGCTCTCTGAACTGATCAACGGTTTGACTGCCTGAAGGTCAAAACATCCACTCGGTAGTCGGTTCTCGGGCGCCACCCTCGGGATTCATGTGGTCGAGGGCCCACTTAAGCACCGGGCAGTTTGTTACAATCGAGAAACGGCAAGCCAGGGGTCAATTGTGCGTATTAGTGCTAGCTACCGGCTTCCAATGGTTAAAAATGGGACTAGGGAATGAAACAAACGGTTTTAAAAATCCTGTCTCCTGTATTCCATTCTTTTATAAAAAAAAATCATGGCCTAAAACTAACTTACAATCTAGCATGGACAATAATATAAACAAATGAACGGTATGGAGGGCAAGAGTATGTTATGAGAGCTGTTCACGGTAGCTCGTACTTATCGGTAGTGCTGGAGATGATAACCCAGCGGTATCATTCGTGACGCTATTCACGTTACCTCGTACTATACGGTTGCGACGCTATTCACGACGGTTCGTACGCAAATTATCGCGTTTCGTATCTAAAATCCACGGACGCTGTTCACGGCGCTTCGTACTAAAATTCGACCGACGACGGTATACATGGTATGTCTAAGAGTAACACGGCATCGATCGGTGGTAAGCGGCGTCTCTTCACGGCAACGGTGATCTCTACTCGCGGCGGCGGCGATAAACGTCGGGGCGGCAGTTGTTAAGCGCCCTTATCAACGGACATCGGAAGGCACCTGGCGATAAAACACATTCCTGGTCAACACGGAAACAAAAACACTTCTTACGGCATTCAGTGCGCGTGTGTATAGGTGACGGTAGGAAGGAAAGAGAGGAACTGACGCTGCCCGTTCTTATAAGGGTTCTCGACAGCGTCAGCAGGATGGAACGACATTGCCCGTTCTTATAAGGGTCCTCGGCAGTGACGCTAGGATGACACAACATTGCCCGTTCTTACAAGAGTCCTAGGCAATGCTGGCCATTAGCGAGGTAGGACGTAAGGAAGGTAGTGTATGGTGAAACCCCATATACACACAAGCCTAGTCTCACCTACATTGCTAGATCAGGAAGGCGTGGTCCAGCAGGCGACCCAGTCCAGTCCGTTTGGACTGTCGACCCGGGTGGAGAACGTGCAGTTCTTCCTATGAAAAATATATGTGTCTAACAGATTTTGCCAAATACACCGTACTAAAGAACACAGGTAGTTTGCGAAGAAAAAAAAAAGGGTAAAAAAATGATTTATTACTCTCTCTAGTTCTTGAATAAATTATAGTATAAGAGGCAAAATCGGGAAAATTTTCCTGAACTCAAAGCTCTTAAGGGGGGGGGGGGGGGGATCACCCCCATCGCAAGAACCGAATTTAGTGTCTTAAAAGATGTGGAAAAGAGTTATAATTTTTTAATAAATTTCCATCTTAAAAATGGTTCAATATTGATGGCAAAAAAATGAGCGTATAGAACTTTAATTACAAATTAACTCATATTGAGGAGTTTTCCGAAATTTTACCACAGAGGGGCGAGGAAGCGGTACATTTTATTTAATAGTATTTTAGTATTCATGAACGAACAAAATTCACGATAACCAATAAATAAACCCCCGAATTCACCATTTTTCGTAGGAGTAGCTCATGAAATAATCCCTGCCTCCAATCAAAAAAATAATATTTTATTAATTCCTATAACCAACCAACTCCACAGAGATTATCCAAAAGCCTTGGGTATTTCACCAAGTCCTCAATCTAACTTTTTCCTGCAGGACGAACTTTATATAGCTTTAGTTTTGGAATTAAATGGTTAGTGCGGTCAGAAAATTCATTAATTAAAAGTCCCGACTATGGACTTTAACTACTTCCAAGCCGAAAATAAATTTAATGGCTTATTTAACTTTACGTTCGTTAAAACTCTACCAAATTGCGCAAAACGTTTAATCACTAGATAAAATTAATTGACATTTTAAATCATTTCGGTCAAACTTACTGTTACAGGGCCGGGAAATGTTATTATTGCAATCAATACGTAAAAAAACACGAATTAATTCAGGAGTACTCTGCGATGTAAAGGGAACCGAAAGAAGATTGTCCCATGTGTTTGCCGAGTCAATTTAAATATAAGGGCTGAACCACGAGCGTTCAAAGCGGTCAGAACACAGTTTTTTGAAAAATGTTTTAGCGTAGTTATAGATAATAATAAGACATGCAACGTGAGCTTTCATAGACAAATAATTATTGCAATATATATATATATATATATATATATATATATATATATAATAAAATAGAATCAAATATTGGCGAAGCGGACGCAATCATGTAGATTGACAAATTTTCACGTCCGCTTCGCCAATATTTGATTCAATGTTATTTTAAATTACACGGACAAAAACTTATCTATTTATTTATTTACTTGTTTGGCTTTGAAACACGCTGAACGATGCTCTCATGGTGGGATCGTTTGGTGCGACACGTGGCTTTGGCTGCTAAAATAAGCGGTAGGCTTGGTTGCCAGTACCGAAAAATGCGACCCCTATCCTTTGGGCAACGCGTTTCGTGTGCTCGATTTTACATATTTCTGTTTTAATTCACCATCGCGCCACCATATGGCGGTTATTTTACAAACTTTGTTAATCTGTTTGGTTGTTGTATTATCAAGTGGACAATCAAGATGTCGCCTTTGTCGTCTTGTTTGCTTTTTTTTGATTTTAAATTCAGCTTTATAGGATGCAAAGACGAGATGATGGTTTGTACCGAATGCGGTGGCCTGACGAGTCCCATATTAGGACGAAACAGCGCTGTCGCCATCTATCGGACCTGGAGTTTTTCCATATTTTGGAGTGCTCCGCACTTTTTAACGAGAATCATGTAGATTGACAGATTTTCACGTCCGCTTCGCCAATATTTTATTCTATTTTATTATATATATATATATATATATATATATATATATATATATATATATATATATATATATATATATATATATAATATATATATATATATATATATATATATATATATATATATATATATATATATATATATATATATATATATATTCAATTAAATTGCATGCACGAAGATTATTGTTAATAAAATAAAGTTACAAAAATTATTTGAGTAAATGTTCAAATTCACGCCCTTGAGTTTGCAAACATTTTTCGCACCTAAGCAGGTGGGTATCTCTATCTGTCTGTCTCCCTCTCTCTCTCTCTCTCTCGCTCTCTCCTTATTTTGTGAACTTATTTGGCTAACGAAAGCGCATGTAAATGTACAATACATACATATATATATATATATATATATATATATATATATATATATATATATATATATATATATATATGTTGTATTGTAGGTTTTCACGGATGGTGGAATGTGTACTGGTGTTTTTCCGGTTTTCAATCCGTTCGTCACTAGAAATATGTTCACGACGCTTCGCCAACATCTCAGCTGGCATTTTCAAGTAATGCTTCCTCGATGGCAGCTCGACTTTCTAAGACGAACCGCATCCCAATCGAAAGAGGAGTAAGACAGGGAGATACAGTCTCGCCAAATTATTTACAATGGCCCTGGAAGACTTGTTCTAATCATTAAATTGGGAAAATAAAGGGATAAACATTAATGGTAGATTCCTAAATCATCTGAGATATGCAGATGATATACTCTTGATCGCATCCGACTGGGAAGAGCTGCAGTCAATAATAAACGACCTCCATGAAACATCGCTCCAACGAGGATTAAAGATGAATCTCAGAAAAACAAAAGTAATGTCAAACTCAGACGAACAACAAGTTATAACAGTAAATGCAACCGAAATAGAACAGGTGACTGAATATATATACTTAGGCCAGGCCATAAGAGCGAGTAAGTACCACCAGAGAGCCGAAATAACACGAAGAACTCAATTAGGATGGACGACGTTCGGAAAACTCTCCTATGTTTTGAAAAATCAGAAAATTCTCTTATACTTAAGAACCAAAGTATTTGATTGTTGTATATTGCCGGTTCTAACATACGGAGCGCAGACGTGGACCTTTCCAAAATCAAATTTGGACAGAATCCGCAAACTCAAAGGGCTATGGAACGACACATGTTAGGAATATCACTCAGAGATAAAAAAAAACGAAATGCGTGGATAAGAAGAAAAACCAACGCAGTTGACGCTATAGAAAGAGCAGCATCACTAAGATGGAGATGGGCAGGCTATAACGAACAAATAAAAAACAACCGTTGGAATTCAGAAACTGGAAAATGTCGCCCATATGAAGGGAAGAGATCCAGAGGCAGGTCACAGATGAGATGGAAGGATGACATAGTCAGACATACCGGCTTGATGTGGCAAAGAAGAGCCCAGAATAGAGAGATTTGAAAACAAATAGGGGAGGCCTATTTCCAATTTTGGAAGGATGAAAACTAGGCTAAAATGAAAATGAATATATATATATATATATATATATATATATATATATATATATATATATATATATATATATATATATCAATGTATTCAAAAATCTGACATGTTCGCTCATGTAACGTTGCCAAACGTTTGGACTCCATTTTAATGCAGGTTAATTTTAAATTTTACATAATTTTTTTATTGATATTTCAATAAATCACACGGTAAGCTAAACATTTTATTGCAGAAAAATAAATCAAATTTTAATGTTCTTGGATCTCATCTAATCGACAAATAGCACTATAGTTCAAAGAAGAGTACCTAGATCCGGATTTACCGTGAGATTCTGTACAAATGTTTGAAAAATAAATTCTCTCTCTTCTAAGCTACGATAAATAAATTGATTTTCATTATGATCAATACTTTTGGTTTAACTTGGATAGAATTTTTTCTGTATTTCATAACTTAACTAATTTTTCCTTGAAAAGGTAATGTCCTAAAATTTGTTTTCCCTTTATCGAACTTCGAAAACGAGCGAAAATAAGTCAGAAACATGGCATTTTCGTTCACTTCCTCGCTCAACATGCACGCACCATTTTTAATTCTTGATATCGTCAGCAATTTATTTCATTTAAGGTTGTTTGTTCGGTGTTTTATCAACGGGAGACTAATCTTTCTTTTTTTTTTGATAAATTATTTGGCCCGATGCCTGGAAAGTTTAATCCGTATAAAAAAGTTTTGTTATAAATAAATCACTTTAGCCGAAATGGCGGTTTCGGTCGGGACATATGACAAAAAGTCAAGAAGTTTCCGTGTGCGATTTATTTTTTAGAGACGTTACGAATTATATGATTTATAAACGGTAGAAATTCACACCTATATAATAAGAATAGAAGATTACACCCGATATTCTTCTTTTTCCGCAACAAGTAATCATTGCTAATAATAACGTGTTCTTTTTTTTTACTTGGAAAGAGTGACCTTCAATTTCTACCCCACAAGGTCCACATAGATAATATATTGCTTGAATAATTGTTACCAATTGTTACTGTCGACTTCGAGGGACTCGCTACTAAATATTAGAGGTTGGCTAGTTAAACCGACTGAATTAAATAATTTAAAAATACATTTTTAATTTGAAAGAATAAAAGTCTCTTATATATACATTAGAGAACCTCTTTTATATAGAAATATAAAATAAGATTATTAGAAACTTATATATAGCAGATTCTGATACTAGAAAATTAAAGTCATAATTTCTAGAGTATTATGTGTATTAAAATGAGAATTGGTACAGGTAAATGGTATGTGAAGTGGAGAGTTTTCGCATATTTTCCACTTTCCGGCCACTTCCGGTTTCACCGGAAATGGCCCCGGTTTTGAATTTTTAAATGGAACATCCTGTATATTTTAACATTTTTGGATTTCTGAGACAATTCTAGATCAGAATGTGACATTTTAAAAACTTTTTGCGTCTACTTCATTTTTTTAGAGCCACTTTTAAAATTGCATCTAGGTGGCCATGATCGGACGCTAACTAATCTAAGGGCCTTAGGTGATGTCAAAAAAATACAATCGCAAAGTTTTAGTGACTAGTATGAAGGACAGGAATTGGATTAAAAATTTAACAAAATTAACAAAAAACTAACAAAATAAACTAATAACTTAGACGACGCACTTAAAATATTTGAAAGTTCTGTAGCTGAATTTGTTAAAAAGTTTAGTGTAGTAAATGTTCAAAGTGCATTCCTTCTTTTTCACGACACATTTCAACTGGTTCAATTGTTTCTCTCAACACGTTTTGTAGCATTTGGGGCGTTATACTTCTAAATGCCCGTAAAATTCTTTCTTCTAATATTTTAAGAGTAGCTGGGGTTGCTCCATAGTAAACCCTTTCTTTAACATATCCCCAGACAAAGAAATCGAGCACAGTAAGATCCGGTGAGCGGGCTGGCCATCGTACCGGACCATTGGTTGCAATAATTCGATTATTAAAATGCTCTATTAAATAATTAAGAACTTCTCTAGTATTGTGAGGCGGTGCTCCATCTTGTTGAAAGTAAATTCGCCGTAAAACTGCTAAAGGTATATCATTGAGATGATTTTCGATTTCATTTTGAAGAAAACCTAAGTATCTAACCCCTGTTAACTGACCTTGAAACAATATTGGCCCAATTATTCTGTTTCCAACGATACCAGCCCAGACATTGACGCCAAATCTTTCTTGAAAATTGCCCTCTCTCATTTCATGTTGATTTTGTTGGGCCCAGTACCGAGTATTTTGCTTATTGAACATACCATTATTTGTAAAGCGGGATTCGTCGGAAAATCGATAAAATTTGGGTTAACTCTATAATTTTGAAGCAGCCAATCACAAAACACTACCCGTCTATCGCCATCCTCAGTATACAAATGTTGATGTAACTGATATTTAAATGCTCGATATCCATGCTTTTTCAATATTTTTCGTGCTGATTCATAACTTATCTGCAGTTCTTGACTAATTTTTCTTAACGAAACTGTTTTATCAACCTCAACCATAGAAAGTACATTAATCTCAGTCTCTTCATTTATGATAAACCTCTGTTCCGCCTCTTGATTTCCTATTTGCCTAAAACGAGTCTCGACATACGGAAAATACTGATGGGCTGGATGTTGCCGATTCGGATATCTATGAGCATACAACTCGGCAGCATTCCTTGAATTTCTATGACACTCTCCAAATATTAATAACATATCCACTTTTTCACTTTGGGTATACATTATTTTAACGAAAATTTAAACTAAACTTAACGAAAATTAAGAAACTTTTACATCTGTTCTTAGAGCGTATGTCACTGTCATTATCTACTTAAGTGAGTGCTTTGTTTTCCAAAGAAGACTTGATAAAAACAGTTGCAAATTATTATGCATCATGGCTGTCCATGGCGCACTTGTCATAAGTAAATAAATTATCCAGTATTTTGCTTAATAATATTTAATTTCTGTTCTTATGTCTAATCCAATCGCAAATAAATTAGTACCGTTAGATTCGTCAAAGAATGCTTTTTTCGAAAAGTAGTTGTCAAAAAGGGGTCGCCATTTGAAAATTAATAGTTATAAATGAAAACCTAATTTTGTCAACTTGTCTTATTCCTGTCTTTCATACTAGTAACTAAAACTTTGCGATTGTATTTTTTTGACATCACCTAAGGCCCTTAGATTACTTTGCGTCCGATCATGGCCACCTAGATGCAATTTTAAAGTGGCTCTAAAAAAATTAAGTAGACGTAAAAAGTTTTTAAAATGTCACACTCTGATCTAGAATTGTCTCAGAAATCCAAAAATGTTAAAATATACAGGGTGTTCCATTTAAAAATTCAAAACCGGGGCCATTTCCGGTGAAAAAAAAATGATAATTTATAAATCACATTTGAATTTATCTGAATATTAAAAAACTAACAACTTTTAAGTAATTTGTTTTCGAAATCGAAAAAAAAAACAGGTAATGTGTAGAATTTTTTTATAAACAAAATAAAACCCAGCTAGCAATGTCTTTCTTTATAAAATTGTTCTTGTTAGAAGCTCAGAAAAACTCTCAATAAACCTTTTACAACGTCCCATAAGTCCACAGCTCTTTTCTATCTTTATTAGGTCACATAAAATTCCCCATTGGCAAACTACCTCGAAAGAAAATTAAGAGTAGGTGGTCACCAGGGTGACCGGGGCAAGTTATTTAATTTAATTCATCATTGGTTTCTATTTTAAGAGTTTTTGGGGTTGTTTTTCAACAAGTTAATATTTTATTAACAGCGTGAATGATATATAAAATATACACTATTGAACAAAAGTAGTGACATGTATCAATTCGTTTGAAGGTCATAGACAATGATGTTTCTTGCGAAGTAGTAGATATCTGTTGGACTTCCATTGTCTTTATTTTTGTTGAATATCACGACGTTTCGGCTAGTAGTTATCTCTAGCCGTTCTCAAGTGAAACTAAATAAATCCCTTAGCTACATGACTATTTATACTAAAAGTAAATGCTATAGAGTATGACTGAGATGGGTGCAGTCATGCCTGCTATGGCAAAATCATATTTTTTATGCTGCATTTAGTTTTAATTTACAATTACTAATAAGTGGTTTCCACACTTCTCTTATATCTAAAGAAGGTTTACTAAAACAACTCGGATTCTGATGTATAACCGCGGCTTCTTTGAATTTCCGTTTTTTCCAATGTTGTTCTCGGTGTAGTATTTTAGCTTCAGACCATTTTATGTGGTGTCCATGAGTCCAGGCATGGTTGACGGCACCAGATTTTTCTGTTTCTCCTCGACGGTGGTCGCAAATATTTTCATGGAATGGATCGAGACGTTTACAATTGAATCCACATCTAAGAAACCAAAGTTATGGCTCAGATACGTAGACGATACTTTTATTATTTGGAGTGGAAACGACGAAGAACTTCGAAACTTCCTTTTTCATCTCAACAATATCAGCCCAACTATTAAACTCACCATGGAGAAAGAAGTAGAAAATAAATTACCATTCTTAGATGTCTTGGTTGAAAGAAATAGCAGACAAATTCGAACTTCGGTTTACAGCAAAGCCACGCACACAGGACAATACCTTAATTATTCGTCTAATCACTCCAACAATACCAAACAAGGAATTATAAGAAATCTCGTAGATAGAGCCTTAACTCTCTGCAACTCCAACGAGAACTTAATGAAAGAGATAGATTACA
Organism: Diaprepes abbreviatus; assembly: GCA_034092305.1. Classification (NCBI taxonomy): domain Eukaryota; kingdom Metazoa; phylum Arthropoda; class Insecta; order Coleoptera; family Curculionidae; genus Diaprepes; species Diaprepes abbreviatus. The sequence continues at coordinate 1,126,960 of JASJET010000314.1, forward strand.
TTAAAAATAATCTGACAGCCAACGGATATCCAGTATATCTAGTGGATAAATTTCTTGAACAACACAGAAATAGGACAATATCGACAACGAATGAAGAACGAAAACCAGTATTGAACATCCCCTATGTTAAAAGCATTTCAGAAAAAAGTTAGAAGGATAGGAAAACGATATAAAATCAACGTTGTTTTCAATTCAAATAACTCTCTGAGAAGTCGGCTCACTAGGGTCAAACCAACAACTCAAAGAGACATGAAGTACTGTGTATATCAGATACCATGTGAATGTGGCAATTCCTACATTGGCGAAACAAAGAGACCTTTTGACGTAATGACCAAGGAACACTAAAAATGCACATCTCGAGGAGAAATAGAAAAATCTGGTGCCGCCAACGATGCCTGGACTCATGGACACCACATAAAATGATCTGAAGCTAAAATACTACACCGAGAACAACATTGGAGAAAACGGAAATTCAAAGGAGCCGCGGTTATACATCAGAACCCGAGTTGTTTTAGTAAACCTTCTTTAGATATAAGAGAAGTGTGGAAACCACTTCTTAGTAATTGTAAACTAAAACTAAATGCAGCGTAAAAAATATGATTTTGCCATAGCAAGCATGACTGCACCCATCTCAGTCATACTCTACTGCATTTACTTTTAGTATAAATGGTCATGTAGCTAAGGGATTTATTTAGTTTCACTTGAAAACGGTTAGAGATAACTACTAGCTTAAACGTCGTGATATGCAACAAAAATAAAGACAATGGAAGTCCAACAGATATCTGCTACTTCGCATGTATCAATTCCTTTCGTGAATACATAAAAATCACAATAAAGTTTGAGGGTAATTATTTCCCGGTAGAACTGCAGTTTAGGAAATAAAAATAATTTTAATACAGCGCGATCAATCAAAGCTGACGGGCAGCTATACTAAAAAAACTATACAAACTACAACTTTAGGATAAAAAAATTTACTTACAATATAACCAAAAAAATTCACTTAAAAATATTATCCTAATTCTGCTACTAGAGGGCGTATTTGCTATCACAAACAATGACTTCTACAAATATCTTAAATACAATGTAATTTGGAAGTTTACTTTACAAAGCAAATTTCTAATTATACTCCGGGAGCTTTTAATAACAACAAATTTGTTTGCGACTTGCATATTGTCATTGACTTTTGCCTGTCACTTTTTGGGGTTCGTGAATTATTTAAAAAACATTGCAAATACGAAATTTATAACAAATATCAATCTTAAGAGGAAATAAATTTTTTTTTTAATCGGTAGACATCGATCTCAATAGTGGAAAAACTATAATTACGAAAAATCTGAAAATTTGACAGTATACAGTGTGCATTGGGGACAGCCGGTTAAAATATTTTCAAGATGGCAGCACTTCCGGTTATACCGGAAGTAGATGTCAACTTGCTTATTTTAAATAGAACACCCTACATATTATTAAATTTTTGGTGTCTGCGTAAAATTCTAGACATATTTTATGTATAATATTCTATACTTAAGTCTCACCGTTTTGGACATATTTAAATTTTTATGTCAAAAATGACGTTTGCTAACCAAAACTTAACTATGAATTTTTGCTATAAGAAAGTCTTTATTATTTAATTTGGGTTAGTTTTCTTATAGGCGAAGATCGACTTTAGTAGTCCTTTTACGATATTTTGGAAATTATTAATACAGAGTGGTCAAAAAACAAGGATAAAAATTATATTTAAAAAATCGTCAAAAGACAATTTTTTAAAATAGAAAGCACTGATTTTTATAATCTTATCATATTAAGCATTAAAATAAGGGTAACTTTGTATAAGGTTGTCTGTTCCAAAAATTTGTAGTTTTTAAAATATTGGTAATTCAACATTTTTTTATTGTAAAAATGTCATAGGGCTTTTAAGTTTTGTTACTACCACTTGGTCATCTGCAAAATGAAACGTATATAAATGGGTGTCATTATTTAATTCTATTCCCATTCTACTGCATGATCTTCTCCAATTCAAGCTTCATTGAGGTAGATTTTAAAGAGAGTTGGTGATAGACAATATCCCTGGCGAAGGCCATTGGTCACATGAAAGCTTTCTGGTAAGTTATTGCCGATCTTAATTCTGGAGAATGCTTGGTCGTATAGCTGTTTGATGGCTTGGATCGCTGTATTGTTAATTGGAGACTTCCCCATCACGTGTCATAATTTTTGGATTGGCACCGTATCATATGCTTTTGTGAGGTCAACAAAAAACAGATGAACCTCTCTATTTCTTGCCACCTTCTTTTCATTAAGTTGGGTTAAACTAAATATATGATCTACGCACGATCGGCCAGCTCTAAAACCTGCTTGTTCTTCTATTTCTTAGGGGCCATATTCTGTTTCTACGATGTTACTAAGTAGTTTTCCGTCTACTCTACTCATTGTGCTGGTTACAGTTATACATTTATAGTTTGAGCATTCGTCGTGTCTTCCTTTTTTGTGGATTGGTGTTATCCAGCCTTCTTTCCATATAGTTGGGTAGGATCATCATTATTTAGGAGTCTGTTAAATAGTTCTTGAAGAAAGGACGTTAATTTTTCAGTACCGTTCATTAACAGTTCAGCAGGTATTCCTTCCGGTCCAGCTGCTCTCCTATTTTTCAATGAATCCACAGCCCTACATACCATCTCCTTTGTTACCTATATAGTGGCTTTGTACATTGTACCGTCTTGGGGAGTTAACGAGGTACTCTTGTCGGTCTTCGGTAAGCTGCGTTTGATAATGGGTTATCCACTTTTTGATTGATATTGGTTGTAAGTTAATCTTGTTTGTGGTGTTTGATCTTAGTGTCTTTATTAATTTCCATGCTTCTGATGATCATGTACCTCCTACATGTGTATTTAGTTCAGTGAATTTCCTGTCCCATATGTTGTTTTTGTTTTTGTTAATCATGTTTTTAAATTTGGATTGTTCATTTTTGTATATGTTTTTATCTTGTGGATCTTTTGAATTTAGCCATTTGTTGAAAGCTTTTTGTTTTATCTGTTTTTGTTCTTCCAGTGTCTTGTAACAATGTAACATTGTTCTTTCGTCTGCTCACGTCTTTCGTCTTAATTCCTAGAGCTTCTTGTGCAGCGGAGTATAGAGAGGATACGATGTGTTCATACAGTTCAACAGTGCGCCCTGACAGCAATTCAGTTTGAAGTTTGTTATCTAATCGAGTCTTAAATAGATATTTTGTATTAGGTTCATGAAGTTCTTCCACATTGTAAGATATTCGTTCTATTGTTGAGGTGTTTGTATTGTTTGTTTCGTTGTCTTCAGTCTTGAAGGGAATTTGTATCTTTGCACCCAAGAAAAAATGGTCAGATCCGCATTCTATACGAACTAAATATAAACCCAAAAATAAAATTTTTATGTGACCTAGAGGGAGAAAAACAGCTGATCGTTACCCATCTCTGTGGGGATCAATTACCTTTTCCCTACGTGATTGCTAGCGTGCGAACATCTCAGCAGAGGGCGTAGAACGCAAACACAGAAATTAGTATTGAGTTTCCTATCTATCCTTGCATTATTTTACCCAAAGGATTCGCCCATATAATATTATTTTGTTTCTCACTACGGACGCAGAGTAACCGGAACCACTGAAGACCTTAACTGTCTAAAAATCTCAGTTTGTATTGAGTGTGGCCACATTTAATTCAACAAAATTTATGCTTCTTAAGGATAAGAAGCCGGAAACTCAGTTGCATCTAATTTAAATATCCTAAGATGAATATCCTGAGCATAAAATTAATATGATCGTCCATTTCCTTGAAAATAATCCCCCAAAAACCGCAAAAGGCTTTCAGCGAGACCTTCCCCTTTATCGCATTACCACTTTATGTCAAATATTTTTCATATCATTACGCGTTCCCGAATTTTTTTTCGACTATAAACTTAAAGAAACCATCAATTTTCTTCACAAAAGTAATAACAAAGGTCAGAAAAAATCGGTTATATTACTCTTATAACCATTTTCTTTATCTCGCACATTATTAAGGATGAAATAAATTACCTTTTGTACGTCGTACATATAAAAACCTCTATTACTCTCAATAAAGAAGGACAAAATAACACTTTTCGTCCCTAGGGTTGAGTTTCTTGACTTCTTATTAGCTTAATCAAGAGAATTTTGTGCTGAATGATATTGACGAAAAAAATTTATTTTCTTAGACAATTGCTTGGTAATAATTTTATTAAAAGGTTATTTTTAGAAAATAACATCTGGTATTTCATTATTTAATCTAGTCGGTAAGGAATAAACATGCGCGTGACTGTTGACAATTTGCACGCTCATCACTTGATCCTTGTTAAGGCAGAGACATAAAATCAATTACATTGTTTTTTTAAGACCCATCTACAAGGCAGTGATAACACAAACAAAAGTTCTTTTATCATACCGGGGTGCAACGTTAGCAAATCTACGTTTTCTCTAAGTTTAGGGAAATTGTGCACAATCTAGCAACACCGCAGGGAGCGTCTGGGGATGACCCCTTATCTACGAAATCTCAACCCTCTTGGGATAACGAAGCGACCCATTAAACCCCATGTAATTCCAAATTTAACCATACCCCATAATCGTCGAGAGATCAGAAGAAGGGCCCCTGTATACAAGAATTGTCGTCGTTTCTGGTAACGTTCCGAATGGGCAGGAGTAGGGAGGCACAATAGATCTACCAGGTCGCAATGTACAGATCGCAATTCTACGCACATACATATATGATAAACGCTTCCAAATCTATAAAGGTGAATTCGAGTTTATCCAATTACTTCAGGATATATAGGCAGAAATAGGGAGGCACAATAGATCTATCAGGTCGCAGTGTACAGACCGCAACTCTACGCACATACATACATGACAAACGCTTCCAAATCTATAAAGGTGAATTCGAGTTTATCCAATTACTACAGGATACATTTTCATGAAAATTTGAACTCAGACTAATTAGATGTAGCTCTATATAAATCTAGCTTCATAAAACAGCCAATTTTAGGCTATTAAATTCACATATAACATGAGCATATTTGCAAGTCTTCGCGTATCAACTTGTCTACTTCATTAACAATATACTTCTACTAAATTTTAGTTCACCTTCTTCAGAATGTTGGCTGTTCCCACAATGCGAGAGAGAAAGCCGTATTCTCCTATCTTTTTAATGAACGGAGCATGGGAATTTGTAACCCCCAAGCGTTGATAATACCCTGATTCTATGCTTCGACTGATAAAAAGATGGGAGATTACAGTTTCCATTCTTCTTTCTCTTTCACACTGTGAAAATGACTGGTATTAGGAGTGCGCAGTCTATTATATCTTACGTCTATGTTCAGAACCCTTTAAATGTTTAACCTCAAATTTTTACATCTTGTATCCTGGATGTAATTCGTTCTTTGAGTAATCGGATTCGCTGAAGATGAATTTGGCTTGGCGAGATAACCATCTTTTGTTTTTAAGAAGCATTCATAACCTCATAGAAATTACTAGAGTGGCATTGAGGGCATGGTTAGCACTTTACCGAATTTTTTTCGAAATTTTCAATATAATTCTCCGGAAAAAAAACTATTATGAATTCTGAAACTACTGAGAATTCGCTTAGATTTTGCTTTCTTGGAAAAATCAACCATATTTCACATAAATGCTGGTAAAGTACGAAGAGTGACTACGAGAACCTTAATAACAATTACTGTTCATCGAATAACATACGGTAGTTTTCTATAAGTAAAATAAAAGGGTTAGAAATAACCTCTCCCCAAAAAACATTATTTCTGTTTAAGAATCACTCCCAAACAAAACTTTTATCACGTAACATAACTCCAAATTTCTTGTCCTCGTAAAAACACCGAAAATGTCCTAGTTCTCCAAGTATCCGGGAAGAAAATTAAAAGTTTCTGACCACGACGTTCTTTATTTAATTTGAGAGCGTAGTGATTTTAGGTTATGTTTTTCTTTCGGAAAGCCTTGCGGAGTTATTTTAAGGACATGACCTTTCGAGAACGTTAAGGTCCCAAAAAAAGTAACAATTCTCGGAAACAAATCCTGTTATTTTGTTTTTAGGAAGCCTCGTAAAATGTTATTTTGAAAAAGAATACTGAAAAAAAAAGGTTATAAAGATCTATTCGATTTTGATTTACTTTTCATTTATTTCCTTCAAGTTTAATTGAAGTACTTGGAGATAAATGAAACTTCTTTATACCTCTACAAACTCGTAAACTCATCTGTCCCCCAATCTTCTCACAATTACTCTTTAAAGTCATTTATTCTTACGACGGTCACCTGAAAATTGAGTGTTCCAACTACCGATATAAAATAAGGCAAACTAGAACACCAAACTTTCGGAAACATGTCCCTGGGGGCGTAAAGTAGACGAGATCGGCCTCCTGCACACGCTTAAAACGATAAAGCATATGGGAAAGTACAGTGGCGGTACAAGTTTTAAATTTCCAGCTTAGTGTTGACATATATTATAAAATAAACTCTATATTACACAAATAAAAACACATCTGTTCTTGAATTAAACCAATCAGAAGAATTTCTTTACGATGCTATATATATATATATATATATATATATATATATATATATATATATATATATATTATTTGAGATTGAAAGAAAAAAAATCAGACACGGAAGGATTAAAATGAAGTATTAGTGGTTAATAAGCCAGTAAATATGGTTTAGGTTAGGTTAAAAATTAGATTTAAGCATAGTTTAAGATGTTTTGTTTAATTATATATATATATATATATATATATATATATATATATATTAAATTCAAAAACGACAAAAATTTATAAATTCTTCTGATGTTTCGCTCTAAATGGTGAGCTTTTTCAAAGCTTTTTTATTTATCATGTGTACTTCTTCATATTTACAAAAGTAATTGTATTATTCATATTTTTAATTTAATGTTTAAAATTAAAAAAACAAACAAATTTTGTAATAGTCTAAAATTAAAAGAAACGATACAACAGATTAAAAACCGTAAAAACTACAAATAGTACATACCTTAAAAGTAGCTTGGGTAATGTGTTGAAAAATAAATTAAATTATTACAGTCTGTATGTATTTGAAATGAGTAGTTACTTTTTTAATAGCAAAAATTAGGAAAAAAGATTAATTTTGTAACATTCTTTAATTTACATGTGTTTATATAGAGAGGTCTCAAGTATCGTTATACTGTTTATAATATTTATAATAGTGTAGCTTTGGGAAAGTCGTATTTAAAAAATTAAGTAATAGTAAATTTGACTAAGGTTTTTGACATCTTGTTTGCCATTTATGGCATTTTTATCTCATTTTATATGTATCATTTCTTTGGTGACCAGTTTGTGGTCATTTCTGTCTATATCTAAAATGTGTGTGTTATTAAAGTCAAATTCATGCTTAGTTGTTTGTTCATGTCTATGTAAAAATGTCGATGTGTTTTTGGTATACTTGTGTCGATTAATTCTATTTTCAATATATTGAGTCGTTATGCCGATGTATTTTTTAAGACTGTTTAGGCATGGAATTGAAAACATTAGCTCTTTTTTTGGTTGGAAGTTTATTTTTTAACTTCGTATAAATTAATCTCAGTAAATTGTGCGTTTTATGGCATACTGTTACGTTATGCTTACCCAAAATACATTTTATTTTTTCTGATAGTTGGTTTAGATGCGGTAATGCAATGAAAGTGTTTCGTGTTGTGAATTTTATTTTTCTTTGTTTGTGTTATAATAAAAATAGGTTCTTTGTTTAACTATTTTTTCTATAAGGGGTTCGGGAAAATGATTCATTATTAGGATTTCTTCTACTTTTTTTAGTATTTCTGCGCGAAATTCGGGTGAAGATAATTTTATAGCTCAATCAACTAAACCAATAATGACACTATTTTTCTGTTTATTTGGATGTTGAGAGTTAAAATTTAAATAATCAAGTATCTTTTGTGTACCATTTTGTAAGAAGAATGTTATTTATTTTATTTCTATGTATAGTTAAGTCTAAAAAATTTACTTTTTGTTCCTTTTCAATTTCAGATGTAAATTATCGTTTTGGGTGGAATTTATTAAAGTATTGTAACAATATATTTGATTTTCTTCCAGGTACAGTAGCCAAACAGTCATCCATTGTGGTTGCTTTATTTTCGAGCTACTGTGATAATGTTGAGTTCTTCTTGGCGATTCATAGGTTTAGTTAGTCGCAAGGATATGGAGATTAGTGTGTTGGCGACCGATTATAACTATGATGTACGGTGGTGTGATTTGACGTTCAGGTTAGTTCATAGGTTTGGTTAGTCACAAGGATTGGGAGATCAGTGTCTTGGCGACCGATTATAACTATGATGGATGGTGGTGTGATTCGACGTTCAGGTATCTGTTTGTAGGTTTCCCGTAGACCGTATAATTGATGTTTAGGTCGTCGTTTCTGGTGATCAGAAGGTCTAGAAAAGGTTGCTGCATGTTAATTTCGACCTCCAATGTGAACAGAATGCGGTGATGACTGCTGTTTAGTTCCTCTATGAATATGTCTAGGTTGGATCTTCCGGGTGATCATATGATGAAGATGTCATCCACGTAACGTATCCCGATGAATGGTTTTATTTTAGTTTTTCTTAGGGCTTCAAAATATTTCATAAAATGGTTTGCAAAGACTGATGATAGCGAAGATCCCATAGGAGCACCATGTGTCTGTCGGTAGAAGTTATTTTCATAGGAAAAGTACGTGTTCTTGAGACAGTGTTCTGATGTGGGATTTCCTCGTTCATAGCCAGCTGAGATATTGACGAATATATATATATATATATATATATATATATATATATATATATATATATATATATATATATATACATAATCATTTAATAGAAAATTTAGCAAATTTGGATTGTTTACTTTCTCCTATGGTAGGGTTAAAATTTTAATAACCTGATAGTTCCACAAAAAAAATTTGAAAAAACTATATGTTGACATATATATATATATATATATATATATATATATATATATATATATATAAATAAATTTTAACCCTACCATAGGAGAAAGTAAATAACATACCAAATTTGCTAAATCGTTTATCTAAATGATTTCATAAGAACTCTAGTTTTTTTATTTACCTGACCTTGGGCCAAGGCCCATCTTCATCTCCGCCCATGCGCAATTCTCCGAAACTTACCCTATAAAAGTGAAGACCAGGCTGCGGCGGTTTCTAATAAAATTTACCCGGAAAATATAAAAATAAATTGGGTTTATTTGCGGACAACGTTCAAAGAAGTTCAGCGTTTATTTGGCTTCGAAGTAGGCTGAGAAAATGTTGTTTTTTCTATCATTGCGCGTAGAATTTGAACCGTATTTTTACACTTTCTGGCGCGAATTCCATTATGAATTTTATCATCGAACTGTGTAAATTTGGTAGCATTCTGTTAATTATTTTGTTATTATTCTTCTCTTACTACACAACAAAGGTCTATAGACAATTTCGTAGAATACTTAATGTGGATGCAAACCCACAAGTTATGATTAGAAAACAATTGTTAATTTCAGGTAATTCCCGATCTTCATTGATTTTAGTTAGAATTTTGTCGACGATTGGGATCTGCTTCTCATAATAAAATGTATGTACAACTCCTTTTATTGCAGTTTGCATCTCTTTTTCCAACGAGGTTTTTCGTCTGCCTGTGATCTAATGTGGCTTGAGAGTACTAACAATTCCAGTCGTTTTTTTCTCCTTCAGTATTCGGTTCATACAACATTATTATCTAGATATTATATCTTAACGCTTCATAAACATTCATCGTAATCAGTTTTTTTCGTTGAGGAATTCTGGCCTTTTATATTAGGAATGTGTATGCTTCTACCCCTTGTTGACAACTTGTTTTTCTTGCTATAGTACCCCCCCCCCCCAAGATCTTCAGGCAAATAGTCCCGATTCTGCCTCTTATACTAGGAATGTGTATGCTGCTCGCATACTTCTTTTTTCTTGTGATCGCCTTTCCCCCTCTCAAATTCACAACAATAGACCCGACCATGTTTTTACACTAGAAATGGGAATGTTGCTGGTGTCTCCCCCCTCCCCTCCGTCGACAACTTGCGTTCGTTTGCCATATTGTAATTTTGTGATATCACCGTCCCCCCCCCTCCAAAGAGAAAGGCTGGATTCGCCCCAGTCCAGTCACCAAATAATCTCCATTACTCACCCAACTTTAATCCAAAACAAACAAATAAACAATAATTTTTGCAATTACAACTAAAACGAAACATTTTCAAAGAGACAGCGCACCAGAGCATTTTCTCATTTTTCTTTTATCCAGAGTCTCTTTTACATTCATAAATTCGCTCAAACATGCTTAAAAAACATACTTTTAAGAGCATTTTTATTTTTACCAAAATTTTATTTTACGTACCGTGATAATATAAAATAAAGTGGGTCGACGCGATCTAATTTCATTATTCATTCCATATTCATGAAATAAATTTTTCATGTCTTATTTTTCGTGCATATCGGAGCTTCCAGGACGGGTCGTAGGGGTTTTCGGTTTCCGACAGAGGCGACTCGTCGGGTAAATTCCAACCATTTATAAAGACACAATACCGTGAATCGGCTCGTTTGTTTTTGTTCGACTGGTAACGACTAAGTCCTTATTTAAAAACAGATATATGAATTAGAAATATTAAGTTTACAATTAACAAAAAAATAGGAACAAATTTTCAGTGAATTAAAAATTGCCCGGAATTGCAACGTAAGTTTTATGAACTTATTTCTACCTAAAATTCTGTTATTGCAAACGTTTAACCCAAGGTGGAGAAAGTAAAAATAAATAATGCTCTCTCCACCGAAAAGAGCAAAATATTAAAGGAAGTATGCCTAACAGCTCCTAGAATACAAGGACACAGCGGTGTTTCGTGACGTCATCAGCCGGCGGAAATTATAATAAAACATTATTACCGATTTTTTGTTAAATTTATGTGTTATTTACTTTTAAATATACTTATGAGCTTAACGTATTCGTTATTTATATAATTTAAACTTAGATTTAAGTAAATTATGTGTAAACAAGGCTAACAACGTAGTTTGTTTGTTCAAATTGTGTAAGCTGTCAATCACGAAAGGATTCAAAATTTTAAGTGCAAACGTTACATTTTGTCTTTCCAAGATTAGTGAGATACAAAGCTTTTACATTTAAAGAAAAATCAGAGCTTTATAAGGAGGGTTCGCTAAAAAAATATTTTAATGACGAAATTTTAAATTTAACAGAGCAACAGCCAACAATATGTTATGTCCGATGTGTTCACGAGTGTGGTGTGTTATAGAAGGTTTTCAAATATCCCGTGTGTATGCTGAGGCCTTCTCAGCAATATATATATATATATATATATATATATATATATATATATATATATATATATATATATATATATTCAAATCTTTCGTTTCTTATGTCAGAGGCATCGCAGACAAAATTGCAAAAATTTTTAGAGGCATAACATTGAAACAATTTTCACCATAGACAGTGCAGTAAAACATCTAAGGAAAAATTCCCCCTAGAATAGCAGAGACTGTACGAAATTCCATTTGGACAATGCAGCTCATCTTACGTAGACCAAACTAACCGTAAAATAAGCGCCAAAAGAGACGGACATATAAACGCTGTCAAGCAAAAAGTAATTTATTCTACACTAACCCAACACTTGTCAAACACAGGATAACAGACAAATTTCTCAGGAATAAAAATGCTATCGAGGTGTGAAAACCTGTCTACAAGATATATATATATATATATATATATATATATATATATATATATATATATATATATATATATATATATATATATATGTAATCGAAGGTTTTTGGGTATCACGTGTATGTGCTGAGTCCCTCTCAGAACTGTAAGGCAGCTGACGTTTCGGTGAAATCTAATTCACCATTTTCAAAGCTCACCGTAGACGCCATACAGCCATTTTCTGAATAGCAAGAAAGCAGAAATAAATTATATAATCTCACATGAGAATTTTCGGTTAATGACGCTTCGGAAGTACTTGAAATGACAATCAGACACCTGCGAACGTACCAAAAAATTACTGGTGATAAAGAGCAAAATATTGCGGAAATAGAACTGATAATATACGCAGTTCTTTTCATATCTATATTTATTTCTATAACTGACATTTTTTAATAATTACTCAACTACTGAGCGAATGTATCTTGTATATAAATATTACTAATGGACAAATGAAAAACGCTAGTGCCTACTTACTATATACATAACATCAAATATTTTCAATAACCAAAAAAATTTTTTATTTACTATGATCAAATGACGTTGCATGTCAAAGGAAATAAACCCGGAAGATTTCATAAAGTCACGAGTCGCTACTGACATAAGCGTTCTTCCGGTGTCAAACAAGTACACACTTGCCCTCTTTACAAATTCAATTTACTTTTATTTTTGTTGGATAAAGATGGCAGGATGCATTCCTGAGTTTGGTTGTGTAAAAACAGCGCAAATATACATAATTTAGATCTTGTTTGTTTTTGGTCTTCTCGAACGCAGACGATTTGTGTCCAAGGACATGCCACTTGTCACGTAATGAAAGGGATCCAATCATTTTGTGAAATGTTAATTTGCATTAATGGTCTCTAAAAAAAATCATCGAGCTTTGCGTGATAAATTAAGCAAAAAGTACAAGAAAAGTACTCTTTTTCGTTTATTAACAAATTAAATAACGTCATAATTTTAAATGTTACATATTATAGATCTTAACATATATATTTATCGAAAGAACTAGAATAAAAGATTTTTGATAAAATAATGCTTTGTTAAATCAGTACGTTACATATAGCTTTTCTCACCTATTTTGTTTGTTAAGCCTGCGACCACATAATTTAGTTCACTATAAATTTAATAAAATTTTTATAAAAAAATTGAACCGACTTCTAAAAGTGCGCTAAAAAGTGAAAAGTAACTAGAAATTTTTATATGAAATTAAAATTTTTGAAGTCGGCGCCAAACTAATACCTGGCAAAATGTGATTCGCATAAACAGATTAAAAATACTTTATTTGTAATTGCTTTCTTACCATAATTTGTATATATTAATAGTTATTTCTTTCATTTAGAAATAATTTGGCGCCGACTTCAAAAATTTCAATTTCATATAAAAATTTCTAGTTATTTTTCACTTTTTAGTTCACTTTTAGAAGTCGGTACAATTTTTTTATAAAAATTCTATTTTCATATTTTTATTTTTGAATTCATTATAATATTCATAAATTATTTGAACTAAGTGCTAATCGAGATTAGTATAACCTCGCAATGACTCCAAGGTGGCAAAAAAGTAACCATTTTATCCAAAGTTGTAAATCACCCTAAAATGAACCACTAAAAATTCTTTGATTCTTAGAGTTCTCCAAATACCAATGAAATTGTGTCAAACAAATATTTAGTCTGTCATAGAAAATCCATTATCTTAAATTTCAAATTAATTTTAGATTGGTAATGTAGGCCCCAAAACCTTCCAATATTGATATTTAAAGAATTTGAGACGTAAATTTCTTAGCACGATATATTTTATATTGCATATTGAGTTGGTATATGCCCTAAGAACCCCGCAATATCAATTTTAAATAAAACCGGGAAAATGTAAAATTTTTAGTCCCTCATATTGTATCTTATCAACCTAACAGTTGTAAAAAAATTAACTTCATATTCGTAATATACCACCCCCCCAACCCCCTAATACCAAATCTGAAAAAAATGCGAATAAGGTTAGATTTTTATCCCACCATATCCGTCATATTGAATTTCAAAAAAATAATTTTAACGTCTTAATTTAATCTAAATCTTAACCCTTCAAAGCCCCCTAGTACCAATTTTAGATGAAATACAGAAATTTAAAATTTCTAAACGGTCATTATGCATCTGACATATTAGATTTTCTTAAAATAATTTTATATTCGCTATTTCCATCCTCAAAAACGATTCAGTTCTATATTTAAACAAAATCGAAAAATGTAAAATTTTAGTCAGCTACATTGCCTTCGTCATATTGAGTCTTGAAAAAATATTCTTAAATTCATAATTTACACCCTCAAAACCCCCTATATCCATTTTTGGAGAAAGTCGAAAAATGTATAATTTTCAAGACCCCATATTGAATCCACCAGATTGAGTTTTTCAAAAATATTTTAATTTCATAATTAAAATCCCCCAATATCTTTAAAGCTCCATCTTAGATCCGCCATATTTATTTCTTTTTTAATAATATCAAATTCGTAATGTGCTATCATATCAATTTTGAAAAAAATCTGATAAAATTAATTTTGTTATCCACCATATTGGATACGGTATATTGATTTTTTTAAAATAATTTTAGATTCGTCATGTGTGACCCCCGAAAACTCTCCCGTATCAATTTTGGTGAAAATTGGACAAAATTGATTTTTTGTCCGCCATATTGGATCCGCTATATTGAATTTTTTAAAAATAATTTTTAAATTCGTTATGTGAGGCCCCAAAAACTCCCTCATACTAATTTTGGAGAAAATCGGACAAAATTGATTTTTTCGTCCGCCATATTGGATCCGCCATATTGAATTTTTTTAAAATTATCTTAGATTTGTCATGTGCCACCCCGAAAACTCCCTTGTACCAATTTTGGTGAAAATAGGACAAAACTGATTTTTTGTCCGCCATATTGGATCCGCCATATTGAATTTTTTAAAATAATTTTAGATTCGTTATGTGAGGCCTCAAAAACTCCCTCATACCAATTTTGGAGAAAATCGGACAAAATTGATTTTTTCGTCCTCCATATTGGATCCGCCATATTGAATTCTTTAAAAATTATCTTAGATTCGTCATGTGCCACCCTGAAAACTCCCCCGTACCAATTTTGGAGAAAATCGGACAAAATCGATTTTTTTGTCCATCATATTGAATCCACCGTTTTTAATTTTTTTAAAATAATTTCAGATTCATTAGAAACAATCCCGAAAATTTCTCCAACCAATTTTGAGAAAATGTGACAAAATTAATTTTTTTTGGCCGCCATATTGTCAGCGTCATCTTGGATTTTACTGCACCAATTTCGTCCAAAAAAATATGAGACCACCGCAGCAACTTCCTGAATATAACGTAAAAAATTTCATTCTAATCGGTGCAGCCGTTCCAGAGTAATCGGTGTACATACATAAAAAAGATACATAGTCGAACGAATTGAGAACCTCCTTCTTTTTGAAGTCGGTTAAAAATTAAAAAAAAACAGACAACGTGTTGATTCAACAACCGCTATGTGATGACGTCACAAATAAGCACTGTGTCTTTGTATTCTAAGAGTTGTTGTTATTTTTGATACAGTGTTATATCAAAATAATTACCAGAGTTTTTCTCATATAAAAAATTGCTGTCCCAAAAAATGTGTCAGCGTTTTTTCTCAAGTTTCTTAATAAACGAAAAAGAAAAATAACTTTTTTGCTTCAAGGTTACCTTTACGGATTTCAATTAAAGATAACGAGACAAGGAAATACACTCAACTCTTTAGGATTAAGGTAGGTAATGATTTTTTTATCTTTGACCAAAACGACGAAGTTTTATTACAGTTTCTTTGTTCTACGTAGCCTGTGGATCCAGTTTTTTACCTTCCATTTTAGCTGCCGTTTTATTGCTTCTATTTAAACTTCTTTGTTGTGTACGTTTCACAGCGTCCTTTCAGATAGAAAGTTGGCAAATAATGCAATTTATATGCAAAAATTCGAGGATTCCAATAGAAAGAATACCGCGAGGGGATTTCGGAAACAAGCCACAAAATAGGACGCTTCAAGTAAAAGGAAAATAAAAAATAAACTTTCCGTTTTTTGATTAAATATAATAACGTTTTGGGTGATAATATGAAAAATACTTGAAAAGTGCGGATAAAAAGGCAGGATGCGCATTATGTTACGGTTTGGTAGCAATTGCTTTGTTCTTTTCGTTTTTATTGTTTCACATATAATTTTTTAAATGTATTTTATAGGAAAACATTAAATCTAGTAGGGGAAGGTGGAGTAATTGCGAAACACTCTAAGGGAGAACTGAAATACAATAAAACCAAATGAAGTTACAAGGCTTATTTATTGCTTAATATTTACTTAAACTAATCATTCTTCTGTTCTCATAATCAACTTAGATAAATTTTCAAAAATAAAATCAAATTTCAACAAAAACAAAACCTCTGGTGTCCGGGATTACCCCACAGCTTGGGGAGTAATTACGGATGGTGTATGGGTTAATTACGGACATAGTCTAATTGGCACAGAAATCACAGATAAATCCCCTTGATGTGCTTGTACCACTCGTGCAATTCTCGTGGGCCCACAATTTACATTTGATGCACATTATCCAATCTTCTGTGATTGCTTCTTCATACTTTTCACTACAATAATATCCTTCATCAATTTTTGTAGCACTTTTGTTGACTTTCTTTTTCTTGCGCTGTACGTTCCTATCTTTAGCCTTCATATCATCTTCAAATGTTTTAAGATTCTTTATACCTTTCTTTCTTTCTTTCAGTGGTTCGTACAGACTTATCATTTTCTTTTGCCTCTTCTTTATATTTCTTCCTTTGTTCCTTTTCTTCTAAAGCGTCTTTCATAGGGGTACTAGTGATTATAATTGAATGTTTCTTTCTGGAACATTGCCTACTTTTCTGTTGTGGCAGTTGGGGGAACGCTAACAACATCTTGAAGTGGAATCAATTTGTCCAACACAGGTAAAGGTGTTACTGATCGCTGCTGCACAACTGATAATAGAACTACTTGTGCATTAGGTGACACTGCTCTCTGCACAGATAGTGTCGGGTGCAATCTGGGTATCAGGTGTTACGGCTCGTTGCACAGATGGTGTCGGTGCTATATGGGCATCAGGTGTTACTGCTCTTTGCATATTTGATGTCGATGCTGTCTACACATCAGGTGATGTCGAATCAAAGAAATGTTCGTCAAATTTTGTTGTATCTAAAGGCCAAATACCAGCTGCCCGAAAATCATTTGCAGCTTTTTTCTATATTGCTGATTCGATTGAAAGCTTTAGTAAAAAGCTCGACAA
This sequence comes from Diaprepes abbreviatus, assembly GCA_034092305.1. Taxonomy (NCBI): domain Eukaryota; kingdom Metazoa; phylum Arthropoda; class Insecta; order Coleoptera; family Curculionidae; genus Diaprepes; species Diaprepes abbreviatus. The sequence continues at coordinate 1,144,046 of JASJET010000314.1, forward strand.
CTTCATACTGTGTAATTTTTCGGCCTATATTTGAAGCCATGTATAAGTCACATTTTCTGTTGTATGCAGTTTTGAGCGGTCCAAAATATGTTAAGTCCAGCGGTTGCATACGATGTAACGTATATGGTGGAAGAGATAACAGTATTATTCCATTCTGTGCGACAAAGCAGGTAGCCAGCCAGGCTAATATGACTTTCATGGTTGTCTAAAATAAGAAGAATAGGTTCTTCCACAGTTGGTTAAGCATAAGAGATAAAATGATGTAACCAATCTATGAATAGGTTTTCATTAATCCAACACGAATCGCTCACGGCTGCAACCATATCAGCATTGCCTCCATGCAATAAATGAGCATTCATTCGCTTCCTCTTGAAAATAAAAAATGGAGGGACATACTTTCCTGAAGCACCGAATTGCGCAAACAATTGTTGTCTGTTGCGTTGCGCCTCTTTCACCACTTGTAGCCATGCCCACTTGTTTCTGGCCTTTCGGAGCTAGAATTCTAGAATTTTTCTAGACTTTAGAAATGCCGATCTCGTCAACATTGTAAATTGCCATTGCATCAAACTGATATTTCCTTTGTAAGGCTTCCAAGTTTTCGAAAAAGATTCTCACTTCTGTTTCATTAAAGGCTGTTCTATTAATAGAAGTGGATTCAGGTTTGCGGAGAGAAATGTTGGGATGCCTTTTCGAAATCCATAAAATCAGTCCTATGTTTGGTCAAAATTATGCTTTAACTGATTTACTTCAGTAAATCTGAAAGCTATTTTCCTCACCATCTCTATAGTTAATGCCATAAAATAGTTTACGGCATTTTAAAATATGTTCTTCTAATTCTTTTTCTTGGGTCTTTAGAAAATATAGCCTTTCTTCTACTTTTTGGGGTCTTTATAATTTCTTTATTAAGATGGTCGTGTATAGTGCTTTTTGGTACAGAGTAAACGATAGCTGCTTTTCCTAATGAAAGTTTTTTGTTCTTGACGTCCTGAATAGCTTTTTGTAAATCTTTTAATTTGTATTTGGTCTCGTCTTTCTTTGGTAATTTCGAGGCATCTGAAATATAAAAAGGTTTAGGTAGGTTAATAAAAAATTATTTGAGTAGGTTTATAAAAAGTCTATATAACTGGGTATTCGGCCTATAATAACCCATATAGGGGTAATTACGGATGTCTGTGATTACCCCACACAAATCGTCCACCATTACCCGACTCACAAAAAACGAAAAACTATATATTTATTTAAGGTTAGAATATCGTAATGCACTTGGCGATTACTTACAAACGTTGCTTAATTAGACGTTAGTTCACTTAAAAAAAAACGTGAATCCTATGTTTAACTTGAAATAATATACACGTATTCAATTTTACTAAAAAATAAGACGAAAATGTTGAAAATAATCGACCTAACTTACCTTGTATGGCGAACGCGATCTCACCTCACCATTCACTGTTCGGCACTGCATTCGGGCGCGACTCGCAATTGTGGCTAACTTTTTCTAACATAGCTATACTGGCATGTCCGCCATTACCCGCCGTCCGGGATTCCCCCACTCTCCCCCAATATTGAGACGCCAAATCCATCCTTGGATTTAAGAATCATTAAAAAAAGACACAAAAACACATTTTACAGCAACAAACTTCCTTTAATCCAAGAAAAAAGTTTTATAAAATGTTTAGAACTGAACCAATTTATAATACGTCATTGCGAGATAAATCTGAATAAGCAAAAACATTTTTAGGTTAAGTTTTTAAATTTGTCTGGCAACTAATCCATTTAACAACAAAAAAGTTAAATATTCAGAGGATTATGCCAGTTTAATTTCAAGTTTTACAAACCCTAGGAAAAGTGGAAATGAATATTAATTTGTTATTTATTTAGGTAATAATGTTTTTGTATGAGAAGCGATGAATAAGCACAATGGAAATTCGATTATCGCTACTAATTGCTGTAGAATTAAATTGGTGATCGAAAATTGGGACCAATCGCGTTCACGGAAAAGAAAAACAAGGTACAGTTCCACAATGTTAAATAAACATTTATTTAAGAGGAAGTATAACACAAAAATAAACAATAAACTTTAAAACAAACGTTAAAACAAAAACATATTTATGTATAGGCAGTCACAAACAGGCGCGTATCCAAGGGGGGGGGGGCGGTGGGGGCGATCGTCCCCCCAAGAGCTTTGAGTTCAGGAAAATAGACGCGATTTTGCTTCTTATACTATAGTTTATTCAAGAATTAGAGAGAGTAATAAATCATTTTTTACCCTATTTCTCTTCGCAAACTATCCGTGTTTTTAGTTCGGGTCTTTGGCAAAATCTGTTAGACACAGGGGCGGATCCAGCCTCTCTCTTTGGGGGGGGGGGGCGGTGATGTCACAAAAGTATGGCAAGCGAAAGCAAGTTGTCGACGGGGGGGGGGGGGAGACACCAGCAACATTCCCATTTCTAGTGTAAAAGGCAGGGTTGGGTCTGTTTTTCTAAATTTGAAGCTCTTGGAGAGGGGGGGGGGGCGATCACAAGAAGAAACAAGTTGCCGACAGGGGGGGGAGGATGCGAGCAACATACACATTCCTAGTATAAAAGGCAGAGTCGGTTCTATTTTCCTGAACTCAAAGCTCTTGGGAAGGGGAGGGGCGATCGCAAGCAAACACATTCCTATACTCTATTCAAGAACTAAAGAGAGTAATAAAACTGTTACCCGAAACCTCCAATGTACCTGCCCCAGTACCGCAGGTAACTGAGGACTGCCGTAAGTCTAGTTATATTTAATTATATTAAATATTATAAGCTTTTATAAATTTACTGCAACAATAAAATTTCTGATAGTTCAATTTAATTTCCGTCAGTGAGCAAAGTACACCTTTCAATGTGACCTAAGTGAGATACCCAAAAGATGTGGCTTGCACATCTAAATTTATTCCAAAATCGTTATCCAGGGCATTTTTTCCTCAACGAAAAACTTATTACGATAAATATTTATGATGCCTTAAGACATCAATATCTAGATAATAATGTTAAAGGCTCTCTTGACATTTGTTCCAACATGACAGTAGTTGGAAAATCTACTATGTACCAAATACTGAAGGAGAAAAAAATGACTGGAATTGTTAGTATTCCCATGCCACAGTTCAATTACAGGGCGGACGGAAAACCTCGTTGGAAGAAGAGATATAAACTGCAATAAAAGGAGTTGTATATACATTTTATTATGAGAAGCAGATCCCAACCGTCGACAAAATTCTAACTAAAATCAATGAAAATCGGGATTTTCCTGAAATTAAAAGAACTGAGCTCTGGAAATTACTCAGAGAAGTTGATTTTTGCTGGGGAAAAAACCAGATAGAAAATTTGTTCTTATAGATCTTCCGGAAAATGTCCGTTGGAGAAGAACACATCTCCCTCAAGTAAAAGGTACTTACAAAATTAGTAATTTAACTGAACTTTTGAAAGATTTTTTTGAATAAAGTTACTGCAGAAAATTGGGAAAAAATCCATATGAGACAAAGGAACCAATTATAATTAATTTGAGTGAAGATAGCTTCACTGACTTTGATTACGAATTAGATACGTAATGATTACCAGCATAAAACACAATGTATTATTTAAATTTCTGTAACATATAAAAATTAATCATATCTGAATCCCTTTTTAGTGTTTAATAGTAATTCTGCAGACGGTTTAAGAAGTAAATAAACTGAAACGTCAAATGTCCTAAAAATGTTTTTAATTAATTATGACCAAGAGCCCAAAAAAATTTTAATATTATGTGGACGAATTTATTTTTTTCTATATGTTTAACTTTTTGTATTTTTGACAATAGGTATTTTGTAAGTTTTTATAAATTATAGCTTAGAATTTTTTGAGAGACAAAGCTACGTTTTAATCTGAATGTGACTAAAACGGTTTCAATGCCATAATTAAAAATAATCAAAATACAATTATGATTTGTGTTAAATATGTCAAAATTATCTATATTTTCTAACGTATGTGAATTATTAAGAAATCATAAGAAATAGAACAATATTATAACAACTTTTTATTTTAAGTTTATTACCGAAATAATATTCTATACCATAAATACTTAGTGATAAAATAAACCTACTTTCGACGCCTAGGACAAGGATTAAAATTCTTTTTAACACTTCACACATCCAAATATCTATTGTTATCCAACCCAAATAGGCCATTATTATAGATCGGTATTTTTGATTATAAAATTTCTAACCCATTCCTACGAAAAAATATGTGTCTAACAGATTTTGCCAAGACACAGGACTAAAGAACACAGGTAGTTTGCAAAGAAAAAATAGGATAAAAAATGATTTATTACTCTCTCAAGTTCTTGAATAAGCTATAGTAAAAGAAGCAAAATCGGATCTATTTTCCTGAACTCAAGGCTCTTGGGGGGGGGGGGGCGATCGCCCCCACCCGCCCCCCCCCCTTGGATCCGCGACTGGTTAGACACATATATTTTTCATAGGAATGGGTTAGAAATTTTATAACCAGAAATACCAATCTATAATAATGGACTATTTGGGTTGGATAACAATAGATATTTGGAAGTGTGAAGTGTTAAAAAGAATTTGAATCCTTGTCATAGGCGTCAGAAGGAGGTTTATTTTATCACTAGGTATTTATGGCATAAAATATTATTTCAGTAACAAATAAAATAAAAAGTTTTTATAATTTTATTTTATTTCTTACGATTTCTTAATAATGTGACAGAATTTGATTATAGACTCTTGACATATTGAGGTAGCGTTAATTATCTTATCTATAATCATTTTTGTCCCATATTAATTAGTAACTATTTTAATAACCTACAATTAAAATTTCACAGTAATAAAGACAGTTTGGAAGTCTGGTCATTCAACTTCTCTCTTGCAGCTTTAGTACCAAACACTACGGTTATTAAAGCTTACCACAACCATGACTCAGATCTTCAGAACTCAGGAGAGGCTGCTAATTAGTTGGTCGGTAGACATCTCTTGTTTTGTGTAGATCTCGCAACAGTGCACCCGCAAGTTTATTCGTATGAAGGTTTTAATTAAATTGAATAAAACAAGTTTCTCAAAACACTTAGTCTATTAACAAAATAAATAGAATAAAAACGAACTATTTACAATGAGAAATTTAAAACTAATAACAATTACGAAAAACTACCATAATTGCTCTTTTCGGTCGTTATTTTAACCAAAAATCTAAAACCCAATTTTGAAAAAAAACACGTATAAATAGCTTAATAAGATATTAAACAAAAAAAATAAATAAAACACGAAAAACAGCTATTTATATTACTTAATCGCACCGTATGAAAATCGCGAAATGCCCCACTAAAAATAACACACGATAATCACTTAATTTCCCGAATTAAGTCAAAAACAAATCAAACA